>VWZS01006021.1:1181296-1493987 GCA_013397075.1 Rhabdornis inornatus | reverse complement strand
TTTTTTTTTTTTTTTTCAGATCACGGCTCACAAGCACAGAAAATTGTGCCGATTGGAAACAGAGGCATTTATCCTTTATTAGAATTTAGCTATACCACTCTCTCTTAAAAAGCTGTCTTCCATCTCAGGATATATGTAGAACACCTTGGCTGTGGCTCAACTACTTGGCGCTTATTTGCATGCAAGATTGAAGTACTGCCTAGCAAAGAAAAATTTACTAACCTCTGGTTTCTTTGTATAAGCGTAATTTAACAAATGAATAAGTTAGGAATAAAGAAGACCCGACCCTTAGCTATTAACAAATGTGCTCTTTATCACTTATTAACTTTGTGAAATCGGCATTTGTTGTTACCCACACAAAATGCTCCTACCTGCTTTATTGTTAAAGAGCTTTCAATTCCATCTCAGTCAGAAGTAATTTTATATCTTCCCAGGTATTTGGCTTATTTAATGTAATGTTAAAAGCCCTATATAAGTAGCAATCTTTAATCTTTCAACTAAGAAAAGGTTACTAACTCCAAACAAATCTGACATTCAAATGAAGAGCAGAGGAGGAATAAATGGTAGTCCTTGGCAGCTAGTTAGGTGTTAACCTGTTAACCTGTGTTAACCGTATCTGTCACCAAAATAACAGAGGAAGTGCTCCTAAAGGACAATCCACTTGTCTAAATTACCTGTAAATAACAGTGTAGCTCATAATGACATTAATTTCCAGTCCTTGTAAGGATGGTCAGTCTGGGGAAGTTAGACAATTAAAAAAACTCTTTGGAAATCCAGTTCCTGTTCATTAGGCATCATGGAACTTCATTAACATCTCCCCAATAGGTATTTTATGGCTAACAAACCTTCAGCACAACTTGGCGCCAGAAGGCACGAGAAAGTGCCTTCAGGATGTAGCCAAGGGCATGTGGCATTTTTCAGCATTTTTCTGTCCATCATCTACCTTGAAAACCAGGAGAGCAGTTCTCCACAAGACCCAACCCTACTTTATGTGTATTGTTACTTGCAGGCCATACCTGTCTCCTTCCCTACACTTAGCATATTTTTCTGACTTCGTGTGAAAAGAGATGTGTCCCATTCCTATTTAACCCCACCAACATCCGTGACCAGTCGACATCCCAATCTCATATCCATATAGATATATGAATATATGCAAAAGTATGTATGAAAGTGTATATGAATGTATAGATAAAAATTGTAGCGACTGACACGGACTAATATTCAAACACAACTGTTTCACAACTGCTATAACGGTTATTTTTTTCACTTACAAGTGCAGAAAGAAATAAACAAAACATTAAAACCCCAAGTTGCTGAGGGTTGGTTTGTTTGGTTGTTTTTTTTCTCCAGCTAGTACAGCTAAGTACAAACTGCTTGGAACTCAGATGTAGCATCATGCAATTCAATCTTTTATAATATAATTAAGAGTTCTATTCCTGCTTTTTTGGGGCCATGTGGTAATAGCTTCTTTTCATATGTGTTTTTCTGACAAAATAAAAGCATATTAAGATTGCACAGTATCCCAGAATATTAGTCTGGCTTCCATGAATGCTAATGGAAGGAATTTCAGTATGTATCAAGGAAAGACTGTACCTTCATGAACACACGTTGCTGTTATCATGAGAATCTGAACTTAACATCAAAGATATATTAATCCAATATATTCCTCGTAGTGCTTTTAACAACTGTAATGGCTGACCAAGAGAAAGTTTTGCAACCATGTGTCTGAGGCCAGATTTGGATGCTACCTGCGGCAATTTTTTTAAAAATGTAAACACTATATACAGTGGACATGCCTTTAATAAATGCATGTTCAAATAATAGGATTATTAATGATTAAAGCTAATGATTTACTAAGTAAAAATTTAACACCAACTCACCCTGCATCAAAGCAATGTCTATGCTATACATTAAAACGTGTCTTAACACAAAATGTCTTTGAGCAATTATCTTTTGAGTCAGTATGGGTGATGTGTCTGAAGTAGGTAAATCTGCCCTTTATTCAGTGAAAAATATTTCCTCACAGACTTTTGTCATTCAAGTGTGGGTGATCTGACATTAGCACCTCGTTAACATGCAGACTATGCCTTTTGGGGAGATTTTTTTTCCCCCCCTGCTGCTGCAGGTGTTTTTCCTGGTGCCTCGATTGAAACAACAGAGGGTTTAAGGAACTACTGAGCACACCTTCAGGTAAGTAGCACAGAAAAGTACAGTCCAGGGAGACCGTTCGGGAGAGCTTGTAGGAAGCTTTTCAATCTGCTTTGGTGAGTAAAATCCATGCACCTTGTTGTTTTCTTCTTTATTTCAAATGAATGCTTATCTGGTCTCAAGCTTCGTACATGCAAGGAAGATTTTTTTAAAAGAGCTCATGCATACGAAGTTCCTCCTCCTTCGTGTTACAGGATCTTCCCGGAACAGAAAAAAGGGTCGAGGAGATGATGCTAGCTAGCCTGGGAGAAGTCTGAAGCACTGCAAAGGCAGCAGCGCATCCAGGAATGCAGTTTCAGGGTTCTGCGATGTAAATTTTGTTGGACTGCCACTGACTCACAGCCACTTCAACATCAGACCGAACTGACAAAAAAAGTTACTTATGTTCTTGTCCTAAATGGGAATTACTGCATCGGGAGTAGTTGTGGAAGGGACAAAGAAAAGCGAGGGAGAAAAAAGAAAAAAAAAAAAAATAGAGAACTAAAATAAAATCCCCAAAAGACACAAAAAAACCCCATAAAACTGCTTGCAGAATAGGGCTTGAAAAATTCATGTAGTAAATATCCACCACGTGTATCACCTGTGTTACCTCTGACCTTACATACTCTAAGATGTGACTGAACACCAAGGCATGTTGGTTGCTTCACCTTACCTCTGAATAATGCAATAAAGATCTTTCTGCTAGCTTGAACAGAAGTTGCACCTTGCGTGTTTTCCTGTATTTGGTCAGACATACTGTACTTTTTTTTTTTTACACACTTTATACCTTAATTTATGTTTGGTATATTACTTAACTTATGCAGACAAAGCATATTATGAACCTAAAAGGCTTGTCAGTGAATATTGTGACTCCAATTTACAATTTAGTAAACTGTATATTAAAAAACTACCATTTATCTTTGCAAAGTAAAAGGCCTTAAAAATGTTGCCAGACCATTTTATTTAGGCTGGGAGGCATTTCTTATTCAGAAACACCCTGAAAACAAAGAGATTAGGTATGATAATTTTTATACAAGAGATTTTTTTAATATAGATGTAGATACAGATGATACAGATATAGAAAGAAGCATAAAATCTGAAATATCCCTTATTTACAGCTCTGGTGATGTGCAGTGTATTATGGATACTCTAGACAAATAGAGGGGACAACCTGCAAGAAGGGTTAATCTGTGAAGCTCTTGATTTTGTATTTTGATTTCCAGTTAATACCTGTTAACAGTGGCTACACACACTGCCAGTTGTTGTGGCAGACATTTTGAAATAATGAAGTTTTTCCTACAAAACTTTTAACCTTGATGTTAAAAGCAAAATCAGAAAAGCTCCAGTATTTGTTGGTGACATTTAAAAGTCATTATATTGCAGATCCTGAAATCAACCTGAACACTAACTTTATACATTTGGAAACTAGGTAAGATATACATCTACTGACATTTTATACCCTGTTGACAACCACAGCATTTATATAGTCAGGTTAAGCAACCTGACCATAATTCCCCAGAAAAGCAAAGAAATCTTTTCTGAAATAGGGTGCAATATGACTTTTTTATAGCAAAGTGATAGTCAAAACAGGACAGTGGTTCAAACAAGCAAAATTATTTACTAGAGGTTTTCCATGAGATCAGCCATCTTTTTATCTGAAAATTAACGCAAGTATTCACAAAAATGGAGATAAATGCTTTTAACCCATAGTTAGATATGTATGTTAGCATAAAAATACTTTACAAAATAACATCACATGTTAATTTAAGTACATTTTTAAAACAGCCACAATGCAAGAATTTATGTTCTTTACTGACTGAAGTTTCAAGCCCCATTACCCTCTCCACCTCTTCCTCCATCTACAGGCGGTTGCAGTTCACAAAATCAGATGAAGAAATACTAAAGGCAGGCTTTTTTTAGATCCTATTAGCAACTTATACCTTCAAAGTGGAAGATATTAAAATAATATTAGGCTTTGAAATCAAAGAACATTTTCTGTCCTGTATGCTGATGGACAAAGCATTGACTAGAAGTAATGAGTTAGGTACCCATGAACAGTTGAAACAGTATTTCTTTTTCTCTAGATTTCCTCGCCCCACAGAGCATTTACACATGGGTCTGAAGGAGCCTGTCTACGTGAAAAAATTAAGTGGGTTAACAGTGACATATAGATCTAATTTTACAGTATCCCAGAACAAAATGAGAACTTTTTCTTTTTTTTTTTTTTCCTAAAATCTTGTAGGAAACAGAAGTATTTGAAAGTATAAAACCATAACAGGTTGCTTTATCATATTATGACAATAATTTATGATGAAAGATCTAGAGGACTACTCATATTTCTAATAAAAATGCATGATCATAATTTGTAAAATATTCAGTAAAATATTCTAAACAGACTTCTCTAAGAATTGCATTGCTGGCTGTTACAGTACACAACACAGTTTGCAAGCATGTATTATATTTCATGAGAAAATAAGAATTCAGTGTTTCAATATGTGACATACATCACATGAGCATGAACCCTTATTGCATTTGGACTTCTCATACAGTTCTTATAAGAAAGCCTAAACTTAGTCACTGCACAACAAACCCTGTAGAGTTAATCAGTTCTGTCTTATATACCACATGAACATTTAAGCAATTGAAAACACAAACTATGACAACTGACTGACAGGTATAAAATACTTTGACCAAAAAAATCCCACAAAACCCAAACCACTGTAACCATGTATAATAAAATAAGTCAAAAGAAGTTAACTGAAACTGGTTTATTGGTAATAAATGAAAATCCAACAATTGATATTCAGAAGCTTAAAAAGAAACAGCTCTCCATATGCTGTGTTTGATTACATCAAACAGTTAAGGTATCTCCAATATTCAGCTAATATTTTTAAACTTTTGCCTTTTTTTGCCTGCTCCCCATCCTCCACTTAGCTGCACCGGACGGTCTCGAAATGATATTCGTTCTCTATGAGATGGACCCAAATATGATTTTTCTGGAGTAGAAATATTATTTTCTAAACAACAAAACAGACACAAAATTAAAAACCAACCAACCAAAATTCCCCTAAATTCCACTGTACAATATTCTTTTCAAGACAATAATATTTCTAGGTTTAATTTGACAGCACACAATTTTTATAGTTATTTATGGCTCACTGTTTAAAAGTAATACAAGTATTTTCACAAGGCAGTACTTTAAAAAAATAAACTTCTTATCCAAAAAATGGTAAAATTACTAAACAAAATTATCATATTTTTAGNATTTCTATATTTATATTTATATAAATAAATATAAATATTATAAATAAAGTATATTTATATATAATTAACATGCTAACTTATCAAACACATATTTTATGAACAACTTTTTGCCTCTTACCAAAGGAAAATATTACCTTCATAGTTTCAGTATTTTTCATAATTTAAAATTTTAGTACTTCTCAATAGAAATATTAAATTTCTCACAATACATAGTGACAAAAAAGTAGAACATCATTCTATGTGCCAATATATAAAACATAGCTATAAATTTCAAAGACTTTTTTCTTTGTTTTCTCTAGGATGCCTTCCTGTAGCCTGCCAGATCTAAATGTCAGGAGGCTTTCCCAGCCCACAGTTCCCTTTCTTATGAATTCTTAAATTATTGCGAATGCATCTTACTAAACAATNGTGAAAAAATTAAGTGGGTTAACAGTGACATATAGATCTAATTTTACAGTATCCCAGAACAAAATGAGAACTTTTTCTTTTTTTTTTTTTTCCTAAAATCTTGTAGGAAACAGAAGTATTTGAAAGTATAAAACCATAACAGGTTGCTTTATCATATTATGACAATAATTTATGATGAAAGATCTAGAGGACTACTCATATTTCTAATAAAAATGCATGATCATAATTTGTAAAATATTCAGTAAAATATTCTAAACAGACTTCTCTAAGAATTGCATTGCTGGCTGTTACAGTACACAACACAGTTTGCAAGCATGTATTATATTTCATGAGAAAATAAGAATTCAGTGTTTCAATATGTGACATACATCACATGAGCATGAACCCTTATTGCATTTGGACTTCTCATACAGTTCTTATAAGAAAGCCTAAACTTAGTCACTGCACAACAAACCCTGTAGAGTTAATCAGTTCTGTCTTATATACCACATGAACATTTAAGCAATTGAAAACACAAACTATGACAACTGACTGACAGGTATAAAATACTTTGACCAAAAAAATCCCACAAAACCCAAACCACTGTAACCATGTATAATAAAATAAGTCAAAAGAAGTTAACTGAAACTGGTTTATTGGTCATAAATGAAAATCCAACAATTGATATTCAGAAGCTTAAAAAGAAACAGCTCTCCATATGCTGTGTTTGATTACATCAAACAGTTAAGGTATCTCCAATATTCAGCTAATATTTTTAAACTTTTGCCTTTTTTTGCCTGCTCCCCATCCTCCACTTAGCTGCACCGGACGGTCTCGAAATGATATTCGTTCTCTATGAGATGGACCCAAATATGATTTTTCTGGAGTAGAAATATTATTTTCTAAACAACAAAACAGACACAAAATTAAAAACCAACCAACCAAAATTCCCCTAAATTCCACTGTACAATATTCTTTTCAAGACAATAATATTTCTAGGTTTAATTTGACAGCACACAATTTTTATAGTTATTTATGGCTCACTGTTTAAAAGTAATACAAGTATTTTCACAAGGCAGTACTTTAAAAAAATAAACTTCTTATCCAAAAAATGGTAAAATTACTAAACAAAATTATCATATTTTTAGAAGTGCCATTATCTGTCCATTTTGAACTTAAACACTTACAGAGATACTCAGTGCTTTTGACACAGAAACCCATTCTTCAAGTGGATGAAGAACTAGTTCAGAAGATATATCTAATTAACACATTTTTGTGGTTATATTAGACCAATTAAAAGAGAGATTTCTTCGGTTCAATGGTCAGAAACACTTAAACTTAGATGCTGGATGGTGCCACAGAAAAATTTAAGAATACATATGAATATGTGAAACAATCACTTTCATTGTCATGCATACAGATGCTTTAGTAATTTAGGCAATAGTTTCTAAAAAACTCTTCAGACCATTATTTAAACAAAATAACCAATAGGCATGACCAAAGGTATAGTATCTATTTAACATAAATGAACACTTTACACCTGATAATATCTTTCTTTGGCATCTGCAAGAAAGAAAATATCTGTGGAAAACAACCCAAACTTTGCAAGAGAATGATATGATGATATGATGTTCNCTTCCTGTAGCCTGCCAGATCTAAATGTCAGGAGGCTTTCCCAGCCCACAGTTCCCTTTCTTATGAATTCTTAAATTATTGCGAATGCATCTTACTAAACAATTCTCTCTCTTGGCAACCAAGAGCTTTCAAGCATTTTTAACATTACCTCTATTCATCTTCTTATGGCTCTACAGACGTAGTACATTGTTTCTTTTTTAAAATATATAATTTACTCTAGATGTATCTCCTAAAGATTTAAAATTCTGATATTTTGCCTTTACAGCAGCCCCAGTCTCCTTGCCTTTGGATTATTTTATTTAACACCTCAAATGGTAGCAGATCTCTCTAGTACAGAAAGGCTTTTGTTAAACAGCAAAGAAAATATTTAATCAAGCTGCAAACTTTCCATTAATTATTTTGCCTGGGAACCATAACATATTCACTGAAGACTGAAGCCCTCAAATTAGAAAATTAAGTAGTTAATTAGTGAAACTACAAAATAAATCTAACATGGTAATAATATTTTTTAACTTGCATGCCTTTAATTTAAAGAATTATTTTATGAAATTGAAAACATTGTTAACAAAAATAATTAAGACTGGATTTTTTTGTTAAAATAAAAACAAAAAGGAAATAGCTATTGCACATTTAAAGTGGAAAACAAAGCTGGAGCTAACATGCTTTTTCTGTGCACTCATCTTCAACATGGTATCCACAATACAGGTAAACAAGGCATACCATTTTTTTCCTATATTTTGACAAAAAATACTTCTTATTACGTTATTTTTAAAACAGAATAAAAACAGATGCTAGAAAGAGCCTATCAATAATGAATTCAAAAACTAATCTAGTAGTGATAGAATCAATATAGGAAGACAGTCAGTCAACCTAATCCTAACTGCCTGATCTGAATTATTTCTGGACTAATCTCACTTGTTTATGAACCTATGTGCACTGCTAAATAGTATTATCATGATGGATTTCAGTAATCTGTACATGTAGGGGTTTTGCCTCTCCACATGTAATTATATACAATGTGTTGGAAGGAATATATTGTCCTTACATGAGTATGAAATACGTGTTATTATTCCATTAAAAAATCCCAAAGACCTGCTGTATGCAGGTTTAACAAATCAGAGGCTCTCCCAAAGTCTAACAGTCATGGGTCTCTTTTTATTTTTTTTAATCTAGTCTTATCAGACTTTGTAGCATCTGCTTTAAACTTTATTATACAATCGTGACCTAGACAAACTGAATTGAAGCACAGACTAACTCTGCATTCTTTCTTTCCACCCTTTATACAGTTCTCAGCACTATTCAGCCAAAGAAAATAAAGCCATTGTAGAGAATGATCAGCTAATTTGGAATGAAATACCTACACAGGGATTTGTTGTAAATCACTGCAAATAATTCCCTTCGTATGTCCCATATTTCTATTTTTGAAATGGGTATAATTACGTTTGCACTTCTGATAAAGCACTTTGATAGCTACTAAATAGTACTAAGAGATGGGCATTATTATCAACACTATTGTTCCAGTTATTGGTCTAACTGGAGTGATGAAAGACAGAGCTGTCATGGAAAACCAACGGCCCATCTCCTGTAGAAGAATTCTCAAGGACAGATAAATCACACCAGCATAGTGCAGTTTGCTTACTCCTATTCAGATCATAGCTATTTCTCAGATGTTACACCAGTGGCTATTGCAACTGCTAGTGGCTTAAATATTATTTATGAGTAACAAATTGTGTCCTAAAGCAAAGAAACCTCATTTATAATGAAGGTATTAGTCAAACATAAGAAAGTGTTCTGCTGCAGTACTTTCTCCTAGGGTTTAATGCAAGATCAAACAGAAAGATTAATGAAAACATAAGAATGGAATCACAGATTAATGAAGGTTAGAAAGGACCTCTAAGATAATGGAGTTCAACCATTAACTCAGCACTGCCAAGTCCACCACTAAACTATGTCTCTAAGCATCACATCCACATATTTTTGAACATTTTCAGGAATGGTGATTCCACCACTTCTCTGGTCAGCCTGTTCTAATGCTTGACCACCTTTTCGGTGAAAAAATTTTTCCTAATATCTAATCCAGAAATGATAATCCAATAATGAATGGAAGGCGTTGCAAATATAGGACTTACCTGACTGATCATACATATGCACACAAATTAATATGCTTACTTTTACTTCACGTCTTTTGCTATTCCAGTGAAAATCTAGGAATGAGTATTTTGCATGTGGTCAAGAAAGTGCAGCTTTGCACTTAAGTGTAAAGTAAGCATCTAGGTAGAATCTTGCAGGAAGTAAAAAAAAAAAAAAAGCATATAAACAAGAAAACCTCAGTGACCTTGTTGTCCATACCTGTGTTTATAACAGATTTTCTGATTCTGATTTTCAAACAGGCAATTTTTTTCTTCAGAAATATTCAATAAAGACACCTCAATTAGGAAATGGTTAGAATTTTGTCAAAATCAAGGGAATGAGAGAAGACAAGAGAGTCTGGTAAGGGATGATAATGCCACTTTAAATTAATAGACTGAACCTAGAAATGTTCCTTAAAAACACAGTCTTGTTAAAAAAAAAAAAAGCCACAAATCAGAAAACAGCCCCAACTTTGTGAAAACCTGCAAAACATATTAAAATGAATCCTTATTATATATTTTTTTCTTATATTTATTGATTTGGGCTTTCTTTTGAGGGACCTTACATATTTCTCTTACAGCATTACTAATGGTGTGAACGGTTTTTACGGCATGCTTGGATTTGCAATATCTCCATTTCCCCCTAAACTGCAATGTGTCCTGCAAATGAATGGTTCACATACTAGCATATGAGTGAATCAAATTGCTACTATCATAATTTCTTAATTGCTAAAATAAAGGTGACATTCACAGTCATATTTTGCTATAAAGAGGCATATATTTCATTAATATGCATACATACATAAGTCTGCACGTGTTCATTTGTGATTTATGAATAATTGTAAGCATAATCACAACACTTTTATTTCATATTATGTTCCTTAAGTGTATTAGTAGTGGGCCTTGCTGAAAGGCAACAACAGAAAGATTCATACCGTTCCAAGATATTGTCTTTAGTATCTTTACCAAATAGACTTAGGTATATATTAAATGTAAACTAACATGTTTACTAAACATAAATTAGAACAATTACATTGGGTTTACTATATACAGTACTGATATTTTCGACAACAACTATTATTATTATTACCATTACTTGTACTAGAATTAAATAGAACCTGGCAAGTATATTAAGTATAATTTAACATGGTACATGGTTATTTTAATACCCACTGATGTGGGAACAAATCTTAGCCAAGAAAAGCAATTTAATTTCTCCTATACTAAAGCAGGCGCTAACACTTATTTACTGTACATTTATTTACTTGTAACAATTTAATATATGAAGCTCCAGTACGGTCTGAGAGACTTTCAGATGCCGGTACATATCAAAAAATATTTTGAGTATGTGCTGAAAGCTTGTCTTGGGGTAATGTCACATGCTCCTATTTCTAAGCAGTCACTTTTTGGTTGTTTAATCTGTTTTCTGCTATCCATTTGTTCTGGTCTTTTTTTTGTTAAAGCCTGTGTCTTTTAACAAATGTCAAGGTTTACATATCCACTGTTTTGATAAGTAATGCAATATGTAAAATGCTTTGAATTAAATTCTTGGTGTCCAAGAAGAAAAGCTTTGTTATAAAGGTTATGATAGAAATTTTATGATGCATAGTAGACGTCATAGGACATTTATCGACCCACCTAACATTGTGTGTCTGGAGATATAATTTATTCCAAAGTCCTTACCATATTGTATTACTTAAAAGCAAATACAGCATAAGAAGGCATGGAGAAAAAAACCTCAACATTATAATGAAAGTGACCAGAACGAATCCTTAGCAGCAAAGCATTTACATCAATTTAAGCTCTGGAAAGAAGGTAGGTTCAGCAGGTCTGTGAAAAAGGTAAATGCTACAATATCAGAAAAGCTAACTTTTTAATAATGTTACTTATGGCTATCTTGAATTTGGATTTTTTTTTTGTAGTTGCATTGTTTGCATAACAGTACTGTGCTGCAATTTTACATTATATTTTTAAATTTCAGAATTATATTTAAATAGCATTGAAAAGTCTGGGGATCAATCTACATGAAACACCACATGATATGTAAAGATCATATGTATCTCCTTTTTGTATTGAAATGTGAAGAAAGAATATACTCGTGATTAATTTTTTTTTATTAATTAAATGGTGAATTTTGTTTTTAAATTTGCATGACTTCATGTTGTTGGACTAGACACTAGTTCTAAAATTTTATAGAAACAATGAACTTAAATTTCTTTGTTTATGCAACATTGATGCTCTTCTAACTAGATCATGCTGACAATTACATACTTGAATAATCTGAACTCTAAAATGTGACTCAGTCACATGGAGTTGAAAGAGATAACCATTTACAAGAATATATTATACACATTTATTAGTTACCATTCCACACAGTTAAAATAAACATAATAAACATAGTGCTCCAAATACATTCCTTTAAAATACAACTCTTTTCTAACTACAGAAAAGACTTTCAGCACCACTTCTTATTAAAGCTAAATATTTATTTTGTGTCCCAGCCCCTTATCTATTTCCCCAATTTTGACCATTTAGAATGAAATTGAGTGTCTGCCTGAAATTTTCTGAAAGGCTGATCACTTCTAAAAAAATATGTAAAATATTTATGTCGCACTTCGCAGAGGAGACCTGAAATCTACCGAATAACGGAGCCTTCGTTTTAGGATATGTCCAAATTTGGATCAAATATATATGAATTGAAGTTTTTCCATGATCAGAGAAGGAATTCTTGATCTTTTGGGTTATATTCACTAAAATACCAGTCAGTATGGAAACATGCTTTACCATGATATTACATGGAGCTAAGCAAGGCTATTCCTAAAGATAATGTTGAAGATGATGCTAAATCAGGGAACTTAAAAGCCTGCTTGATTCATGCTGCCTGTGGCGGATGGAGAACAGCTACAGGAACCATGAAGAGGGTAAGAATCAAAACTCCTATAGGAACACAACTGAGAGAAGAGGCACAGGGTTGCAACTAAAATCCAAGAGAGAAATAAGACTGACTCAGAATCAAGGTGAGAGAAACTAAAGGCAACTTGGTAAACAATGCCCCAGCACAGCTGGTGCAAGAGACTAGCATGACTTGACAAAGCCCCTGACACAGAGCAGGGAAAAAGAAAACTGTGAATTGGCAAAGAGGAATTGTTTAAGAATAAAGAAGATGGATTACAGGGCACTAGATGGTTCCTAACTCTCAGAATTAACATAAGTAAAAAGAAGTGAAAATACAGGTAATAATAAGAAAGAACACAAAGAATAAATACATTTAGAGACTGAACTCAAGATCTGCCTAAACAGTACACTAAACCAGGCCGTATTTGGAAGAGGTCTAAACTAGAAGATAATGAATCTGAGGAACATTGTCAGGAATAATCTGTATTAAAAAAGAAACAGAGTGAGAGGAAAAAGTTAATCATACCAGGATCTGTAGAAAGGAATAGAAGACTTGATGGCGTATGTGGGAAGGAAGAATGGATGGGAGAGGAAGCTTATGATGCAAGAAGTTGGAGGACAGATACAAGAACCATTCATAGCAAAAGAAAGGATTATGGAACACAGGTGTGGAAAAAACAGCAATGAAAAAGAGACAAACTAGGAGGCAAAGAACAAGGAAAGAAAGAGTGCATTGGGAAAGAAAATCTTATAGACACATCTTTACCATCCAGTGAAACAATCTGAAGTAGCCCAACATAAATTACTAGACCTTTCAGTGCACTGACTCGAGAAATATTTTTGAATCTACCTAACAAAGATCCCACAGTAAAGGAAACACAAAACTGTCATTATTTACTTAAATCATAAGACAGACATCCTTATCGTTGGTCTAATAATTCCATGGTTCTAAGTGGATATCAAAGTGAACTACAAGCCAATGTCTCAAAATGGAATTATTTTTTTTAAGCTGGTTTCTCTTCAAAAAAACCCACACTGAAGAGCTCCCAAACCCTGGTAGAAGAGAATGAGGCTGTAAAATTAAGCACTTAAAACTTAGAATATGCCTCTGTGTATCTCTTCTTGAATTATTTTCAAAATTGGAAACACAGATGATGAAATTACATGAAATCATGTATCATTTTTTTCTCCCTAGCCTGTTAAATTCAATGAAAGCAAATTCTACATGCCTTTTAAAATCTGCATTTAGGTAGTTTTTTAATATGCAACCTCAAAGTGAATTAAACAGCATCTTGTAAGATGTCATTCTGTAGTCTGCTCAAAACGATTAGGTATATGTTATTTGATAGTTAACCAACACATAGAAAAATATGTATGTATGGAAGAAATATGCACAAGAAACTCCTCGGTAAAATATGAGCAAATTCATAGCGAGTTTAAAATTAGATGCTTACTACACAGAGAGAGTTTACAAATCCTAAATGAAAGACAGCAGTCCTTGAACTAGCATATACAGACAATAGTGATGCTAAGAACAAAGGAACAGGAAAGCAGGAATTTTTTGAAGTGAAGCTGCACCATACACTGCTTATAACAAAGTTGAAAGGTTTCTAACAGCTCTCATTATGAAAGAAAGGAAGGCAAAGAAAATCAAGGTGTGGGTTCTGTCAAGAGCAAAAAGAATCGAGTAAGAATTAAAAAGAAGGTGAAATAAAAGTTACTGTGTCTTTTTCTCAGTTGGAAGACTTTTGACTGTAAGAAAGGCATAATTAAACTTAATTAATTTATTTTCACTGACTAGTAGAATATAAAGTTTGAATTCATTGGAGAACTAGAACTGATAAATGTCTTTTTGTGGAGATATACACTAAATGGGTCTGTTTTTTGAACTAAGGGTAATAAAGGAATTACAAGGCTCAAGTTCTAATTTATTTAATTTTTTTTCCTGGAAAGCAGTTTTACTGATATCAAAGGCTTCCTGAAAAGCTAGAATTCAGGGAAGAGAAGAATTAAGAATTCTGGGCAATATTTTAAATAAGAGTTAGAGGCACAGCTCCCATTGCATTTCACTTTCAAATTTTGGTCAGGAGATTGCAGTTCCCAAGGCAAACATAATGAAAATAAAGTCTATGTTTGCAAGGAAAAGAAAACCACAAAATTGTGATGGCAGTTAGACAATGTAAATGTATAGGAGACTTATCTATATGTCCAACATTGGTTGGCCAGAAACAGATCAGGATGATAGAAGGTTGTTGATTGTAATAGCCTACTCACAAATTGGATATTAGGATATACAAAACACTGTACTTTCTAGGTAGGTATAAAAAATGCTTAACTTCTAACTCTTTGTAAAATATTTCTATGCCTATCTTGCAACTTAATGCTGACTATATTACTAGTGTTCAGGAAAGTACTGAAACAAAAAATACAACCAGAAATTCACACTAATGTTTTATGGAGTTAATAAAAATTGTAAAGAATGGTTAGATTCCCCTGCCCCTCAACCAGCCCCACCCAAAAAAACTAACCTCGAGAAACAGAAAAAAAAAATAGTTACTAGTGAGCATAAAGCAATAACTATGAAGGAATATTATATTCCTTCTAGAACATAATATAAATATGTTCTTAGATCATAATGTACTGGCCATTAACAGCAGCAAAGTCCTAAATTAGCCAGATAACTATTCACTCCAGCTGAACAATGGCTACTCTTTCTTCAGGTTATACATTTTTTAAAAACATTTGGTCAATTTAAAGAACAGTTAGGTTTCCCTTTGAACATGTAACAGTGAAGCAAATCAAATAGTTTTAAGTAAACAAATGCTTTCATTAAACTGAGATATACTATGTTAAAAGCATTCCTTTTATTACTTAATTAATTTAGCTTTGTCAAGCAAAAGAATTAAGTTAGTTTAGGATTAATCTACACCATCCAAATTTTCAGAAAAAAAGAAGAAATTTGCCTTTTAAAAAAACTTAAAATTGTTTAATGCAGAATTCAAAGAACCTGCCTTTGGAAAAAAAGGTCTATAGAAAGAACATAAAAGTTGGGAAGTTCACAAAAAGTATTTCTTAAAATCTTGACTTAGCCTTTCTAGAATCCCCTGTGAATTAGGAGATAATAACTTTGAAGTGTTGTATGTCTTGTCTTAACAAAGACATGATAATTAATATATTTCCCTATATATATAAAAGGTATTTTATTTCAGTATCACATGAATTTGAGAGGGTTTCTTTAGTAAATATATTTAAGAATCCATTATTTTGTATTTCTAGACTTTAATTTTCAGCCTGTAAGATCTCAACAATTTATTGATACAGTTCCTAAATTACAAGTTATATATAAGGAACATGTATGATACTCCCAAATAACAGCACTTGATTCCTAACAATAATTGAATTCTGAGGAACAGTCAGAACTATGAATGCTGGAAAGTGAACTCAGTAACATTTTATTAATCAAAACTTGTCAAATCATTGAGGTTGAGATCGCCTGAAAAAATTCTACAAGAACTTGATTCAAGAATTTATTGAAATGACAGCACCTCTAAGGTCACAGCATCTTTATAATAACCTGTAATAGAACTGCAGGTTAACTCAAAGGGAATACACCTACTAAATCACTGAAACATTTTGTAGGCATCTTCATTTAATATCTCAGAAAGCAAAACCAAGAGAGATTATAGAACAAGAAAGTCTTTTATAACAAATACATTCTCAGTAAAGGAAAATGTATAATGTTTTCAGATTAAAGACATCATGGGGCTAATGATTTATTCTGATAATTGAAAAGCAACAGTCTTTGGCAAACAGAAATAATGTAATGAACACGTTTCTATACTGCATATGAACTGTACAAAGGTGACAGTAATGTTTGGTTTTATATATCATAAATGATACAATTGAATGTATCATCATTGTTTAATTTCTTAAATCCATGATGATAAAATTTATATAGACACATATGCAGAAACAAATTTAAAAAGACATAAGACCTGGGCTTTTTTTCCCTTAGTTCCCGGATCACCAAAATAAGAATGGATACATAGGTATGATGTAGTAGATGTGTATTTTTTTTAAAGTATACCTATATTAGCAAACATTGTAAACTCTCTCTCTCTCTCTCTACCCCTGCCCCTTCTTTTCTAAGATGTCAGTCACAAAGACAGAATTATGTTCTTTCTCCATTGGTACAATTAATTTAGACTGTGATGATAAATTTTAAATAATCTAATTTTAGGAATGCAAATCAAATTGATAAACACATATATTATTTCTTACTTGTGGGGAAGCCATGTAAATAAATCTTTATTCTAAAGCCTTTACAAAGTACGTCAGAAAAGCAGAGATTTCAAGTATTTTTACATGTTTTTCTTGAATTTTAAGTTTTTTATCGAAAGTGGAAATTCAGCATATATGAAAACATAATCAAAATGCAAATCCAGCAATTTATATATATAAATCATATGAAATATCTGATTCCTATTTTGACAACATTTCAAGAAACTCCACTACTTAAAAAGTTTTAGGAATTTTGATAATTTTGCCGAAGTAATTTAATACAGCTTATATTTTCTGTAATGAACTTTTGGGGAGTTTATATTTTTATTTATTTGAAAAAACAGCGTAAACAAATAGAAAAATATAGTATGTCATATTATATAGAAATATATTACCATTTCTTCAGTAATATTACACAAAATAAGACACAAAACTTAAAATTCTATAATTTTATGACATTCAAGAATTTTTTTTATATATATAGATTCTTTTGTTACCTTCTATGGTACTAGAGTGGTAAAAATATACGGCTTTTAAAGGATCCTCTACTACTGAGCTATAATAAGTTCAGTGGGATCATATACTGCAGCATAACTGGTAATCAACATGACAGAAATCTGTGCCTTGATTTGTGACATGTATTCTGGTGCTCAGGTAACAAAACATGCATTTTTTAAAGTTCTTTTGGGAAAAAAAATAAAAGGAAGATTAAAAAAATATTTTTCATACTTTAGGGAAAAGAAAATCTTCTCAGGACTTAGACATGAGAAGATCTACAATACATCACAAGGGGAACTTGGTTTGAAAGTTTGTGATTTAATGGGAAGGGGAACTTCCCATTAAAATCACAAGAGGAAAGTCTATCAATATTAAAGTTTTTAAACAGAACTGTAGTAAGTGTATGAAAAGGCTTTAGATAAAAAAGAAACAGAAAGATAAGCAGCATGTGTTATTAAGGATTCCAAGCACGCTCAGTTCTACCTAGCATTTTAAAATGATCTTTAATACTGATATTGAAAAGTACCATAACTTACTTGAGGATCTTGCTGAGTGTCTGTGTGGTGGCTTATTTTTTTCTCTGTTCTCAGTCAAAGCACTTCCACTGGCCATGGAAACAAGGTCTAAATCCATGTCTTCTCTGCTTACAGGGCTTGCCTGGAAGCAGTGGGAGAGAATGTACACAATCATGAAACAAAATATAACATTTTCTGAATGTAGCTCACATTACTCCAAATAAACAAACAGGGTCTGTCAAACAACCTTCTTCAAAATGATACCACAATCCTTTTTTGTTGCCTAGGCTGAACAAATGCACTATGTCAAAGCATTTTTGTAAATAAGAGCCGATCTTAAAATTGTGGTTTGTGATCTGAGTCAATGCAACAACAAAAGAAAACATTTTAGTACAGTAATTTTGAAGAAAATCAATCTTGCAGAGGGCTGATGAAACCTTAAACAGCTTAAGATCATTTACTGACCAGTCTATAATTTAAGTTATAGCTGAATGTCAGAGATGTCATACTGGATTATTTCCTGCAATATTTATGCTTTATCCAGGACACGTATCACTTCAATCAGTCATGGGCCCAGTGAGTAATTTAATATTTTAGGTTTTTGCTAATTAACCATAACCATCAGACAGCATTTTAATTATACTTTAGGCAAGAGTATTATATTAATTATAAACTTCTAACATCCAGTGGTATGTTTTGGCATGAGGCATGTTACCTGAAAATCGTATTTCACTTTAGCAATGCTGTTTTAGGAACATGTAGAGCAAATTTTAAAAACCAGACTGGAAGACACCACCCACTGTAAATTGCAGATTGTCATTTTTGCAGAAACAACTTCACATTTACTAAAGAATGTAATAAAAAGCTATTCAGCACCAAAAGCAGCCTCTAACAATAGTTAGATACTAAGGACCAGTAACAATGACGAGGAAAAATCAGACACTGCTGATGAACAGTCTACAAAATCCCCAGTGTAGAGTCAGTTGGCTGGAAGTACTGAACATAAGGATATAATTTTCCAGTCTCTGGACCTTCAGAAGTGAAGTCCAGAAAAGCAGATTAAGTCTTTCCTCTCTCTGGGCTGAGGAGCTACATGTCTTTCAGAAGCTAGGTGTCTAACTGGGTATTTCTTTTTTAACATAAAAACAAACAAACTACAGAAAAGGAAAGACTGCTAGTGGTAATGTCACTAAACTTTACCTAACCTTGTAGTAGCAAGACTGTTTAACCAGGTATCGAGATACTGGGTCTCAACTC
This sequence comes from Rhabdornis inornatus, assembly GCA_013397075.1. Classification (NCBI taxonomy): domain Eukaryota; kingdom Metazoa; phylum Chordata; class Aves; order Passeriformes; family Rhabdornithidae; genus Rhabdornis; species Rhabdornis inornatus. The sequence continues at coordinate 1,474,939 of VWZS01006021.1, read as the reverse complement.
CTTCCTTGGGGGCTGAAGCCCACAGCTCCCTTTTTCTCAGGAAAGTGCTGTTACTGTGAAGTTGTAGGCCATTCTGGAGGAGACGATTTCCAGACTTCCTGTTCAAACTACCTCACTGTACCAAAAGCAGCACTGCACCAATGCAGACAGGCTTTGTAGTCCAGTCTAACTTAGAGAACTCAGATGAAATGGAGACCTGTTTCATTTCCTTGTCTTTACTCAGTCACTGTTTAATGTAAAATTCATTTAAAAGTCCATGCATTTTCAAACCAAAAACTCCAAAGATACAGAGATTTTACACTCTTCCTTAGTGATTGCATACCCTTTGTGTCCGCACAGAAACTTTATCCCTTGTTTTCTGATGCTTACCTTTCATATGTTTAATGATGATGAATTTAAATATTTGCTTTGCACAGCTATTCTTTATTGTTGCTGTGAACATCAATATTTTATTTTCTCTTCCATAGCAGTGCCAAGAAACTTTGAAAAAAAAATTTCATCCTGCCAATTATTTCTAATTTTTTGACCTTAAGATTTACAGTTGCTTTAAGCTTGTGAGAGCTCCCTATGTTCAAAATCTTTAAACTGAAAGCTTTTAGTCTTTCATTAGTAGAAATAATGCAATGACTGGAATGCTCAAAGAGATTCAAACCAATGGAAGTGATCATTCTTATTTCTATCTAACCTGTTTCAACACACAACAAAAGTTTTTAAAATGTTTTTCTTGATTCCCAAAGACCCAGGAGGCCACAGAATTTTATACAGCTAGCCTTTGCATGGTATTATTATTCAATCCCTACCATCATAGAAACGAAGTCTTCATCATTTTGCAGACAACAATATTTAGGGTTATATGCTAGATTTTAATAGTGCTGTCTTGATCTCTGATGTAAAATATTTGTTATTTCAAATAAAGATAAGTGTTTTCACCCAATTACAGCCAGAGTAATATTTAAGGCTGTATTAATCACTGGAGCAAACTTAATTTTGGCTTTTTAAAGAAGCAGACTGAAAGTCCTCTGAAGCTAATTAAAACCTTTCCTTTTTGGTTTATGACTTAGAACCAAATTTTGGGAGAAATTTAAGACACTGGCACAGTTTTTTTCAGACTGTAGTATTGGACTTCCGTCTGCAGTGGTCACCATAGCTAACTCTTTAGCATTTCTGCCATTTTTTTATTACCACAAACCTTTCTTATTAATTAATTGAAAATTAATATCAACAAGAGGAACCATTGCCTTGAACATAGCTTTGCATCTGTATATTTTTCTGTTTCTAGGTAGAATTATCAAGATGTTCTGTAACCTTCAGAGAAAAAAGGTGCTCTTGAATTCAAGTTACATCTAAATGATCGGAAATACTGATCAATATTGAAGGGGTTAACCCTATAGGTAACTTAAACTTCATAGAAAAAGAATCAGGAAGTCTATCCTACCTGCTATTCCACAAAATCATATTAATTTAAAATAGTTTAAACCGTAAGCCATCATGCCTTCCTAAGCACTTCTATGGTATTACTAGTGAGAAAAATCATCAAAAATCATCAAAAATCATCAGACCACGACTGACATAATAAGGCCCTAGATTTACTGCAGGTTACTACAAAGCAATAATCCCCAGTGAGAAGACTTTATTGTTTATATGCAACCATTGAAATGCAATTATGGTATCCATGAAAAAGAAAGTCTTAAATTACTGGAATGTGCAAAACATAATTTAGAAAACTATATGAAACTTGCAGAATGCAGGCTTATGGAACACATAAAAAGCAGGGATTGTCTAGCACATCAGAAAACTTCATGTTCGAGTATATGGTGTAGGAAAAACTACTGGAAATGCCCAGGAATGCTTTCCTCTTCTAATGCTTGTGTTCTCTCTCCCTCTCTTTACTTTTAATATATATTTTCCACTTTCTTTCAGTTTACAAGAATTTTTTTTATAACGATTACAGCTGTTAACTTGATTTTTATCATGATTTCATAGCTTTTAAATAAGCTACTGTGCCAAAGCAGTAGGAGTATGTTCACATTTCAACCTTTAAGAGAGAACTCATATAAATTTTTAAACCAAAATTCTCTAGCCATCTGTTTGTACAAACCACATCATTATTTCACTGCCTATATAGTATAGTACTGCTCTCTGCATTAGAGATACATTTTATTCCATTTTCTTATTTTTGAGCCCCCTATTGCATTTTTCTCTGTATTTCATTCATGTGGAACAGCTATGTTATTATGTGGCACAAGCTGTGACAATTCCATAACTTTGCCAGTTATGTGGGCACACCACATAATACTATTGTGGGATTGCAGCAGTATTTTGTGGACAGAACTGCTTAGTGTAAATAACATACAATCTACCTATGTGCACATATGCTTACCAATAATTACATAACATGCAATTTAGATAACATTATTAAATTATGATTTGCTCAAATTACTGTTTTAGACTCCACCTAACAAATAACTATTGGTGCTGCTGCAATCAAACCCTACAACAGTCATTTGGTTCATGATTTCAGCCTTTTAAATTTTAGAAGAACCTAAGAATTGGACACACTTGACAGAGAAAAATATTTGATAAAATCTGTCTTAAAGAAAACAGTAATAGCAACATGTAAGTCTTAAAAGCATTTTTTTCAAAGGTGAATTTTATGAGAGTTTATGGAATCATTTCCGAAACATGAAAATTGCATAGGCTGTGAAGCTGAAGAAAGAAGAGGCTAGAAGGGGGCAAGACTGCTCAGAGAACAAAATGAGGCATATGACACATCATCTAACTGGGAAATACTTTTTATGCAATATTTTACACCATGTACACGAGTATAAATTACTAATTCTGCCTAGATTCTAAATTTTTGCCCCGTTTTTTAAACTGTACAAAATTTTATCAATAAGAACATTGCTAATTTGGCATTAAAATGTAAAGACTATATATATAGAAATGGAGTGAATATATATTGGCCTGTTGGCAACACTACTGCTTGCTATTAAAGGAACTTTTGGGTATCTCTGACACAGCCTTTCTATTTTGTAAATCTTCAAATTGTTAAATTGCTCATATTTCCCCTCCTGCCAACTACATGACTACCTGTTTCACTAAATCCAAATTTTTAAAATGCTGCAAAAGGAGTCAATCATGAAAAGAGCAGAGGGCTATTTAAGACCTAAAAATATATTAAAAAGAAATTGTAGGAATAAGTCTGACTTCATGCAATGTTTTCAGTAATGTCACCATATTAATATGCAATTCCAACACCCTATATTTCAACAAATTACATTGAAGGCATAGTAGAATGATTTAGGTATGTTATACACAGGATTTGAGAATATTTAAAGTTGTTCAACTGACAAGAATACATGTTTTCAGTAAATAATGTAGTTGGTACTGAACCATATTTCATTTTTTTCAACTTTTTTTGAACATGCAGATTTAGAAGCTTTCAAAAGCATACAGCAGCATTTGATGCCAAAAACAAACTCAGTGTCAGATCATGAAGCTAGAACGCAATGCACCTACATGGGGTTTTGTGCTAAAATATTTTCTTCTGATCTCCATCATGAGATGACTTGATTATCAAACAGACATAATGCTACAGAATTATATTAATCAAAAAAAATCTCCTGTTTTTACACCAGGTATGGTTTGGAAATACCTGAATTCTGCAAAATCCCACAAAGAAACAGGTTCTTACCACAAGTTGTACTTGTCTATTGTCACATATCGCAGGATCTAGCTCAGGCAAAAAACGACAGCTGGGAAAAATGTAGAATAGAAATTTCAGTAACTCCCAGTGTACTGGGCTCACTAATATACCTGCACAGAATCTTTTCAGGAAACAGTCCTGCTTAATTATTCAAAATAATTCAATCATTAAGATATATCACAGAAATTAATATTAAATGATAAAGTATCAGAGCAATTACTATTAATTTTTTTGTATTTGATTAAAAAAAAAATTAACATTGCTTATTTAAATGATAGACTAATGAGTTAAACTATTCTAACCAGCATGACTTTTTGTATGTGTTGACATAAATTGTAGAAAAGCCAGTTTTCATATTACTTTTTGTAGGAATAAAATTGCTTTCAGTTGAATAAATATATCAGCTGTTCTAGATTGTCTACCAATGATGTCTGAATGGAGATCAGTTGGACTTTTGGCACATTAAAAAAAGATATCATGATCCTTAAAAAAGTCAGTACAAATTCTAGGGCATAGCATACACTGGTAGAGGAAGCAATAATACATAAGAAAATTCTTTTATAATTTTTTGTGTCTTCTTACTTTCAAGCATCATTAAATGTTGTATTCCAGTGTTTTCATTCAAATTAAACACCATGGAAGTTATCTTAAACAAACACTTTGAGTATTTCTCTATTATGGATCATGACTGAAAGGTAAATATTACTGCAAAGCCAGATAAATATTTCCTAAGGAACATGTTTTTCATATAGTTTCTACAGTCATTGATACAAGCAAGATATATGGCACGTTTTTCTGCACAAGACAGAACAATTTAAAGCCCATTTAATTATAAATACATTTTTAATGAAAATAATAATAAAATTAATATAGTAAACCCATTGCTTGCCTGCTGACACTTTGGTTTTCTTAGAGATGCTTGGCATTGTGTCTACTAATGGCTTCATTAAGATACTAATGCCTTATATTGAATTTATGACCAAAATACATTTACTATGTTTTCATGTTAATTCAAGCAATATGAACCTTTCCCTTAATTGCATTGACATTTTACCTATTTAATAACCAAATCTGAATATAGAAGGAACATGTTTATAACATTTCAGTCCACTGTGGTACAAAGATGTAAACACTGGGTTTATGTTTTGAAGACAAAATGTAAATACACACTATCTAGTTAAAAAAAAAAGTATTTTTTTACTTCCTTAATCAAATCTAACAATATAGCTAATGTTACAGTTGATTTAATTACATAAAACCATAATATATATCAATAACATTATAGAATAGATGATGAATAAGCACTTTTTTCTACACTTTTTACAGTCTAAAACCCACTACATTGCTATAGTAAACCTAAGTAGTTATTTATGATAAGATTCTGAACATTTTATAATTTCAATTTTAATGTGGAAGAAGTATCTATACAATGACTACTAAGAAAGTTCTAAAGGGTACCATATTTGGGACCTGGAAACATGGTGTACTGTCTGCTAGCTGCAAAGTCATGTTTGTTTTAGAACCATTAACTTAGGTTTCACTTTACAAGACAAATTTAAAATAAAAAAAAAAAATCTAATTTAAAGGCGATGACCTCACCACTTCGCATTTCTGGAACTGGCTGCTTCATAATCCAAAAGCTGTGCATGAAGCCATTGGTATGTGAAGTCTTTTCTCTGTAATTTCTCATCTAAAGTAGTATCCAGCTGAGAAAGTTTTTTACCTGGGGAGGAAGAGAGATACCCCTGTCTTTCATTACTATTTTAAAATACATTTTCTTTAAGATGTCCTAGATAAACTTGTAACCCATGGCTTCTTGGAAAAGAAAAAAGTCAATTACTTCATTTTCATGCAGAGTCCAACTATTAAAAATTTCTTCAGATATATTTAAGAAATACTTTTATATTAGTTTTAATTTTATGGTTTGTTTTCTCTTTTGTGATGTAATACCAGCCTTTTGAATAAATGTAATTTATTAGGAAATAAATCTATCCTTTGTTATGAAATTTATATAGAAGTATATATTATCCATAAATTGCTTGTCACAGCTGCCATGAATGTTGCTTATTGTGCTATCTCCATAATTAAAAATATGCAATCATTTATACTTACAATTCTACTTAGCAATCTATAAGCTTAAAAAACCAAATCACCGTTACACGCAAGAGTCGACACATGGCAATCTTATTACTCCTGTCTGTCTTTTACTGATATGATCTATTAAGATATTTAAGACATTTTAATGGCAATTTCTGATTTGGATTCCAAAGCAATTGCACCTATTATATTATTTTTGAGAAATATTTTTCAGAACTACCTACTTTTGGATCACAGAAGACATCCAAAGATAGAGAAAAAAAAGTGATATTATGGGGAAAAAAAAGGAAAGAGTACAATTCTGGAGATCCTTCAGTTTTTGGACCATTCTGCTGAATAACAGACATGGTTAGAAGCATCAGGAAGAGGATGCCAGAATTGGAAGAGTGTGCAGAGGAGCCATCATTATTGCATGGCGACATTCATGGACTAGAATAATTTTTTTATTTTCTACCCTCGTACGTCAACTTTATAGGTTATATCTTTCTAGCACCTTAAACTCAGGGTTTTTTCGAGACTTTTTTCTTATTTTCTTTTTTTGGTACAATTGTTTTTTGCTTTTGATGTCATTTCAGATAACACTGAATTATCATCCTATTGCTAATTATTCCTTTTATTTTTCTTTCAAAGATTCTTTTTTCCTCACTGATAGATGAATATGGCAGCTACTAGAAAGAAGGTTTTTACTAAACTGCAGGAACACTCAGCAAAGAACACTTAACATTCAAGTCCATTTGCTCATTAGGGATGTTTTAACTCAGTAACTGCAAAAAGACGGCGGGGGTGGGGACGGAGATATCAGAAGTGCTATAGTTTTCATTCATGTTTTGACATTATAAGCTCAAGTTATAGGATATTCACCAATTCACCTTTTAAGGGCTTTGATACATTACCTGTAGTATTTTTTAAACTTATAATTTACTTTACATAAACTGCAAAATATATCTCCTCACTGGCATTTTACCTAGCTGTGCTGTGGGCTCATTGCTTTCAAATTTTAGATCCAAGATAAAGTATCAAAGCTGTTTATTTCATAGTCTGAGATGCAAATGTTTTTTGTCTATTTGTCTTAGAATAGGGAATCTCTATTCAAACCAAATCCATTCCTTAGGCTGAATGTGTTCAAGGCAAGGTCCTGGTCCAGAGTATAAAGTCATATATGCCTTGCCATTCACTAACAGACTAGAAACGAGGCAGAAGAATTTATCCTTAGTTGATGTAAAGAACTCTCATTTACCTCCTTAGGAAGACAGAAAATGAAAATCTTGGTTGGACAGTCACTACATCTATACAAATGAGGGTGTAAGGGCTGACTAAAAAAGTCAAGCAGTGAATTACCTAATCAGTGCCAAATATTAAAAGACTGATAATTACACTGTTCATCAGCTTCTTTTATTAAAGTGGGAGCTATTTTTTTTTTTTTTTTGAAATTTATGATATTGGCTTCCTGGTTCAGGAGTACAATTATCTAAGCTTTATATTCCTTTTTTTATATAAACTTTTTAATATGAACTTTTATATAAACTTTTAGGTTCCAGGTCCATAACGACACTGGAATTCTTACAGCTCTTCATTCAAAGACAGATGCTGATTTATAACAAGAGTAAGATACATTGAGAGTGACTTCATAAGAGCACTTCATCTGGAGATTAAGCCTTCCACGTATGTTCTCCAATGAGGAATAATCTCCCAAGAAAACATATTTAGTTTTTTTCTTATCTGTGTTTACAGAAAAGTTGTCCCAGTGTTACCATCTTTCTAATGAGAAAGATGTATTGCAATTAAAATGATTTTTATTATTTATGCATTCACTAAAGTGTTTTTATCTTTTTATCTATTAAAAGGGAAATCAATATGGGGGATAAACCAGTATTAGAAGCTCATGCCTCAGTCTGTGTCAGCGATGGTTGAAAGAAGATGAACATACAACAAGCTACAATAAAGCTTAAAAAAATATTAATACTTTTAACTTGGTAAATCATTTTCCAAAATTATTTTTAATAATTTTCTTAGTTTCAGTTTCAATTTTTGATTTATGTTTGAAACACTACTGGTTTTATTTAATAAACTTTTATTTTAATTTATTTTTATTTTTTCATGTTGATTATTGAAACAAGACTGAAACTAAAATGTCACCAAGATAAAAGTGCAAACAATAGAGTTTTCTTCCTTAAAATTATATATGGTATTAGATAGAATGTTCTTGGTCACATTAGTGTTAATAGGGGCTTTTTTTCTCAAATGGGGAGATAATCTTCAATAATTTGTTTATAATGTTGCAGAAAACAGTATTCTATTTTCTTATTTGGAATACATTGCTATCCTTGCTTTTTAAAAGTAATATTTAGCTTTTTAATTCTTACTAAAAAAATCTATGTTATGAATTAAAACATTGCATTATCACTTTTCTATTCCACTTATGAACATCATGCGTTTAAGAATCTGGTGTACCAGTATAATTAACATGCATTTGCTTGGTAGCTTTCTTAAATTAGGGCCCTGTTTTTTTAAAAACCTGGACCTGATTTTGTAGAAGTATTACCACTCATAGAAGTTCCAAAGAGCTGTAAGCTTTCTCCATCTTTGAAATGGATCAGATCCATAATCTTTAATTGCTAGATGCGGACAACTCTAAGACTATCAAAGAAAATAGAAATACATCAAAGAAGGCATCAAAACCCAAATTACTTTCAGAGATATTTAAAGTATCATACCCTCATTAGATTATCGCTCTATGACTTCAATCTTTTTGACCTTTTTTTTTTTTACATGATACACATGTTAATAATTTAAGATTGGAATTGTCTTACACTTGGCATTAATACAGTAATGATTTTTAGGTGTTGCCAAATAATCCACACAGATACTGTGCACTTAGGCCAGATACAATGCTGCAGTTAGGGCCACCTACTGGCAATTTCCTACAAAATTTGAGCATCTAAATAGGGAGAACTTAGAAAAGCCCTAGCATCTGAAATATCTTTGGAACTGCATATTATAGGAAAGTAACAAATTCTTTTCTGGGTCACCAAATCCACATGCAAACCTAAACTTTGGTACCCAGAAAAATGTCATCCTTCATAAGTCAAATCTGTTTGCAGAGTGTGCTCTGAGACAGTACTACTCACGTTCAGTTTAAAAAAATGGATGTGATCATGTAGTTTAAATTAGACTATCTCTGAGTAATCTGTTAAGTGAGCTAAAGGAGAAGGGCAAAGAATCTATGAACTACTTCAGGTGAAGTGTCCTAAATTCTACATGGAGTCAGTTTTCTTTCTTTCCTTCAAGATATATGGATCTTGTGCCCTCACTGTTAAAAGAGGACTGAAACACAGCCAAGGGAATAGCTTGGTATGTGGAGGCTGGAGATTCAAATCTCATCATGGTAAGGAGTACTTGAAACCCATGTTCCCCAGTGCTAGGACAAGTGTTGTTAAGAAGCCAGCATACAAAAGGAGGATGGTTACACAGTGTCTGCATTCAGGGTGAACTCAAGTTCTGTGCCTGGAAAACACCAATCCTGGTTGTTGTAAATGTCAGTTATTCCACTGTTCACTGACTCATATGCAAGAGGATGCTAAAGGACACCTGATTCAACACAGTAGTTTTTTTTCCAAATCTATTTGTTGATGATGGGAAGATAAAAGGTCTAACTTTAGTATGTCATGCTTCTTGATAAATATATAGAGAGGCTTGCACTGTATTGAACCTTTAAAATCTTGTGTTTAGAAGGTGATTTAAATCACTTCAAGCCTTGCTCCATAGGGAGTACAATACAAATAAAAGACTAAGAAACCTAAGACTACAGCGTGAAAGAAGGGCTTGGAAATTCTTCAGCATTCTAAGTTTTCCTCCCTTGAATAACAAAAAAGTCTGTGACCAGAGTTAATTTTCTCAATACGTATTCTGAAATCAGTGCTCTTAATATAGGAATAGAGCAGCTGAACTTGGGTATAAAATTATTGTCTATGCTATTAATATATTACATTTTTCTTCACTGTCAGTATTGTGGCATAAATTACAGGTCATATATATATATATAATATATATATAGAAAATATATATAATATAGCATATGTGTGTAAGTATGTGTATGAAAGTAGAAAATCTAAAAAAAAAAATTCTTATTGGAAATTAAAATTATCTACCCTGTGAGGATTTATAATTTCTACTCTCTTCTATACAGTTATATAACGTGTGCATTACACATTTATAAATTGCCTTGAAATCCCAAATCTAAAATCCAACTTTATTATCTCATTTTTTCCATGTTACAACAACAACGACTTATTTCTGACACAGTCTGTATAATAAACACAGAACAGAAAGTAAGAATGACATGAGTTGCTCTTGCTCTTAAGGCAGAAAAGTGAAGCATTTGGAAACAAACAGGAAAAAATGACAAGCCCCACTGCCCTTCACCCCCAAAACCCATCTGTGTACTAGAATGTAAGAGAAATGTGACAAATTTCTTTTTTTCTACAGAGAACTTAAAACAATTGTCAAATGTGTACTTTGTCAGGAGTCACTAAGTACTGCCATCCATTACATAGCAATCACAACAGGCCCCAAATTGTTTTGGAAAAAGAATAGTATTTAGAGTGGTCTTTAGCATGCTTACAGGTATTCTGTGAATACATTTATAGTAGAAATACATATGTGACTTCCAGACAGTTGGCAGCATCATATGGCAGAAATTGGTACAGAGTTCTTACTACTTATAGCATCCCCAGATAATATTTATCTACAACTCAGGTCTGGAATTTTCAGATAATGGGGTACATATATTTCCACCTTGGAAACATTTTCTTTTGACATATTAGTTAATTTCAGAAGGTATTTTTTCATCCGAGTGACTTCTGACTATTTCGACTTCCATCTCTAGGACCAGAAGGAATGAAATAAAAATATTTATAGTAGTGTCTGAGTGAGTTCACAGCTGAATAAAAGATGAAATAGAATTGCATTAAAAGAATACTATCTCAGGTTATGACCTACATAATTTTTTATGCTTAAAAATGCTTTATCAAATACTTTGTCAACTATAAATCAACAGGGAGTTTTGAACATGGGAGTGCTGAAAATTTAAAAGGAGTTACTGAAAGGAAAAAAAAATAAGAGGATTTTTTCCTAAAACTTGAGCCCTTTTTTCTTTTTACCAGGTACTTTGTATTTTTTTCAAACTACAAATAAGGCCTACCATTTTAGTATTCGATCTGCAAACCTCCTCTTCTTCTCGAATGTCTTCACCAACTAGTTAATGCTATTTCAGCAGTTATCATATTTCAGACTGTGCTTTCTATGTTGTCTCTTTGATGTCTTATTATTAGATTATGCAAAAGCTGAATCCTTTAGTTGAGATTCCTAAACCACTGAAAAAATACAAATTTCAGCTTCTGAATTCAAGGAAAACAGGATTTCATACCTTTACCTTCCTATTATTTTCTATTTTGCTACTTGTTCCTGCCCCTGCAGAATACACCACTATTTATCTGTCCCTAGCTTACTGCTAAACTCAACGTTCTTTTTCCCACATTGAGGCAAATCTAAGTCTTATTTCATCCTCAATGGCATACTTTTAAAACACATAATTTAAAGTTATTTCTCTCTATTCATATTCCAGTAGTATCAAAGAACTTCTTCCAGTATCTCCTGATTATTTAACTTCTTCTATTGCAACCCTCTGATCATACAAATACATTGCAAACTACCACTGTTTTAAAATGCTCATGTGTTCTACTCTTCTTGTAACATGGTACATTTCCACCTGAATTGCTTCATAAAGTTCATTTTCCTAGCACTAACATCAAAACATCATTAAACACTGTTCCTTCCAGTTTGACCAACTCTTGTAACTTTTATGGCTTGTTATCACTTCCTGTACTCCTCCATTTACATTAAATACAATTTTTTATTTACCTTCTATAATTTTCTTTGTAGCAAAACATCCCTGCCAAACCCCAAAATGAATGAACTACAGAGGTGTTACTCTATCCACATGCTGAGAAACAGAAGTGTTCCTGATGTAAACTACTTCTACCTGCAATCAGCATGCTTCAGGATCCACTCAGATGTTTACAAATTCCAAAAAAACATAAAAGACTTTAGAGTGCTAGACCATACTTTCACATTATTCTTTTGTGCAGTCTTCTATGAACACAGTGTTCTGTAGTCTGTACAGTACCTGCTTCAGCCACTCACAGATAAATTTCAACAGCACTGCTGAGAAGTGAATCTGGAGTACAGCCAAGAGTTACCAAGAGTTCTTTGGATAGTCAAGGCTCTTGAAGAACCGACGAAATCAAGAGGAGTAAAACATTTTGAAATAGTATGTTCAGCATTTCAATGCTTAGTTATCCATCAGTAAAAGTAAGGTATAAATAAGATGGAGGTAGATTGACCCTATTTTGTTTATCCTTAGTGCCTACACTCTCAAATTTCAAATCTGCCTACTACACAGCCTATCTCTGGTTTTTCCTCATAATTTTGGGACTTAATAAACCCCCCTAATGATGGATGTTCTTTACTGAATAGAGAATTTTTTACTGTCGAGGAGAAAAATAAGAGATGCATTACATAAAACCCCCTTTTTCACAGAGTATTTTGATAGATTTTATTTCTATCCATTCCCACTTCTTAAAATCAAATGACAGAAGCAATCAAGAACTTCAACACAACTGTTTAGTTGCCCAGTGATGAAACTGTATTTCCAAGCAAGAAGACATATCAGTTTATATGTAGTCCAAACCAGAGGAATATCTTTCTCTAAATTCAATAAACCAAGTAAAATTATTTAAGACATAAGATCCTCCAAAGGAATTCTCAAAATAACAAGTACAAAGGAACATTTTGTAAGAGTGCAGGAGGTCTAATTACGATGTTGTTCACTATAAAGAGGGCAAAACCTACACAATACAATCAATTTTATTGAGTGTGACAACCATTAAGGTAGGTTTTGTTTGTAATGAAGAACTTAAAAGTACAAGAAAGGGACTGAAAAATTCAAATTCAACAAAACTTTCGATCCAAAAAAAAAAATTGACAAGAAGACACATATGCCAAGTATTACAAGGAACAAAAAAAACCATCATTACTCAGAAGCAAGCTGAATTAATCAGTAAAGCTGACTTATATCACATTAATAATTGTCTCATACTTTCTATGAATAATTAAAACATATATTTTTGCATCACAGCTTCAGAACTTTTATTTAAAAGTCTTTATTATGTTTATTCTTAAGAATACACATTTTTTTCTAGAAAGTTATCTGAATAATAGAATAACTTGTTTTAAAAACTCATCAACACATATGATATGCCCAAGTACCATGCATGATTGGTACTTAATGCAGAGTAACATTGAAAGCTAAATAATGAAATTATTGTACTAATGTCAATACGTAGTTTAGTTATGAATTCCTCTGGATTGATTATCCATCCTATCTATATCATATACTTAATATATATATGTGACAGACCAAAACATGTATTTTTCAATTTAAAAGGGTTTTCTTTTGTTTGAGCAGAACGATTTCTGGCCTAATTTCTGATGTTGACTTGAAGTATCTATTGGTATTTCATGAACACACTGTGACAACAATTCACAGCTCTGTCAGCACAGTAATGTGTAGCAGCAGAACTATTCTCCATTGTCAAATACACACATAAAGTCTACACTGAATGCAAGGCAGCTGTTTAATTTACTTCATAGCAAAACTAAGAGGTAACACTGAAGATCAGGCTTATCATTATTCCAAACATTGTATAAACAAGACTTGATTTAATGTTCATTGAAATAGATGGGAAAAAAGTCTCAGATAGAGACTTTTTAAGACTCTACATCTAAAATTAGTTAATCCCCAATTGTGTGTAATTCTTATATACTTATATCCAGCTTAAAAACAACCATAAATACTAAACTTATGAGTGTCTATAAATAAATACAGACATAAAAGTACTAATTCTTCTTATTGAGTTATATTTAATTGGTTGATACATCATGGAAGACAATAAACAATATGAAATTTCAGTGTCTTGTAGATTTATTAAAAAAAAAATCAACCTTCCATTTGTTAAGAAGGTCAGGCAAAAAAAGCAAAAGAAAACCACAGTTTCCCTAAGAGTTACCCAGGTTCATTCTCAATATATATGTCTCAAAGAGCTCAGTATTTGTATAGATTTCTTCATTAATTAAATTGTGATTTTCAGCTGGTAAACACCTGAACACAAACAAGAATCAAAACACTGTATATACTTATAGAGAATCCAACACATATTCAAGTATCTCCCAGGTATGGAACTGACTTAATTATATTGATTTTGGATCAGTTACAGTCACAATGGCACAGGTTTTCTCTATCCATGCAGAGACGGTTTGAATGATTTACCTACTGAATGAAGAAATCAGTTGAAAAAGGAATAAATTAGTCCTGACAAATCCTGTTCTTTTACAGAATTTTGTTTAGAACTTTATTCAAATTCTTTTTCAGTGGGAAGATGAACAAAAACCCCCCAGTTCTATTTGTGAACATAATTTAACTTTCCCTAATCTTGAGTTAAAACAGTTTATACTTACTGTAGGTGTATTTAAATTAGTTTCTTTTCACTAAACTTTTCATCTGAATAACTCCCCTAATCACTGACTTTAAATATGTATTGCTAAAAACATATATATATAAAATGTGTTTGAAGAGGAGGAAACAACCTAAATACCATGATGATTGCAAATAGGTCAAGTTGCCTGATATGCATTCTGTTTATATTTGCAACAGCTTTTAAGACAGCCATAACAAATTAATTTAAAAGTGTAATTTGTTTTACCAGTTGTCTAACAACAGGTTAAAACAGTTGTTCACTTGTAACTTTGCTTGTTTGCAGCTGATGATCTAATCTCCTGCCAATAGCACAGGAATTTACAGAGCATTAAGGTTTGATCCAGAGAGGAGTGAAATCCCATACATTTCAATTAGTTAGGCAAACTCTCACTTAAGATTAAGGAAATTCAGTAGCTAATCTTATATTATTTACTCCAGAAGAAGGAAACAGATGATTATACTATGATTTTTAAAACCTTAGAGACTAAATTGAGTTATTAAAATTGCATAATCTTACATGAGAATTTGTCTACCAAAAAAACAAATAAACAAACAAACAAACAACCTGGCCAAACCAAGAGTTTACTTGATTTTACTTCACTGTAAACTGTCATGAAGAAGAAGGAATAAAATTTCATTGCCAAGATCGAGTGTAACAAGAAAATACCCACTTTCTGCCTTATATAGAACTTGTTTTATAAGAAAGATCCTAATACAGTTTTCATACAAAATAAACAATTTTAATAAAAATTAATCTGATTGAAAAGGCTAACAGAATTCTTTGAAGCACTTGAAGAAATAAAGTATTAAATGGCAAGATTTACAGAAAAAATTTAATGTAACTACAAAAGTAAGCCCAAAGCATTATTTTGTTCAGCAGGATTTTTCTGCTCTTCTGAAATGATAATTTTTTTAGAAGCACTAAGTTATGGGTGCTGATACAGAGGATAGAAAAATGGGTATGTATCTGCAATTAGAATACAGAAAATACATGTAAGTAAATATAGAAACTTGTCTGTAACTTGTAAACTTGTACCACAGTTCTTGAGACTTTCTTTCAGTCTTTAAACTTGTCCATATTCTGGTTCAGCAAATGCATCAAGGGGTACTAAAATTGGAGAAATATCTGAATAGCATCATCACCCCCAAGGCATCCAGGTCTCAGAACAGACTCTTCTTCAGCATTCTGGCTAGAAAAGGAGGAAAACAGGAGAAAAGAATGCAATGATGTAGCAAAATGGTCACTAAACCCAAGATAACTTATTTTCAATGGTATTTAAAATGCCTTAGTTCTACTCACCTTCTCCTGGATTCCAAACAGATTCTTCAGCTTTCACCTGACTGGTCCTGGGTCACTACACCTTACAGTGCTCTAGATGCTCATCGATACTGTCTTGTGTACTGTACTAATTATACAATGAGAAAAAGGGATTTGGCCCTAATATTTCTATAATGAAAAAACATACTGTATGGGAAGTCATAAAAATATACAACACTCTCATAGGGGAAATAAAATTTGGAAGCAAGAAATTAGTATGATGCATGGATAACACACATGCTTAGTAATTTAGTGAAAGAGTACTAACTATCTGTACAAAGGTATAAAACCCAAAAATTCCAAGCAGCCATAAATGTGAAAGAAACTTCTAAAATTTATTCCAAGAAAGATTTTATGAACATTTGCATTTCCAATAAATGAACGACATTTTAAAGAGAATTTCAAATACAGTGCACACAACTCACATAGTATGATGACAGCCTATGCAGTGTTTTAGCATATGTAGACCAGACTACAAGTAGAGTCTGACAAAACCTAAGAAGGCAGACCTGGCTAGGAGTCAGGAGTCACGCTTATTAAACTGAACTCTCAGGGGTATCATGCAATCAGAGGTCACAATCGAGGCAACAGAAGCAATGTCACGATATCAGAGAAAGGGCCAATTCAGACCTGCTCCCCGACAGGCAGTGAGGTCACGGCTTGCGGCAAATAACTGTATTAAAAGGGAATATTCTCTGCACACTTTTAGAACTGTCATCTGAACAAACAAAGCCAGGTCATTGGTAGGTTAAATCAGAACTTTCAGGCTTTCTGGCACATAGCTTCCTTTCTTTTTACATTTACTGCTAATTTCTCAATTACAAAATATGTATAAGGTACTTAAGCAAATAGTAAATTTAACCTAAAAATACACAGTAGAGTTTAAATTCCTCCTTTATAAAAGTCACATTCTATCTTTCACAAGAGATATCACTGGTCTCTTCATAAAGTGAAAACTGCTGAGCTTGCTTCTTATCAGAAAACAAAAAGCATGCGTTTTAGAGAAACGTCTTTCCACTGTCAGGTTCTTAGTAAGCCTGATACTCAATGTGCATTTAGAAACCATTAAAAAATAGTTATTCATAATGTACTGTGAAAGTGAAGTTCTTTTGTCTGGGTACTTGGATTTCTTTATCTCATTGTCTGGGCTGGGTTATCTACAACATTCTATAAATGTGCTAATTTATGAAGTTACAACCACATTGGATTGGGAAACTGACAATAAATCTGCAAAGAGAGAACAATTCTAGAATGTCATGTGAACAAAACAGTATTCAAAAATACTATCTTGAAATGTAGCCTTTCTTACCAATATGAGAAAAAAGATATAACTGCAAAATTCAATATTTCTATCTTTTTATACTCACATGCCAGATAAAATATCTGCAGTGCACACATCAAACTAGCACAAACCTACAAATTTCCAGAAATTGCTAACATGTTTTGATAAGAATTGAACTGCAAACTTATGAAGTAGGAAAATTTACATTACAGAAATAACACACCATAAAAGTTAAAGAGTTATCATTGCATGATTGTACATTTTCATTAAAATACTTGAGTTACTTGGAAGTCCTTGCAAAATTATGTAGCTCCACTACACATTCAAATCTGGATTACATGAAATAAAAGCTATAGAACTTTGCAGTAAGAGTTAGCATTGAACAGCATAAAATTTTAAATTCCTCTATTTCAATTTTAGAGTGTTGTTTTGATATTTTGCTTGAAAAATGTATCTGAACATCAACATTATTAGTTATAAAAACAGAAAGATAATTAAATGTGTGTTTAATACTAAAGTTGTGAAAATGGCGTCTTTGGAATGCTGTAGATCTCTGACCTCATTGATAATAGCAATTCTCCATAACGCTATAGTTTCCATCACAGAACATGAAAAAAAGCAGGAATTTCTATAAAGCAAATTTTAATAAATAAGATTTTCAAATTAATTAAAAGCTCTGATGTGAAGGCCTTCCTTCACTTCATCTGTGAAAGTGCTTAGAATAATGTAATTATTAAAATCTATAGCTACAGGAAACATTCCTTTAATTGTGATTTAAAATGTGCCATGGATTCCAATTGAAGCAAGATTTGTACCTATAAAATATTTCTAAGACTATATTATATTCCTTATTCATATCATTATACCAAATGGAAATTCTTTGCAAGAGGAACATTTGTGCAATGTAACATTCGTGACACTTTTACAGACACAGTCTATGGCCTATGTTTAAAAACTATTTGCATAGTAATATGATTTTAGTGCTTGAAACACACATTTTGGAAAGCACTTTGAATATATATGAATATGCACTTTTAATGACGTCTTCATTAGCAATTGTTTTTTGAAGTGTAAAAAAATGTATTGGGTACTGTTCAGTGAAAGCAAAGCAAATAAACAAACTACCCCAATATTGACCACAGTCCCCAGGCATCCAAACAAGACAGCAACAAAATCAACAATTACTTTTAACAGGACGTGCTAAATACAAGTTTTGTAACACTTTATTTTAAAGGAAATTAATCAAACCTATTCTCCCTTACCCCCTCCAACCAAATCCATTTGGATTTAACTTGTTGCTAAAATTATCTGTCTTTTGCACTCTAAGACCTGGGTCATGACCTTACTTAGGGACAGGAAATAGTTATCAGGTCACTGAATGGTCAAATGAAAAAGGATTTGAAATGCTTCGGTACTCAGGGATCTATTGATCTAAAATGATTGCCTTATGTAGTACTAAAAGCAGTGGATCTGAATGTGGAATCAACTTGTTTACATTTACACTGGCTGAGATGCAGATATCTTACTAAAAAGTTTTGGGACATAAGATATCAAGAAAATGAGAAAAAAGGCAAAATTGAAGGAGATGAAAATATAACTATCTGAACTATTATATCATCTTATTCAACAATGAGAGAAAGTAGTTTTCAACCTCTGATGACATTGTGAATGAAATCTCTCTCCTACTGAAGTCATCACTGGGTAGTTATTAGCAAAAGAATAGTAAGATTTTTTTTTTATTGTGTGCAGTTCCTTTTAGGTTGATAAAAACCAGTATATTAGCATCACACAGAATCACAGAATCATAGAATGTTATGAAAGCACAGGTAACCACCAACACATTCTAGAAAATCCTAGTTTTGGAAGTTTATTGGAACAAACAAACACATTCTCTAGCTTACCACATTCATATCTGATGTGCTAATAAAATCCTTATGCCACCACAAATTACAACAGTCTGCAAAATAGCAGAGTCAGGAACAAAGAGAAAGTATACAGGCAGGTGAAATATGCAGTCAGAAACCTTGAATATATGAATACAGGAACCCTGACAACTAGAACCACAATAAGAATTCATAATATTAGTTGGTATGTATCTATGGCAAGTACCTCCTGTCCAGGAACTTCAGGCAAATAGAGTTTTTTTTGTTTTTTGGGGTTTTTTTGGTATTTGAATGTGAAAAGCAAGAATATTAATAAAAATTTCATATGTCTAGATAATTTATAAATATTCAGACACTGAAGTGTACTGCATAAATGCACATAAATTATGTTTTACATATTTATTTTAAAACATAATTTCAGGATTGCTTCATTCCGTGAACACTGAAAAAATCCTACACTATCGTTGACAGACAGGGGGCTAGAAAATTAGGCACAGATTTTATTTTTCAGTTTTATTTTATAATAAGAAACTGGACCAGTAGAACTATGTAACCGAAGCTTGAGTGCGTGCACTGTAAGGCCCCTGCAGTCCTTTACAAGTTTTCAGCGTACCGCTGTTGTGAACTGGGTTTGCACTCTGCCAGCAGAGCAGCTCTGACCCATGGAGAGCACTCCTTCAGATCAACACTGCCTCAGGCTTTGCTGCTTTCTCCAAGAAGTCTTACATTTCAGGCATCAAGTTGAATTTCTTCTGGAGATGATTAACCCAAACCCATGACAGATTTTTTCCAAGATATCCAACTCCTTATGTTTATTTTATCCTGGCTCTTTTTGGATGTACTGGACACAAGTAACCTACTCATTTTACATGTTGAAGGGCTGGTGGAGAGCCATTAATTCCTTAAAATGAGAAAATATTTCAATGCAAGAGTTCTGTTGTGTGAGCTCAAACTAAATAATAAGAAACAAAGCCATAGAATTATGATTTTTAAAGATAGACCCCCCCTTCTGCACTGCAAGTTTCTGTAACACATTTTCATTACAGTTCAGGAGAGATCTTATATTCTCAGAAAATGCATTATTTTGTCATTTTTGTCAGTGCTGTATGGATTATAAACTGCTGCCCTTATGTGGCATACAAATTTAGCGCCTGGGAGATATGTAATAGTTACACTTTACTGTAAACATGGCAATTCAACTCATAGAATTGCAGCAAGGCCAGATTTCAAATGTGTTTATTAATCCTTTTGGACAACAGATGACAGAGACAAAAGACAACTTACTTTAGAAATGGATGTTTACAAACACTGTGATTCCTGGAAGCTGATGTCATTTATATTTCTCCATTAAAACGAGCTAATTTCTAAAAGATGAAAACAACTAACACAAACTATCACTTATAGTTCAATGTCTTTTCAAATGCTCTTAAATGTAACAAACTACAAAACACTTAAAGCCCATATAAAGATGAATATTAGCATTCCAGCCTCAGTACCTTCTCTTAACTGTCATGTAGATGTGATTTGTCAAGCATCAGTGATTTGAATCAATATAAATTCTATTAAATATCACACATAGTTTTAAAAAAAATTATTCATATTTTATAATACAGAAAATCTAAGAAACTATGTTGATCAAGTGCAACAATATTTTAATGAACTCACAGAATTAACTAATAGCTAACCTTAAATTACAAATTTCCAAAGTCTCACATTTGCACTTTCAATTATCATTAGTAATAATAATCTATAAGAATGTTTTGCTATAACTTTTGCTTGAAACTATAAAGAGTTTCATAGTCAGGAACTATTAGAAGGCTGGAAAACAGATGACTAAGTGGATTCCTTGATATTTATCTTCCAATTGTATGAAAAAATCACAAGCTCACTTTATTTCTTATTCTTGAAAAACAAATATTATTTCTACTGACAATTCCAACAGAAATAAACAAACATTGGCATAATTAAAAGTCACCTGAGAAAGCATAATCTATTAATTATCCAATTTGTATTGCTGAAATCGGTCTTAACACTATACCCATTACATTTTCCTTGGTCACCAGGAGCATAAAATGACAGGAAATACAGTACTGCCAATTGGAACTACAGGTTCCCAAAATACAGCAAATATATCTTGTCAACACAGCCCAGTGCACTTTCAATATAGTTAAATTCCCAGGCACAAATCATTGTTCACATTTTTAGGTGAAGTCACATTGCACTGTTTTCACTTTGAAGTGTATGGTATAGATGTGTCACTGATGGATACGGATATGATTAAAAATAAATATACTACATATGCCAATAAATCAGCTAACCTTCAAAACTAAATAGAGCACAGCCTATGAAATTCTGTGAAATAAAGTGAATAATATCCAAATAATACTTAGATAGTTTGAATGGCTTTTCAGCTGATCTACTGCATTCTTCCAACTTGCTCTACAGATTGGAATTCAGCTTCCCATTCCACTGAAAAAAGTTATTTGGATAACCCACCAAAACCCAGTTGAGGAAACTGGATTAAAGAGGACCCAAAAAGACACACACTGTTTGCAAAGCTTGTAGCAAAAAAATGTGCTTGGCCTTAGGGCTCATTCTTTAGTTTTCAGCTGCTGTACTGGGACTAAGTATTCACACTGTTGGCTACAAAAGTATCCTTCCTCTATGTAAATGAAATTACAGATCCTGTAATTATGGACCCACAGATGGCAGAGATGCTCTGTTCCACATTCAACCAGGACTAATTGGAACTTCCCAAGAGGAGTCAAGGATAGATTTTTCCTTCAGTTCCTGATGTACTTTACCCAAAACAGTCAAGACTATTTTACATTAAATTAACAACTGAAATAGCCTCCAGACAAAAAGAGGACAAGCAGTCATAAAGCTTTCTAAAAAATATGCTTTGATGCAAAATAGGAAATTATGACAATTATCTATGTGCCTTACAAAGTTTCCAGAGCTTTGAGATCTTTGAAATGTCACCATCTTCAAAACACAAAAATATCTCCAAGAATATTCATTGAACCACAATATTCATTAAAGAAGGCATATTTTGTTTGTCAGCTACCTGACACTAAATGAAACTCAACAACCATGATGGAAGCATAACCTTATCTCACCAAAGAAAGCGGTGTACTATACACAGTCCCAGGAAACGTCCAGCAAATCATCAGGAGTACATCCAGTCAGGCTTTCATCTGTCTTCAGGTTTTTGATCAGGGTATAATTTGTTATGAGAAACAGTAAATACATATTTATACTTGCATATTTTATGGCTTACTTTACAACCTACTCAATGTCACAACAAAGATTCAAGCATATTTTTATTTAACTAATAGTTTTGATGTATCTATAATACAATGACCACATGCAGTAAATTAATTTTAAAGAAACTGAAACTGCATCTGACAGACAGTGTTAGGACTACAAAATGCATGTTGATACTAGTAATTACACCAGAGAGTAATTGTTCATAATTTACTTTCCTTTCAAAACATACAAATAAAAAGTTGTAAGTGCTACATTTATTGAATTATTATACCTACTTATACTCATAGTATATGCTTATATATTTGTGTGAGTATAGACATTATGTATTGTATGTAAATGTATTGACACATATAGATACATATAAAGTAATGCATTGAATTACATTCTCATGGTTTGTGCCTTCACATGCTGCTTGTATTTTAAATGGTAAGCTTTTCTCTGTGAGAACAATATTTCCTCATGTTGTTGGCATGGTGTGTGTATTACAAAGGGATTTATTTCTGACTAGATTCTGTTTGCTACTGTGATTCAAATGTGAAATAATGGTCCCTGGTCAGGATTTGCCTAACATCAGCGAGTAAAGCATGATGACTCATCAAAATTTAATAAAAATTTATTAATAGATTTTGAATATTTATGAAAAAGAACTCAAATTTTGAAAATGTGTTTTCCTACAATATGTATGTTAACTTAGAGATGTGCGCATTATCGTATGGGATTAAAGTTATGCACAATATTTCAAAATTTGTTATGAGCATATTCCATATCAGCTTACCAAAACTTTTGTAGCAGGAAAATAAGAAGGCAAAATATGACAGAACAATAATCTCGGGAAAACAAAAGCATCAGATATTAGCCTCATCTCTTTTCACTATTTTTATATCTCTTATGCTTTTATTTGTTTTTGTCTTTGTACTCTTACACACAAAACCACAATGAAGACAAAAGACATTCATCAAACATTTTAACTAGATTTCTTCTTAAATATTCATTACCATGATATGTTCCAGTTTGAAAATCTAAAACTGTTCTAATTGTTTCACTTCCTAGGGCATCCCCTTTCAAAAGTAGTGATTCTGTGATTTAACAGATAACACGTGTGTACTTGCTGTTTTGTTGTTGACGTTGACTTCTCCCCTCCATTTCCCAATTTAAAGAAATAAAGGAAGAATATATAGAATGTGCTTTTTTTTTTTAATTTAGTTGTTTATGAAGAAGATGGTTTAGAGTTCAAATTTTCTACCCAAGGGTTCAACTATGAGTCTATGAAAGTAAAAGGACTTGAATGGAGGAAGTTTATTTCCACAATGCAAAGGACAGGTCTGGGTTCTATCGACTTAAAATACAGTGATCACAAGATTTATGGATGCAGAGTGAAAACATTCCACCTTCTTGTTACAGAAAGAACTCCAATGACAGAACAGAGCCAAAGAGATCTATTGCAGGCAAAAGAGGAAGAAACACTTAAAAGGTAAGAGGGGAAATGGGAAACAAGAGAAGACATCTCTGATAACACAACTCTGTGAAGTTATTATGCAGGTGCAAAGTGCTACTAATCCTAACTTTAGAAATTCTTAGTTCTGTCTGATGATACCTCATATACATATAAACAAATGCTCTGTGTTGCACTCTCTT
Source organism: Rhabdornis inornatus (assembly GCA_013397075.1). Lineage (NCBI taxonomy): Eukaryota > Metazoa > Chordata > Aves > Passeriformes > Rhabdornithidae > Rhabdornis > Rhabdornis inornatus. The sequence continues at coordinate 1,451,155 of VWZS01006021.1, read as the reverse complement.
TCTAATTCACAACACAGAATTTTCTGGACATAATGTCTGAAGTAGCAATGTCTCTGATAGAAGGACAAATTTATATTCTGGTCAAGCAGAAAAGTACTGCTTGTCTTCTTGAAGGCTCAGCAGACTGCATGTGAGCAGCCACGAGTGGTGAAAAAAAAGTTTCTGTTTATTAGCCTGCTAGAGGAGTAAAATGGTCCTTGAAATGAAAGATAATTAAGAGCATCACCACTACGCTTGCCTTTTGATATCCAATCTGCCTTAGTACCTTCTCTCCATATATTCAAAAAGTAGCCTCAGTAATATTTAGAATGTGTACATCGGCTTTTCAGCCAGGAGGAAACAAACTGGTGGCAAGAAAGCCAGGCTAAACCTACACTGACTTTAGGATACTGAACTTGTAATCAGGCTTATCTCTGACATGATTTTGAACATTCCTACTATTTTTTCTCCTCTTGGACATTCACTTTTTCACAGGCAGCCTGCATGTCCTGTTTCCTCAGCATATGATACATTCTGACCTATATAAGCATAATCCACAGAAACATATATGAGATACTGTGAATGCTCAGTCAGGTGCAGTTCACACAGACGTTCCATAGTTGCGGTAAATTCATGCTTCGATCCAAGGCAAATAATAGTGCAAAAATATTTCCTCTTCAGAATTCACTAAGAATTGCTTCCAATCAAATCTGAGCATGGACTGAGGAATGTGAGGCAAATCTAGGTTTCCATACAGCTAAGTTAATTGACTGAATTACAATTTACATACACTCAGATTTATTTCACACCTGTTTCAGACATGTTCTAATTTTTATCCTCATACAGTGAATGCTAATACAGTATAATTTATAATTTTACTTTGTGAAACTGGGAATACATCAAATAGCATACTTCTATGTCTTTGAAAAAGATAAAAAGTTAGATGTGAGAACTTTCTGAGTACACTACTGAGTTGCAAAAATAATCAAAACAATAAAAAACAATGTCTCTGGATATGATTGTCTTCTTACACCAAGAGCATTTTAAATAGACTTGGCCTTATTTTAATTGTATGGAAACCAAGGAGTGTTTTAACATGAATTTCAACTGTAAAAGAGCTACATCAGTATTTAAATATTTGTGAAATATTTACAAAAAAGAATTTCATATTTACATGCTGAATGTTCTTTCCTTGCCTTCTGTCAAATGGTGGATTTCTGGGGAATATTTGTGAAAGTACTTTCCAAAACACATGTTAAGGATTTTTAGGAGTTAATGCCTAGCTTCCGAAAATGTGGAAATTAAATGAAGAATTTGAAGTGACATTTCATTTATGAAGTTTTATTCTAGTAGTTTGCATTTTATATCTCTCTTACATGCTGTGACATTTTTCATGATGAAGATTTAATAATAACACAATAAATAAATAAGTTACGCTCCATCTCCCTATGAATTAAGCTCTAGGACCGCCTCCTGCTCTCCACAATGAATTGAAATTGGAATGTTTCATTGCTGCACTGCTTGAGATACCCAGGAACAGATAAGGTCCTTAAACTTATGCCTTTTTCTATTTGTGCATATTGTTTTATATATTGAGTAGGCCTGTTTAAAAGACATTGCAAAATATATATGCTTATATGCATAAAATGAAATCCTTGTTCCTACCTTCAAAGTAACCAGCACTTATAGGCTGTGTCTTCCCTGGTGGTTTCACAGAGAGATGTTTATTTTCATTGTTTTTGAACAACGCCAGGCGCACAGCTGGGTCTAGATGACAAGAACAAGTTAAAATCAAAGGTCAGACCTGGCTCATTCATTCCTTCAAGCAGTTTTTCACCTTTTAGCCACTTAATAAATGAAAATACCTTTAAAAGTAGGTTTTATATTCACAAAGGATTACACTTTCTAAAATAAAGCCATATAAATACACATGCAACTGAGAATAAAAGTAATTGTTTTGCAATTTTAACACAGTTGATCTTTCAGCTCACTCATCTCCAAATTAAAAATAAACTCTGAAGCATGTATTTGCAGAAAATATTTTTTAAAAATCTGGATCTTAAGTTTGAATTTAAAGCAGAAATATTAACAGTATACATATCAAGCAGTTTCTCTAAAAGCTTTGGGTCAGAATTATTCAGCAGCCTAAATCAAGACATTTACACCTAAAAAATGTTAAGAGGAGGCAGCTTATTTTTTGCAGCTACACTTGTAGATAATAAGCTAATCTTCCTGCATCTTCCATCCTAACTGAAATTTAAAAATACCCCAGAAGTCTATATGCTGAAGTATGAAATCTTGATTAGCTTTTTAACTGTACCTTTAAAAGTTTGCAAAGAAGTAAAGATGAGCAGATATTTGTGTATAAATCTATATAAGAAATGTTCCTAGACTGGTGTATTTAAAAAAAAAAAAAAAAACAAAAAAACCGCAAATTAACAAAAGCTAAACTGATGCAAAAACCACACAGGTCAGGAGACATGATTTTCACATGTTATTTACACTATGAAGGAAGATTTTTTTGCTTGACACAGGAGGAAAGTAAGAGTTTAAGGCAAATAGTGCATTAGAAGGAATTTGAAAATTCTGGGCACAATGCAGAATAAACCAGCAATAAGACTAAAAAGCCCAATAGGGACTGAAAAGAATGTAGAAACAAAAGCAGATAGACAATTATGAGCAAAGTATAGAGAGTTTTGTAGGTATGACATGGAGCAAGGTAACATGAGTCACAGAACGCCAAAGTAAAGATAAAAGAAATATGTTTGACAGTTAAAAGAACACAGTAGCCCAAATAGATATATCCACTCTCAGGACTATGTGAGAAACAACAATGCAGAAGAAGCTTGTCAACAAAGATGACTAAAAACTGTCCAAAAAGGGTAGAAATTAGTAACAAGGAGAAAAAAAAAACATTGGAGCTTATCAAGAAATTAGAAATGGCAAGGGAAGGATCTAAATTTTCTCAAAGAATATGTGTGTAGCAAAAATGAATATGTGAGACACTGCTAGAACAGACAGAGCAAGAAAACATGTTATAGAAAGATGCAAAGAGCATTCAGACAGAATACATTGAAATAACCAGTTATGTCTGGTGCTTCATTTTGAGTCCATTACGTGATCTCATTAGTGTTTATTGAGAGAGTTTATAAAACCATGATAATACTGCAGCAAAGTAAATAGCTTTTCTTTTGTTGGTTTTCTTATTTCTGAATGACCAGAATGTCCTGTTAAGGTGGTGGGCAACTTCTTATGAATTTTAACAACAATTTGAAAAGTTGGTTTTGACTAACCCTCTACAGCTGTAGTAGACACTTCAATTACAAACTAATGGAACATAAAGGGATCCGAAGAGCTCAGCTTTTTCCCAGAGAATGGGAAGATCAATTACAAGCCTGGAGAAGATCTCTAATGGGATGTGGCACTCTAAGAGATAATGTAGTGTTCTTGGTCAGCCCATACTGCAGCAGCATGTCATTGACAAAATGTTCTTAATGGTACTAACCTCTCACAAAGCAGCAAATATGACTAATGAAATCATGGTAAGTGGGGAGGGAGTAAATTATGCCATGTCTTCTTTACAAGGCAGAATCAATGATACCTTACAATTTGTTATCTCAAATTGGCTAAGAGCCTCTCTCATGTGGTTGTAGGATGATTAGAGCTTTCAGATTAACCCAGAGGATGTAATATTTGAAGTAATTTTAACTCACTTTTACTAGCTAAATTCAAGGAAACTATCCAAGAAGCAAAATAAATAATTATTAGCTCCTCTGGTTTCAAAGGTAGATTATTAGAATGATTCTGATAATGAGATAATTTTATTCACAAACTGTATTTCCAGGTTTGTAGATTCTTTCACTCTGTATAAATGGATAAAGCCTTCCAACTAAAAAAAAAAATGTATCAGACTAGTGCTCATCAGGGTAGCAAATGTTTGGGACAGAGAATCACAGTAAGGCTTGTGACTAAAATACCTTGAAATTGTATTACATTATACCTTAAAAGTTCTCATTGAAATTTTAGATAACAGAAGTTATAAAAAATATTGTAAGTATGAATTATTATTGTCTGCTGTATAGTTCTAAGATACATGGCTATACAAGTCCTGCACACAGATAAAAATGTACAAATAAATTTTTTTATAATTGTAATTTTTCCAACTTTTAGCATACAGTGTTGACAAAAAGACTTCTAACTTCTTCCAGTTTTATGCTAGTTACACAAAACAGTGTCTTTCTTCAATAGAAGACCAAAGACAAAGTGACAAAATCAAATAAAACATCTTAAGACAAAATGCAATTGAAAATTTCTGAAGTAATTTTGATTTATTTAAAATAATTCCTGGAACAATAGATTGTTTTTCCTATGTGGCTCTATTGACATTGTTCCAAAATGTTTTTAAAATATCATCTTTCCTTAATCCAACCTCCCATCCAATTCGATGAAAACACCAAGTTTAAAGTTAAACTATACTAAAGATTTTTGGTGAAGTCACTCAGAGTTATTACTCACAAGTTATATTTATCAAACATTTATTTGTGCACAAAGGTATCAGCAGCAAAGTCTTCCATGAACTGGGAAGAAGGGCAAATAATGGAAATTGTTCTTCTAAGAGATTTCCATCAGATTTATCTTTGAATCTTTGCAAAAATACTTAAAGAATCTACATGGATTTAACACAGTGCCAGACTCCTTGAATTTGTACCTACCTGGATCACCTCGACCATTGCCTACAGCTCTTCTGTTATTAAAAATGAGTCCTTTTCTTTATCTAGTCCCAAATGTAAGCAATATTACATAGATTACTTCATAATACTAGTGCTTTTCAGTCTCTGAGTGAGCTAGGGAAATGAACTGCATGTATGCTTTGATGACAAGCAATCAAATGTTTTAGATTTTGTACAGAGAACTGTGAAAGAGTCCAATAGTTCAAAATCATAGAAATATCTTCCTGGAATCTGGCATACTCTTTAAATGTGGCTTATCAGATGATAATCTGTGATCTCAATCTAGAAGCCATGGAGGTAATTTAATGTACATTCCTTGGCTGCCTCTAAATATAGAAGTTAAGTCAGACAAACAGAGGATATGCTATGGAAACAATATGGAAGGAGTAGTTACTGCCTGATCTGGCACCACATTCCTAAGCTTCTCATTAATATGTGAAACTGAAAAATTAAAATGTTTGCCATTCATTTTTATTATGTAATACCTGTAATTAGGAAAATATAACATGACAACTTTAAAGAGATTATAAAACAAAGTTGTACACAGCAAGAGATGCTTATCTATAATATCATTTGGAAGAAAGACCAGATTTTTTTCCATAGTGGCATAGTAATTAGAACTCCAACTCATCCATGGCTGGAGTTCCCAGAAGATACTTCTATGCAGAATTGACAATCACAAAAAAAGTAGCTTATTTTCTGTTACTAAGAAAATATAGATCAATGGTGATTCATGTAATGTGTAATAAGCAATAACAATATGTCCCAAATTGTTATTCTGACATTTAAGATGGATTATCTGTTTTGGGTGGTGCATTTGAGGAAGGTGGGTTGAGTTTTTTACTGTTTTTTATTTAATTTTTTAACTAGTATTGCATTGCTGTCTAAAATTCTAAACTTGAACTACAAATATTTGCTGATCTCTATGAAACATCTTTAGCATTGTGTTCTGGTTCTAGTGATCAAGGTCCACTTAAAAATTTTTTTCCTACCTATGTGGCATCAAGTATTACCATAGAATCACAGAACCATTAAGGTTGGAAAAGACCTCCAAAATCATTAAGTACAACGTTTGACCAACCACCATGTCAACTAAAGCATAGCATTAGGTGCCATATCCAGTAATTTTCTGAATGCTTCCAGGAATGATGACTCCACCATCTCCCTAGGCAGCGTTTTCCAATGCTTAACTACACTTTCAGTGAAAAAAATTCTTCCTGATGTCCAACCTGAACCTCCCCTGGCACTGCTTGAGACCATTTCCTCCTGTTCTGATGCTAGTTGCCTGGGAGAAGAGACCAATGCTCACCTGGCTACAGCCTTCTTTCAGGGAGTTGTACAGAGCAAGAAGTTCTCCCCTGAGCCTCCTTTTCTCCAGGCTAAACAACCCCAGGTTCTCAGCCACTCCTCATAGGACTTGTGCTCCAGACCCTCCCCCAGCCTTGTTGCCATTCTCTGGCCATTCTCCAGCACTTCAATGTCTCCTTGCAGTCATGGGCCCAGAACCAGACACAGGACTTGAGGTGTGGCCTCACCAGTGCCAAGTACAGGGGGACAATCCCTGCCCTGGTCCTGCTGGCCACACTATAGCTGATCCAGGCCAGGATGCCTTTGGCCTTCTTGGCCACCTGAGCACACGCTGGCTCATGTTCAGCCACTGTCAGCAGCATCCCCAGATCTTTTTCCTTTGGGCTGCTCTCCAGCCACTGTTCCTAAACCTGCTGTGCTGCCTGAAGTTGTTGTGATCCAAGTGCAGGACCCAGTACTTCACCTTGTAGAACCTCATGTAATTGGCCTTGGCCCATCAATCCAGCCTGTCCAGATCCCTCTGCAGAGCCTTCCTGCCCTCCAGCAGATCAACTTAGTGTCATCTGCCAATTTACTGANGCAGATCAACTTAGTGTCATGTGCCAATTTACTGAGGGTCCCTTCGATTCTCCCCCCCCCGTCCCCACCCCCGATCAACGATTAAGAGATTGAACAGGTCCAGCCCCAATACTGAGCTCTGGGGAACCCCACTAGCAACCAGTTGCCAACTGGATGGAGCAGCATCCACTACTGCTCTGTGGGCCTGGCCATCCAGCCAGTTTTTAAACCAGCAAAGAGTGCACCTGTCCAAGCCAGCTTCGCCAGGAGAATGCTGTGGAAGGAAGTATCAAAGGCTTTACTGAAGCCCAGGTAGACAATATCCACAACCTTTCCCTCATCCAGCACGTGAGTCACCTGTTCATAAAATGAGATTAGATTGGTCAAAGCAGAACCTGCTTTTTCTAAACCTATGTTGGCTGGGCCTGATCCACTGACAACTTTTTTCTGGGGAGTAAAAGGTTAAACAAGAAGTAATACATCAGTGTAGGCGAGACATGCTTTCAGCCACCTTAAAAGAAAAAGAATTTAACTGAGAGGCTAATATAAAATCCACAGGATGAGGGAAATTCCAAGTTAAGCAAGAAATTTGGTACTATTGTGCCAAGACATCTTTACAAACCTAAGACTTAGGAATCACAGCCACTTAAGCACAGTGAGGTGCAATAATGTCTGCTGTATTTAGATTTTGAGTTAAAATTTCTATAGAATATTATGTACCCAGGTTAACAGGAATATTTCTGACATCATGCCAGTTTTACTTGGCTGCAAATTTTCTGGTTTCTTGCCAACACTTTTTGTATTATCTTACAGTACAGTAAAAATAGTTGAAGCAGACACAGCATACATTTTGTATCATTAAAATACATAACTACATAAACAAGCAGAATAACAGAAGTGGATTATAAATAAATAAAGTGGATTATTAATAAGTAACAGAAGTGGATTAGGGCATACAGGTCTTAAGGCCATTAGTTGCTGGGACTGGTCTGCTGCAATATAAGCCTTGCCTGAATCACTCCTTATTATAAGGCTATGCTACTTTAAGCTCTCTCTCCCTTGCAATACAAACCACAGTATTCAGTGCACTTGCTAGTATTTTCCATATTTTTTTCTTTACTGAAAAGATATATGGGCACACATATGAGGTAAGATACTTCTCAGTTACTTCTACATATCTAGAGTTTAATTTTGTACTTCAGCAAGTCATTCTAGCTTTTGTGTCTAGGCAATGGAGAACTATAAGTGCTTTTACAGTGAGACTCAAGTAGCCTATTTTTGAATTATGCTTTAAGAGGAAATTTCTTTCCATGAAACAATGAAGATAACTAACTCAGATGCGGACTTCCATAATTATCAAATGGATACCATCACTGTTGCACTAGTAGAAGACAAATGCAACAGTGATGGTATCCATTTGATAATTATGGAAGTCCAAATTTTATATGGAAAATAAAAAGGAATAAATTTCCACACCTGAGTATATTAAGGATCAAAGCTGTTCAGGGCTGTCCAGTCCAGGTTCCAACCCAGCAGACACCTTGACAATATTAAAGATCAACTGTATAACTCTCCGAATGCAAACTGGTTTAACACTTTGTATTTGTGAATCTCAGGTCTAAGGCAAAGGACTTTGACAGCATATGGAACCAGAAAACATATTCCAACAGCTAGTCTGTTCCAAGAAGATCCATCTATACCTTATCATTACCTGCAAGTAATGAGATCCTTACACAGAATGATCAGCAGCATATAAAAGATGTTTGGGATTATACTGCAATCTCAACATAAAAGCTCTAGGTTTAATGTGAACAGCTTATAATTTATTTGTATTTACAATCTTTAGAGTTGTTACTTTGCATTTTCTCAAAGCTTAAAATTTTACTTCTAAGTCAGATGTGTAAGTAAATATAGCATTGAAAATTGCTTCTTTATACCTCATAATTCCCACTTTTGAGTTGCTGCTGGCTACTTACTTTCTGGTGGGTATGAACGTTTATCACAAACAAAATTATTTTCTTGTACTTAGCATGCTTCAACTACTTTAAATTAGAAAGCTAAAAAGGAAACAGTTGTAATTATAACACTGAAGACCCGGAAATCAAAAAGAAAGAAGAGAAACAGTATTGCTAAAATTAAATCCTACAACTTTCCATATGCAGTATCACTAAGTACAAGATAAATGAATCTCATTTCAGTGGAGATGAAGGCAATAGGATGGTAACTTCTATGGGAACATTAAAAGACAATGTTGACACCTACTTATTCAGATGAATTTCAATCTGCTTTTGAATATTAGAAGGAATATAATCTCTCTTGTAGTTCCTGCTTCAGTAGGGTTAAACTCAAAGCAATTGCCTAAGAGTGTGAATTGTCTCTCCCTAGTTACACTGAAATTGCTAAAAAGTAACCTAGCATGAGCTGTACCACACAGAGATCCAGGAAAGATACCCTAATGGGTCTGGTTGCAGATTCCTGATCTGGAGCTGCCTAGCCCCAGGATAAGGTGTATCCACTCCAATTTAAATACTGAAAAGTCCCTCTGTTCTACCAGACCTTCAAAAAGACCCCAATTCATTCCCACCACTTTCAGAGGATGTACCTGATGGAAAACATAACTATATATGCAGAGATTCTTTTCACATGGAGAATATCTGATCAGGATCATGTTTTTAGTATAAGATCAGAACTTCAAGGTCAATTAAATATAAAAATACTTGTTTTGATTGATAATTTCCATTATTGATTTCCATTAATAATTTCCTTACTGACCAAGGAAGGACTGATTGTCAGTGTGCTGTATGAGAAAGAATAGTCAGCTTGATAACCTTTTTACTGAAAAGGGATGGAGTGACATTATTTTCAGTCACATTTTTTGGTACTGGAAACTATGCTTTCTGTTCATCTGAAAAAAAACCCCTGTGATTTTAATGACTGACAGAGAAATCCATATAGGCAAATTATATACACAGGTTATTTTTGTACTTGATGTAATAGTCAGAAAGACAAAAAAAAATCTAGATAAGGTAGTGTCAAGAGGAGAAAATTTGAAACTATAAAAACATTGGGCAAAAGTTTTTTCCATTTTTTTTAAACTAGAAATGTACTTTGAGAATATTCCAAGCATTACATTAAAAAGCTCAACAACCATACATCATATTGAATAATCTGAACAAAGTAAACATATCCAAGAAATCCATTAGAACTACAACAAAAATAGGATAGCAAATTTGATATGCTCCATCAGACATCTATGACTGAATTAATTACTAACATAAGACAGACAGCATATGGAGAAAAGAAGATCTAACCTAACAAGTTCTATTCATTGAAAAATTATACAGAGGCCAAAAAATGGAATATATATATAGAACCTCAGCTGCACACCAGATACTCATTCCTTTTTTTTTTTTTAATAAGGTAACATGGCAGCACCATGGAAAGCTATGAAGATTTCAATATAATAAGTTTAATTTCTTATCCATATACTCTCATTTCCATAAAGCTTGGTTTGCTGATTACCTGTCTTTTTTTCACCTACCTCTTCTATTATTTTTTAAACTATAGATAATTTTTGTCATATTTAGTCTCAGCCATAGGCATGGTATTTCAAGCAGAAAAAAATACACAGAAAAAAACTTTGCCAACATATATCTGTAGGCTGATTTTTTTCCTTCAAAGAACGAAACATCTTTCAATATTTTCAACATTTAATACAGAAGAGTTTTGCAAAGTTATGCAGAAGAATGTAGCTTGTGATACAAAATATAAGTAAATAAGGGTGCATTTTCTAAAGACCATTCAGGTCTTTATTAAGTCCTATTGTCAGCTAGGGTCTTAAATGTTTAAATGTTTCTTGTACTATCAGTTTTGACTAATATGCTTATTAATATATTCCAGCAACACTTCTATCAGCATATCATATTAACAATTAATAATTCTAAGAAAGGTTCATTGACATTAGAGGTATCCCAGAAGAACCAGAATACAATTGTATGAGAAGTTGGATAAGCTTTACCTATTATCACAGTAAATACATAATTTTAACAATTTAATGGTTTACTTCCATATATATCAAACTGTTGTTTTCATAAATAGTTCTTGCATAAGTCAAAATTTTTAACCTATGATTTTCCCATAAAAAAAATACAAGAAGCATAAAATGCAGACATACGAATTCCACATATAGAAAAAGAGATACACAAACAGGAAGAAATAAAATTTCTGTTTACCATAGCTGTCAAATATTCAACTTCAAAATCCAGTAGAATGGTTTTTAAAATCTAAATATTTTGATTTAAACTGAGTTGTTTTTTGCTGAATCACACTCCACGTTTATTCAAATTAATGTTTAATGTTGTACAAGCAAAATTTTTAGTAGAGAAACACTATTTTAAGAATGGAAAAATTACATCAATATCACCATTATTTTAAGTGTTGACTTACCTAAACTTTTATTACTGCATTTTTTGGGTTTCATTTTATGGGCCCTCTTCAGCATTAGCTGTGCAGTAGAAATATCCTTGAAACCCCTAAGGGAAGAAAATAACTTACTAAATATTTCACATGTATTATGTTACATCAGCTGCATATTATTGTATAATATAGTTTTCAAAAAGAATACTGGTGTGTAGTACTGATCCATAGTATGAAACTTTCTGAGTTACAGAGATAGCTGCAATTCTTATCTTAACATTACATTATTGCAACTTATTAAGATAGTTCCCCAGACACTCACAAAAATAATTACAACAATTTTTACTTTGGTAGAAAACAGAGATTCTTCAAACATGGGACTCAAAAAAAGCAAGCAAGAACTGCCAACTATACTATACCTATTCTTGGAAGTCACTGTGTAAATAGAAGAGCTTAACATACCATTCTTCTGATATTTTCTCTTCTTTTTCAGACATAAATAAAAATTCCTTTTTTTCTTTCCAGTTAGAAAGCTGTGACATTGTTTCCTTGCCTGACCTGGAAACAAAGTATAAGAGCAGTTCTGAAAGGTAAGTAAATAAGAAAGGATCTGGGGTTACATTATTTTGCTGCCTTTGTTATTCTGCAACTTGCTTGTGCCTTTTAAAGGTACTTTTGAAGCTTGGAAATGATATAAAAAAATCCATTTTAATACTCTATGAAGGTTTTATCTTGGAGAGTAATAAAAGTCTGCCATCAATTTGAAATGTTTACATTTCAATTACTTGAGGCATATTTCAGTCCTTTCACAGAATGCAGCTGTTTAAGAAATCCCTTTTAATCTTTATCTAGTCTTAAAGATCTCTATTTCAACATTGATTTTATAATATATATGAAAAAATAGAAGTTTTATGATTTATAGTCAAACCTAAATAAATAAAACTACATACATATATTCTTATATTCCTAATTATGGTAGTCAAGGAAAAATAACAACTGCAAATAATATTTAGTATTTAGGAAGCAAATACATTTTAACTCCAGTAATATCACATTAACCAAAAGTAGCAAAAGCATCAGAAAATAGCCTCTTCTTCTCCTTTTTATTTTTGTCAAATTCAAATGAACTAAATACAATTTAAAACAATATAATTTAACTTACCTGTTATGAAAATTGATTTTTTCTGCTGAGTATGAATGTGGTCTGTTATCACAGTGCCAAACTTCTTGTGGTGCTAATGGCAAAGTATTTGAATGTCCTTTGGAATCTGAAGGCCTAGAAGACTTCCAAGAGAAAGAAAAGGAATGCAGCTAATTGTCCCTGTAAGTTTGAGTTTAAAATGTGCAGGAAAACCTGCACCAGGTTTTGCAGAGTTTATCACTATAAATGAAAGGATTCTTAATGGTGATATGCCCATTACAGACCTTACTGTCAACTAACTGAATAGGACAAAAAGGTGACTTTAGTTACACTTAACATCCCCAAATATAATAAATTATACATTTATAAGACTCCTTTCTCCTAATTGTAGGAAACAAAACATTAGTAATACTATGCTTGCAATAAGAATACAAAACCCTACAAACACAAAAAGCCAAAACTTCAAAGTTTATCAAATATCTAGCAGACATTACAGTTCAACGACCTTTAGCTGTTTTGAAAACATTCAGCTGTTGTCATATAATGCAGATCTTAGTATTTTTAAAGTAGTTTGTCAACTTGCAATTTTTAATCCATTGCCAAATGTGCAGATGAAGCACATCATCTTTTTTTCTGCTACTGTGAAGTAAAGTGTTGAAATAAATCCAAAATAAAGAAAAAAAATAAGCAAATGAAAGAAAATCTAAAAGAAAAATTACATCTGGAGATGAGGAGGAAGTCTGAGACTTCTAAAAGTAATTGTGTTTTTAAGTCACTAAATTGTCGTATTAATCACCCCAGAATAGCATATCCTTAAGGAATGAATAAAGACTGAAGACTAAGTTGTTTCTGTGACATGTTACCTTTGGCCAGTGCAGCTGGTTTGAGAGCAGGAGTGTTTTTGAAGGGAAACGGGTGGAATCTAGAGTTAGCCATTCCTTCTCTAATGCAGCCTGCATGAATGAGCAAAGTCAAATAGTGCACTGATAAAATCAGTCTAGTTTTCATAACTCTTGCAAAGTCTCTTTTAAATTGTCCTACATACTTTGTACATCTTTTCAAGTTGTGTATCAGAACTGCCACCTGCAGAGCAACCACACTCAAAGCACCTTTGGAGATGGTGTACTGTTTTATTTTAAACAAACCAGATCAACAGTACTTGTGGGTTGTGGAGGTCCTTTTTGGGTTTTGGTTTTGCATAAGACGCAACCCCTCTTTCTCAAATTCCTGTATTTTATTCCAACATTTTTAGTAAACCCAAGTTATTATAAAAGACTGCCAAACTTCAAAAAAATACAGACCTAAAATACTTAAAGGCATAAAGAACATGAAGAACTTTGTGTGCTTTTTTTGACTAACAGTATTTTATCTCCAGATGTAGGTGCCTGATTCTGTCAAACTTGTTTTTGTTGAACTAAATTGGTGAGTAATTTTCACTGAAATTTGGGATTTAAGAAGTAAATTCTATATAATGCTATATGCTTCAACTATGCAGTTTTATTTCTGATGTAAAGGATTAAATGGGAAACTAAAATAATGGTTGGAATGAAGAAGGGTGACAGAATTAGTTACTAACTGGTGTCCTTAGCATTTTAAGGCAGAATTCAGTTTTCTTTCATAAAAACAAACTAGACTTTCTTTCAAACCTAACCTGTATACGACTTGTTTTTCTTCTAAGTCCTTGAGGCTTTTTACCACATCTTTTCAATATATTCTGATAAGAGAGAGAATCAAATCACTACCACACAGTAAGTAAATATCACTGAAGAATTTGGCTTGACTTACAGGGCTCAGTCATTCAGGTTCTTCTTACTTCAACAGTAAAGAGCCTGGGGTTCATTCTTTTGAAAATGTCTACTTTATAAAACTGGACTATCTTTCTCCCATTTGTAAAATAATTCAGATTGTACTGATTTCTGACCCTGAGGAATGATCCTAAGTCTGTATACTTTACTGTGTAGTTTGTGTAAAGAGGACTTTGTATGGCCTTAGATTAGTAAATAAGATCTTCCAAGGCCTTTGAAATTCTGAGAGACAAAAGAATAATATTCCAGGTATTTTGAAAGACTAGTTCAGGTTCTGGTCACACAATTTGGTGGCTCTAAGATCACTCTTTTTGCTTCCATTCTGACCAAGCTTTGAAAAATAATGTTTGATTTTATTTTCATGTCTTAAAAGGGATGAATTCTTACATCTGATTGATTCTCTGCTTGTGGAATTCCCTGTTATTTGATTACAATTTGTTTTGGGTTTCATTCCTTTATTTAACAAATCTGTAAAAATTCTATGCTCTTATTATTAACAGATAACCACTCTTCCCCTTCTCAACATTTCAATTCATGCTAAATATATTACATTATCCATTTTATCATACCTCTTCTCTTGGGCAGCTGTATGTGTTAAGAAATCTAGGTAAATAAACTGCAGAGGCATGCAACAAATAAAATGTATCACTTTCTTTAACTTTTACAGTTATCTACAACCCACTAACTTATCTCTCCTCAGTGATGTGATTATTCTTATGCTGATAACCACTGAATGGTTGATTCACACAATTTTCATTAAAAAAAATCCATTCCAGAAAGCAGACTGTAGTAAATCAAATCCCAAAGCTGATCAATTGAATACATGACATTGGTACAATCTGAACACAGAAGACTGACAAGTTTGTATCTTAGCAGAGACAAAGCTACAACAATTCTGTAAAAGCTACAACAATTTCATAAAACAAAAAGCTTTACAGTTGCCTGGGTGCTATGGGAAGAATGGTCAAAAGTAAAAGCTATGAAAAAAGTAAAACATCTGACTGAAAACTTCCAGTGCAAATAGGTATTATTCCTCCTTGTGCTGTTCAAATTTACTTCTCAACTGCACTAGACAAATAATATTTTTAATTGTTCAGATAACAATTTTCACTTATTTTTCAAGACCAGGCATACAATCTGGTCAACAGTGTTGGTATATGCAGGTATATGAAAATAGCAAATTTTAGAAATTTTTCTTCCTCCTCTATTTGCAAAAGGATCAATTACAGCTGGGAGAGAGGTAGATTTCCACTTCTTGCACAATTTAAACGTCAGTCAACTTAATCAGTGTGTACAATGATGTGTCCATTATTTACCTGAGTACTTAAATGTCTTACAATAGCAGTGAATATTATCCAAGCTCTAATGTCAGATTTCAGGCTAAGCCTCCATGCTGGCTAGTTGAAGTTTCACCTTCTGATGAAGTAGTTTGTAAAAGAAAAAAAAAAAAAAAACAAAACCAAACCAACCAAACAAAAAAATCAAAACAGGACAAAAATCCCCATGAGAAATAACACTCCAAAGGTGTAGCCAATTTTTTGGAACAAGAATCACTTAGCAGTACACTGATTGAATCCTTTTGCTTTATAGTTGTACCATAACCCAATTAAAGTTCTTTACTCTTAATATTTATTTTGAAACTTTTCTTGCTAATATTTTCCTAGCCCAATGTTTGCCATTTATTAACTTAGTACTACTAGTGATTTTATTTCTTTTGTAGCTTATAAAATATATTCCAGTGTTCTAAGTGTTGAAAAGAAATATCAGTAAAATTAAAAAAATATGAATCAAAGGTATAAATATGCACCACAATAAAAACAGACAACTGATTTACCATTAAGTAGCTCTTTTACTCCTGTGAATGTACAGCGTATCATAAAAATATACCACACTGATGTTTGCTTTGTCCACAAAAATAAACAAATAATTGATTTCCAAACACTTCTTTCCACTATGTTTTCCCTGGACATTTTCACAGCACTAAGCTCAAGGAAATTCTCTCTACATCTTCCCTATAAACAGTCCAAATGAGAAATTTATCACAGATTTACCAACACCTCAGGCTTAAAACTAGATCTGTTTGTACTGATATTTTTCACTAAGATTAAAAAACAACAATCTGAGATGAATTACAAAGCAATTTAAATGACAGTTTTTGATTGTACGGTTTACACAAACAGTAAAGTTGTGCTACATTTGTATTTATTTCTAAAGCCAAATTAAGTAATTTCCTAAATACTGAAGTATATATACAATATATACACATATGTGTAAATCACATACAGTTGATTTTACACATATTAGTTCATCTGAAGATATCTTTTATGTGTTCGTATCCTCCATACTTTATTTCCAGTGTTTGTTTCAAAAAGTCTGCATTAATAACTTTCAAGTTTCACAAACACACAAAACATACATAGACCTTTCTAATTCTTGTTGCACCTGTTTTTTTGTTAACCCATTTGAAACACATATTTTATTTTTTAAACACAATACAATTATCCATGATACCACTCTTCAGGAAGAAGGAGGTGTGAATCTATTAGAGTTTTTTTTCTGAATTTTAATAATGAAACTTTCCTACTATTAGCTATTTCCATTTATTCATTAAGATCAAGAACTTTTTATCCTGATTCACAATGCATTCTTTATCCTTTGAGACACTACTACTACAGGATTCCTCCTTTGATTTTGCAGCTCATTAACAAACTCTGGAGGCTTAGGGATTTTTTTTTTTCATGACATATTATATATAGCCTTTTTCATTTTGTTCCTCCTTCATTTTTCAAGTATTTACTCAACTGCTTGCTTTGCAAAATGCAATGACTATTTACACCAAGCATTGAACTTCTGTGGTCTCAGAAACAGAATCCAATCCTACAAGGAGCAAAGTCAGTGAGAATGGTTCTGCTAACTAATTGGGTCTGAATGAGCTGCTGAAAAGCCTTAGCTGCAAACGTTATTTACACAGTCTAATCCTAGGAATTTTTTATATGCTCTGGATTACATTCTGGAGCTAAATAATCCTTCATAATATATCATGACTATACATGTAATTAGGGCTGTTCTGAGTCATATTTACACCATGAACAAAAAATAGTTCTCAGGACAGTGTCAAAGTTACACTCAGCTTTGAAGCGCGTCTACAAGTAACTGTCCAAACTGTGAATAATGCCATCACATATTGCCTTTCATCTCTCTGAGATCAAGGAGGATCACAAGAGCATAATCGAAACCAAACCAATTCCTGAAACGGTACTATGGTTTGAAGCAGAGGATACAAAAAGGCATTAACAATACAGGCTGAAAAGAAAGGCCAGCATTTGACACTAACTGTTCTGGTCAGAGCAAATGTCCATCTACATCAGTACTCTGCTTCCAGAAGAGTTTAGTAGCACTTGCCTATGGAAAGAATGCAAAAAGCCGGACACGATGAAGACAATCCTTCCTTTAGTACATTCTTTTAGACCTTGGAAACTGGTGATTTAAGGATTTTCTGCTAAAATCTAGGGAAATATTCCTCACCCTATAACAGTAACCTAGTTTCTAATGACATACGTAACTATCTAGTCAGCATGTTTGCCATTCGTCTCTATGTCAATCTAGAAAGAATGACAATCATGTATACGACTCATAGGATGTAACTGCTGAAGTGGTGTAGATTAACTCCAAAAGAACATTATGTTTGATGCTACAGCAGCTGAAACTACCCCAGGTTTCCAAGTGTGCTGGACCGCAGAATCACTACCTAAGAAAACAGTGAAACTATCTTTGAAAATCAGAGAAAACTCTCTCTTTATATATCTTTCCTTTCTTCTTTCATCTCCTCATTGACTCATTCACTGTTTTCAGGACAGCGATGGTTTAGTCAGAAAAAGAAATACTGATATTTAAGTGTGCATTTATTTCTATAGTATTTTAAGATAAAAACAAGTAAATTACCCAACAATATAGACAAGCAGAAGAAAGCTAACATCTGAAACACAACTTGAACTAAGAGTGATGACTGGCTTCTGATCATTACAATCTGACAGGAAGAATGGCAAGGGAAAAAAAAAAGGATCTTCTATTTGAAACAGTATTTCCACATTAGAATTTCATAGAAATAGTGTGCAGAATCCTCTGCTTTGAAAAAAGATTCACCCTTCATCCGGTTCACCTGCCTGGTTTTATCCAACATGTTTTTCTGTACTTCTGCTCCCCTCTGAGGTAGGCCATTAGCATCATCCTCAGGAGGAATGACCCTTTTTCAACCAGATGTTACAAAGTATCTGCCTTCTCCACATTCATATTTGTTTTCAATAAGAATACTGTGTAATTAGAGTAAACAAATAAATGAATAAAAATCAATCTTTACATTAGTCTTCTCTAGAGAATACAAATTTGAATGAAGTTCTTCAGGCTGGTGATGTCCTTAATTTCTAGTTTTTAGTGAGTATATTTAAATAGTGCAGTTAAAGTCTTGTTCACTGAAAGACAATTAAAAAGATAAAAGCAAAGACAAATGAAAGGCAGAACCTTTAACATCATTCTATGAGTATTTTAAATAAGCTTACAAAAATTCTTTTGGGGCAACTCATTCCACATGAAGAACTACTTTTCCTGATGTTAAACATCCTGTAGGATGGATACTTGCTTAGACTGGGAGGAGGCGTGCTGAGGCAGAAGGATCTTATGCTGAAGGTTAACCCTCTGGATACCCACAGCCAGCCCACTGAACTGTCTTTCATCTGGCAGAAAGCTGTAACTTTTTCTCTTGGTTCCTGGCAAACATATTTCACTCTGTAGGATATTTCATTTAAATACCATGCTAGTCCAGGACAATGTATTTAATTTCTTTCTAACCTAACCTTATTTCTGCCAAGGCCTTAGTATTTGCTGGGAATTTCTTCTCTTAAATCCTAATTAAGTTTTTAAAAATTTCTTAAGAAATCACGAATTTTTAGCTCTTATAGCTGAAACAGAAGAACCAGATCACTTTTCTATGCTCTTTTGTATATTGTTGATAGACTGTGATTGAAAACTTCCTTTGAAATTAAAGATCTGAATATATTTGTGTATTTAGCCTTTTCTTTCATCCAGTCCTTTGAGGAATCAGATTACTCTATGGACTAGTTTTTCTGTGAAACTCAAGTTCATGTGTAAAGCTTAGTTCAATGTTAGGAAGCTGAACATCAGTTCAAATCCAGATTTTAGAAATAACTTCCAAAGCTAAGAAAATGTCAGATACGAACATCCTCAACTGAATCTTCTATTAGCTGCAATATTATTCCACTTACAGTACTACAAAATTCAGTCTAAATGCTCCCATATGTAAATGCATTTAACAACATTATAAAAAAAAATTGTAAAATCTTTTTAATTAGATAGCTTAGAGGATACACATCTTACAGAAAACATGCATCTGAACTTCAAGCAGTAGGAAAAAGAGTCTTTTTCTCTGAGTTTGTCTTCCAGCATTTTTCACATATTTTATGTGCTGAAGATAAATAAGTTAGCACCCTAATAAAGGTTATTTTAACCTTTGGCAATGCTTCTCTTTCAACCTCGTCTTTATATAAGACAATATATATACATTAGAAATCTGGGTACAGCTGCATTCTTACAACTGCTAAAATCAAACAAAGTTTCAAGCCTAAAAAAGTAGCGAGTATCACATGAATTCCAGGGAAACATTGCAATGATTAATTGACCTCAGGAGATTTTATAGACTTAGAAAAACTGGTTAATTACTAGAGTACATTCTTGTAGGAAAATGAAAGGAAAAGGAGAGTCCATTTCTAAGAAGGATATATTGATGGTTACTTGAAAAATCACATTCTGTTAACAAAAACGTTAAAGAAAATTTTATTGTAGAATGTCTTCTCCAAACGTAATTTTTCCTAACTTTTTAGTAAGCTTGAAAAATTAGCTNTTTTTTTTACATTTAATACATACACCAGTGTGTTTGCTCTATACAAATGCAAATAAATGAGAACTTATTGTGGAAAATAAATGAACAACGAAAATTTCAAGGACCACAGAAGTTTTTGTTCAAATAAAAGGTTGAATGTCTACATACATAATTAACTCTCCAAAAGTCTGAATCTTTTTGTAGTTTATGTCTGTCATTCATGACCTATGTGACCTAATCTTTTCTAAAAATGCATTTTTATCTTACACCTGACAGTGTTCAAAGGAAGTTCTGTGTCCTTTCTTTGAATACAGGAATAAAAAATACAGATGGGTAAATGGTAACCTCAACTTCAGAGTTAGACATGATTCAAGTAAGCATCAGAAATGTATGCTTGAAAAATCTTTTGAGATATAAACCCCCACCCATGTCAATAAACATCAGTCTCCTGGAACCTTCAACACCCAACCCCCCCAAAATGGATCAAAGACCCCTGATATAGTCTTTCCCCACTAAAATAACAAGAATCTTCAGGACTTCTCTCTGACTCTGGCACACGACACATAATTTTGCTGCTGTGTCTCTATAAACCTTTTCCAAGTTTTTCTACTTCCAGAAAACAAAGAAACAAAGCTTTCAAAAAACTTAAGGGAAAAAACAGGCAAGGAACCCCTCAACCCTATCTCTTAAATACTGTGCATTCAAAGAATTTTGAAGGAACATAACCCAAAATGTTCTATCCAGCTTAGATAATGAATACTAAAACACAATAGAAGAGAAAGCTGTGCTTCAGCTCGCAGTTTTGTCTAAGGAAGGGAAGCCATGCAGAAGCACAGGGTAATAAAAAATAGTCTAGTCACAAGTTTATAGTCATTTCACCTTTAACATGTTTCAAAGTTCAGGTCACATGAAAGATTAGATTCAATTTCAAGATAACTTTTCCTTTTTGCTTAAAAGTCCCTATTTCAGAAACAAGAACAAAGGACTTTGGAAGCTAAAGAGCAAAGAAGAGCTAAGTTATAGATTTTTTGGAATTTAGGTTAACAAACCTAAATTACACTACAAAATCCTTAGTTCTAAAGAGGTACATCTAAACAATCTCTCAGATTCACTTATACTGTCCTCCTTATATGTATGTAGCACTGTCTCTTCTATTTGAAATAAAATATCCACAAATGAATCTGCAAGTTGAAATTTGTTCATTCATACCTCTATTCTCAACATCTTAAATCTTTTAGGACATATAATGACACTCTTTGGAAAGAAGCTGATTCTTTGGGATCTTTTCCTGGTTTATGAAATGATCAATAGCTACTCCTATATCCATATTAAAAAAAAAAAAAGGTTTTAAGTATTTTTCATACTAAAATATACTACAGTGAGTAGTAGGACAGTGTTTAGCATTTAGGACTCCTTAGCCCACTCTGTTCTAGGACAAACTAGACATATACTTAAATAATTTTTAGCTAAATTAAGATGTATTATAGCATATGAGGTGTTTGGGGTTTTTTACCATTCTTTGTTGATACTGTTAGAAACTAAAGAATTGCATGAAATATCCATTATGACTGCACATCCTTTTCTGTGAGACTGCTTCCTAAGAGTCAGATCCCAGCCAAGAGTATTGCCCATATACTGGACTTTGCATTGCTCTTGTTGAACATTAAGAGGCTCTGGTCAGCCTATCTAGCCTGTGCAGACTGCTCTAAAGAACACCCTGATCCTACAGCATGCCAACCACTGCCCTCAATATGGGGCGACCTGCACACTTGAGATTGCATTCTGTTCCATCATACAGGTAGCTTATGAAATTTTCCACTATTTTGGTCCCCTTACCATCCATGATGGGCTCCATTAATTACTGTCCACCAGTAATAATGACTGGGCAATTTTGCACCACAAAACACAACTATTTGAGCATGGTAGTGCAGTCAATTTGCCAATGACCTTATTGTCTACTTTTCCAGCCCATACCTCAATAAATTTTGGGAATAAGATTCTGGGAGACAGTGAACAGCCTTGCTAAGATAAAGGCATACAATATGCACTGCACTCCCCTTATTTCATAGTGCCAGTGACCTTGTGACACAAAACAATGAAGGTGACGAGTTCTTGGTAAACCCCTGCTAGATTTTCACAATCACCTTTTTCACGGGTTTAGAAATAGCTTCTGAATGTATTTACTCCAAGTTTCGTTTATTCCCAGAAAGTGAGATGTTGATGGCTTCTAGTTCCCTGGAACTTCTTCAATTTTCTAAAGATGAGAGCGATCTCTGCCCTTTTCTAGCCACCAGTAACCTCCCCAGTTGCTGTGATCTTTCAAAGATGATAGAGAGCAACCTCAAAATGGTATCAGGCAGCTTGTTCAAACCCCTTGGATTTATCCTATCTATTCCATTGGACTTGCATATGTTCAAAGGAGTTAAGCTGTGCTGCAATTGGATAACATCAGCTTTCTTCTAAACCCAAAGGATTTCAAGCTCTAGGCAATGAGACATGCAGAGATTTAAGTGTAGAGGATCACAGAAGCTGACACTCACATTCCTCTTTGGTTCCCCCATGAGAACTGCAATTTAACTCAATAACAATATTCACTGAATCAATGGCATCTTTTCACAGAGCACAGACAAATCAAATAGGTTAGCTCCAGAAATTTGTAAATAGGGACTACTAAAAAATCTTTTTTAGTGGAAATCAATGTATGTGGACATGCTAAATATTAGACATTTAACCGGGTATTTTTAAACACAACCTATATCTATACCAAAACGTCAGTTTCAAATTTACACAAAAATTAAGAAGTTAGGGAAGGTATATTCAATGATTAGAGATCCTTACCTCAGCTTTCAAGAGACTCCAGATGGAGACGTACTCATTGAGAAGAACTTATGGCTGTATTATTGCTTCCATTTATAATGACAATTTTGGCTTAGAACAATTTTCCTTTGAGGCTACAGTAGTGAGCAGAAACTTCAAAAATTAAAGCTTTTTTTTTCACTTACATTTTTCCATTGCTTGCCTTGCTTATTCAATTTTGATGCTTGTCCTTAGAAATATAAGACTAGGCATTATAATTCATGATATCGCTATTCTTTGGTATGTCATAGAAGTTAAATGTAATTTAGAAAAATACTACACCATTTGCAACATATAGGTTCCAAATTATATCTGTAGTTCCATGCATCACTAGTAGGCTTTCCTTTGGGAAGTATTTGTTTGAATCCGGCTATTTAACCAAGAACTGGACAGAGACAAGTGAAGAAAACAGGTTTTGTTTAAAAATTAACATCATTTCAGGTGGTAGGAAGAACTGAGATCTCATGGTGGAAGGCCAGAAAGCAACCAGAGCACGAGCTGTGAAGCTGGAGTGCTAGCGATAGCCTTTAGTAGCTGTGGTTGTGTTTATTTTTCAGGTACTGACTGCAACAAACGACTTCTAAGGCCAGAATATCTGAGACAACTAGAAAAGGAGATAAGCAATACTGCTGAAAAAGAGAGAATTTTTATGCATCTGCAGATGGCACAGACTATGAAAGGCATGCAATCCACTAACACAGCAGCCAAAGCAACAGGAACATATCAAATGATTATTGGTAAACACTCATGGAAAAAAGATTGATTCTCCAATATATTCTTCAGGACACAGTTTTTTCCTCCTTCTTAAAAGAAGGGGATGGATCTACTGAAATTTTCAACAGACACTTTTTTGCTTTTCTAAAATACTGTAACTTTACATGAAATTTGATGAAAAAAGGATCATATTCTTTGCAGCATACAATACAGAATGGCTGGATGCTGATGTGACATTTATAAGCAATTACAGCAGCTAGACATACGTAAGAGTGTCAAGATACAAGAAATGGTATGGGGACCTTCTAATCCACAGGCTACACTTATTTCCTGTCACTAGCCAGAATACAGCAATCACTGTCACAAGTTCACAATCATAAGTTCCAGTCTGAGACAAACCACATTATGGAGGATTATCAGAAAAGAAAACAAAACACATCATATGGGTTTAGTTTGGACATATGATAAGAAAATTAAAGATGGGAGACATGAGGAAATTCTTTTTCTAATTACTGTTTACTTATTAAGAGCACACATGAGGTAGTTCTCACTCTTCCCACTCCTCAGAAAAGAAAAAAAATGACAAGAAAGAAAAATAAAACTGCTGTGGAAGACAAGCAAAAATTAGGAATGGCTATGTGCCTGAGTGTGGATATGCGGGAAAAAAAAAAAAAAAAAGAGAAGGAAACTCCTGAACAATAATTTCAAAAGCTGTCAAAAAGACTGGAATATAAAAAAATCTACATAATCAAGCTCAGAAAAAGAACAACACTGTCTCAGGACAACAGTGTTATCTCCCTTGATGAACAAAGCAGTGATGAATTTCTATTTAACTTCGTTGCAACTTATGAAGTGACTTTCTTTTTGAAAAAGTATGACTAAAGTGATTTAAATTAAATTAAAAATGAGGTTTTAAAAATAGAGTACCTACTTGTGTACCATATAATCATCAATACTGATATTTCTCTTTATGAGAATAAGATGTGTCCATATGTTTATACAGTGTAGGAAAACAGTAATTTATTCAGTGGTCATTGCTCAGGGTGAAGAATAGCCTAAAAACTCATATTTAATTTATTCAGCTTTCTGACACCTTGGCAAATTTAGACTTTTGCATTTGGCTCACATAATATTTACATTTAAGAAAACAATAATACAGATATTTAGACAGTAGAGAAGTAAGAGCTGTGTCAAGCAAATGTGCTGTCAGATTTCATCCACCAGAGGTAAAGTGAGCTCTGCCTTGTAGATCACTTGCTACATGGATGGACTGCTGATGAAAGGTTGCCTTAAGATCAGCCTTCTGCAGCATGTAGGCTGGAATTCTCCAAAGTCCACATGAAAGACGTGAAGATATGACTAAATACCAAGCTCATACTTTGCGAAACATCTGTTGGCCAGATCTTTCATGTCATCTGGGATAGTCTGTTTGACATCACACAATCAGACAGACACAAAACACTACTGCCATCAATTGCCTCTGAACGGCTTTGGCAATGTATGGAAGCTGATATGAATACAAGAAGGTATCAGCAATGGTTCGGGAGAAATGACTAGTATTCAGGCTATTGTTAGAAAGATAAAGCCCATTCCTCTCTACCAAATCACATGCAATCTATTTTTCATGTGATATGGTGTTTAATTTGTACTAAAAATATATTATTGTTCAATGAGCATAAATGAAGTGAAGATCTTTATCAAAGACTAGGGTTTCCCCCATGCTGTTTCACAGCCTCACCTTCCATGGAACACTGGGTACACTGAGTTTATAATGAAGGTATTAAACATCTTTTTTGTAAAGACTGATGCCTAATGACTTATTGCACTGTGATATTTACAGATGGTTTAGATAGGTGCTTGCTCAGTAGTGATTTTGAAAAATGTTAGATAACACTGAATAAAATCATAATGTCTGAAATCTACATAAAAATATAAGAAAAACCTAAACCACCACAACACAAAATAGTGAACTATTCAAAAAGCTTTTAGACAAGATTTAAGACACTTGTATCAGTTTCCAATAAGGAAAGGTTTTTCTGCCCTTCTCTCTCATTTCACTCACCCCATACAACACTGAAATCTGCAGTACAAAATGGTATCCAAATATTTTTCTCTTCCTTCAAACCCTAGCATATGGGATCTCTTAACCCAGCAATATGTACTCCTCCCTACACACTTGTTTGAGACACAACAGATAGCCACTGATACCATGTGTCATTATTTGGCTCTGCTTTAGCACTTTGCTATAAAACACTGAGACCAGAAAGGAAGGAATAGGAAGTATAGACTGTTCCAAGTTTCAGCTGCTTGTTTCTCCAGAAGTAGGAAATCCACATGATCTGGTATTACCCAACTGCAGAGAATGAAACAGCTACAGACACCTGGAAACGGACAACCTAGTACTGAGTAGCTAGTCTGGGCTAGACAGAGTATAGTAAGTGCCCAGTATAGTTATGCCACACGTTTCTCAAAATCATCTCTTCAGCACAGACAACACATACACTTCCAAAAAAAAAAAAATTGCAAATAAAAATAATTCTAGTTACAATGATCAATGTTGAACATTGAAATATTCACTCACTGAAAAAAATAACCTTCACAGACATATACACTTTAAATTTATCATACGCACTGCTCTGTAGAAAACAGATGTTGTTATATTTTTCATCACAAGAAGCTAAGTGCTTGAGTAACTTATTTGACATCAGTCCACAGTTCAATCTTTGAGCCTGCTGTGCAAATTAAAATGTCAGCTCATGGTTCACCTGTCACCATCTGAACCTAAACACTTCCTGAGAATTTCTCCCCAAATCCATGTTTTATTTCATTCCTGATAAACTCAATAATAATTGGGGGGGAGGGGGGCAGGGGAAGTTTGGCAAGACTAGAGGGTGATACAGTGCAAATCTCTCTGAAATCAGCTGGGCTTCTTTCTCCTGCCTTCTCCATCCCTCCCTTTTCTCTCTAGCCTCAGGAACACCTGTCCAAACGCAATTGTCTTGTTGACAGAAAGATGGAACAAAATTGTCTGTGTAGTTTTCAGTTAAGCAATTAAAAAACCCCAAAACCAAACATGACAGGGTTATTTGGGCCAGACAGAAAGAAGCAAGAATGGCTCAAGTGAATTACTGTGTGTAAAACTCTGGCCTACTGGCTGAGTAATTCAAAACAGGATATTTTCCTTCTTTAATATACGAACAGATACTTCCTTCCTGTGTGAAGAAATAAAACCTTCAACGATCTGCTTTTTATTATTTTAGAAAGAAGCCAGGGATCAGAAAACATCAACTAATGAAACTGTTTTGTATATGTATTTCAAATTAAAATGAAAAAAATCCTAAAATTTAAGACAGATCTCTATGTTTACGCACATTACATCAAATGATTCTTGGAACTTCTGCATCAAACTTTTTGCATGCTCTTAAATAAAGCAGTAGATCTGAAAATGTACTTTAAAATAGTTGCTAAAAGGGAGAAGAAAAAAATAAAATTACCCTAACTCATCACCTCATTGGTAATAATTTCACAGAAAGCCCAGCTATTTTCTATGGGCAGGAGTTGGCAAAATAATCCTGGTATCTGATGACCAAAGACTGATCAACTATAAACTGCACTGCACCAACCAACAGCATACTTGGTTTCATAACTCTATGATCCATACAAACATCTAATTATAAATGAGACCTAGTCCTGCCAGTAGCAGGGCTATTGCATCAATCTCCTTTGCAACATTACAGTGGAATATTGATAAATGGCTCTTGCAAAGACACAGCAGCTGAATAAGCACATTCAGAGACAAGGGTTCATGAAAAAAATCTTAGTTATATCCTCTTAGGTCTCAAAAGGCCACATTGCCATTAGTTTTCTTTGCTTTACCTGAAAGCACTAAAAAAAAAAAAAAAAAAAAGGCAGCCAATAAATGTGAACAATTAAAGAAAGCAGTTCTCCAGACAAGTACATCAACAGCTGCCTTACTATTTAATATGCACACTGGGTCTAGAACTCTCCATATAGATTTTCTTTTGAAGCTAAAAAGAAAAAATTCTTTAAAGATTCTTTTTCTTGTTTTTCTTGTTCTTTTTCTTGTTGAATGGCAATATTGACCCCATAGACATTTCTTATTTATTACCTACGTATAGTTAAATTCAGTTTTGAATGTCATGTTATTCCTCAAATTCCTCTGGAGCCCACTTTTATTTCTTAGAATGGAAGCTTCTCCTCCAATTTCAATCCTTTTGAAACTGAAAGAGCATTTCTAACTCTATATAACTTGTACAAATAACTAGTAACAATTTCTGATTATTCGGCATAACAGAGCTGCTAAGTGTGGGGTGTGGGGTTTTTTTCTTCTGATTTACCCATATTTCTCTTCATAATTTACTACTGTATTTAAACCTCTGACTTTTTTAGCATACTACACATAAGATAATAAACCTGCTTCACCTTTTGCTTGGAGGATATGTTCTTTTTACTGGAATATAGCTGACATTCAGTGTCACAGTATTTTCTAAATTGATCTCATTCTATCATGAAAATGAAGAAAATACACATTAAAATATTACTGAAATTATAATTTGTTACTAAAATACTAAAAAGATAAACACTTTGGAATAAAAGGAACTGCTTCCTTATTCTCATTTGATTCCCTTTTAGCTGTAAAAATACATGGTGTTCTATAGCAGGTGTGCCATTGATAGCACAGTAAGTACCAGAGCATCTCAAAGAGCAAGAAGCAGTTAATCCAAGACAAATACATTTAAAACAGCTATAGATAACAAATGCTTCTTTATTTCTGGACATCCAATGTGTTATTTCTAGCCTTGGTAGTGCTTTCCATTTTTTTTTATTTATAATATCTACATGATTGCTTAAGAAGAATAGTGAAGACTTTATGCTAATTTCTGTGCTTACTTCAGAAAATGTGAAAGCATCCACATTTATTTCTTCATATTCATCTTCCACTTCATCACTTTTAACATCTGCAAGAGCACTGGCCAGTTTCTTTCGCAAAAGAAAACCCTTCCAAAATGCCTAAACAAAAAATTTAAAGCATGTTATACATAGCCATAGATCAAACCTAAATCTAGATTCTCTATGTTATCCCATTAGGAAGATAAAACATCTTGGGCCTTTGTTTAATAGCTCAATGATCTGTTTTTTGAACTTTATGTGACATTTAAAACTACAAGACAAATTAAATGCCAGCATATGTCTAAAGCTTAGAGTACTCAAGAGGCTCTCCACAAGTAAGCAGAAAGGAATCCTGCAACTCCCTCAACTACAAACCTGGGTCAACTAATTAATTATTTGACAATTCCTTCAGGGACTATTATAAACTGAAAGGAAAGGCTGCATAAGAAAAACCTGAGTGCCAACTTTCAAATTACCAAGAATAAAAACACAGATATACTTAATATCTTATGGTTTACAAGTGGCAATTCTTGGAGACATATAATGTAATTGACCTGGGTCAATTAACCTTTTTTAATTGTCTAAGATCTTTATTTAAAAAAATATATACCACTAAGCAAAATCATCTCTAAGAAAAAGGAGCACATTAGGAATTAAAGCCCTAGAAAACTGGGAAATTCATGCCAAGTCCTAGAAAACTGGAATTCATGCCAAGCATAGAATAATGTCCAGCAAAAACACTTCAGAGATCAAAATGAGATAGATGGAATTAAGAAAACTGCGTACGAGACAGCAATTTCCCCCCACATCAGTATTTGACACCATTAGAATTCAAGATGCCCCAAGTGTTTAAAACACCATGGAAAATAGTGTCATAAAAGAAGTGGTGTTGCACACCTTTAATGGCTCTGCAATGAAGGCACTAAAATAGGAAGGGTAAATCTCATAATCTGTCTTAACACTTAGATTATTAATTTTTAGAAAGTTTGTCTAACCATATAAATTATTGAAAATGTTATTTTACACACATATTTCCTGATTAATATAAAATGATTGAATGTTTTAGAGCTGCTTTCTTATAATTTCATTGTTGTTATTTTCCTGCAGACCCTCATAAGCATCCAGATAAAATACCCTGATATTACTGAGTGATCAAATGACAAATATAATTCATTCAACAGAGACAAATAGTTTTTACAGATACAAAGGAGAAAAGCAATCCTAATGATACATACAGCAGGCTAAATTGTAAGGCAGCTGCTAACAGAGATGTATGAAAGCACCAGGTCAGTGCTCAGTCATGATCAAAAAGAAAAATCACATGAAGCAGTTTTTAAGAAACAAAATTAAAACTTCCTTACTGTACAAATTCATTCTATATACCTTGTTGCTTCTTTGAATAAGATTGTAACAGATTGTGGCAAAGGTTCAGAGAGGAACAAAAAGTTAATTACGGAGAAATGTGAAAAGAGACTAAACAGGCTAAAATTTTATTTACAAAAAGTGGATGTAAGGATGGATGTATGCAAGATCTAAAAATCTGTAATACGCACAGAAGATAAATAATAAATTACTTTTATTTTCATATGCACTTTGGGAATTACCATGTTCGAAATAGATGAAGGAAGCACACATTAATCACTATGTAGATTTGTTAAATGCACCACTTTAATATACAGTAGAGGTCAAATACATAAGTAAGTTAAAAAATGGATTAAATAAGTTTATGGAAATCAATTCTTAATATGCTAGCTACACATTTTACTCCAAAAACAAATTTTATTGGAGTAAAATGTGTAGCTAGCATATTTTTTGCTTCTAAATCACCTTGTCACTTTTGAAATTTGTATATAAGACTTACTCTATGGAATGTTTCCAAGTTAACTTGAAATATGAAATAGACAGAGTTTACTTGCTTCAAAATGTAGAAAATAACCCCATGAACCTTGTCAACTTGGCAGACAAGTACTGGTTACCAAACTAAACAGAGTCACGGTATGGACTTCAACTCTCGGCCATAGTAATCCATTCTGTTCAACTGTTATTAGCTCAGTATCTGCCATAGGACAGCCTAGGCAATGGTCTGTTCCCAAGGACAATACAGATAAATCCTGGGTTTTGGAGATGGGAAGAGAAGGAAAGAAATGGATAGGTAGGATAGAAGAGACAGGAAGATTGTTTAGTCACATAGATATCAGACACAACACATTAGTTACACAGCATCCATCAGTTTCAAAGCATAGACAGGCCCAAGTAAGAACATGGGCACAGTATGTCTTAAACATAATATTAGAATTAAATCAAGTAAAAATAATTCAGGGAAATACTTGGTGAAAAAAAGGGAAAATATTTTTATATTTCTATAAAGCTTTTTGTAAAGAAGTATCTGTTTTAGAAACACCAAGCTTATGCTGATTAAACAAAAAAAGGTGTTTAATTATGAAACTTGATAAGATAATAAGCAAAAATAGAAGATGACACACAAAACTAGAAAGATTTTTTTTGTTACTAAACTTACAAAATAAGAAAATACCATAAACCAACCTGGATTACTGTGGCAGCTTCATGTTTCTGTCTCAAAGCTTTTACAAACTGATGATTCTCTGTTTTATTGCAGTCATTTTTCCGCTGAGTATGGTACTGCCGCCAAAACGACTGGATCAAGGATGCAGCCATATGTAGTCTCATGGAGAAATAAATACATTTATGACTCACATGGCCTCACCAATACAAGTGGATTATCATATCTGCCAAACTTCAACCATAAAACACAGCACTGTGCTTTGAGACAAATGAAAAGTTGTGCCACTAAACAAGAAATTACAATCCAGGTGTGACATATATGTTCAAAAACACTAGAGGATATTCACAACACGTAACTTCTGAAATCCAATTATCTAAGGACTAACCTCCACTGGGCTCTACTCCATGAATAGTCACAGTAGAGGTGGAGTCCTCAAAGGAAGGATTAGGAGCAGAAGTGGTGTAGCAATGACTGAATAAACTACTAGAGGGATCTACTTATTTCCACTGACTATATTAAAAAAAAAAAAACAACCAAAAGAAACCAACCCCAACCACCCCCAAGAAAAACCAAAACAACACCCTAAAAACTCCCCAAAACAACGCAAACAAAACCAAAACAAAGAAAAGAACCAAGACAAAAAAAAAAAGACCACCAAAAAACAAACAAACATCAAGCACTACAGAGGGATAAATACTGAAAACTGCATGAGACAGGTATTTTCAATGGAGCAGACAGAAAAACACAGAAGGCACAATTTCATCTTTTGTGTGCTTCTACACTTTAAGACTTCTGACCACTGGTTATATGTGTATATTTCCTATTTTGCTCATTTTTTAACAAGCACTAAGTATTTAGATCTGTTCAGTGATTCAGATTTCTAAATATAAGTTCAACTAATTCATATCGATGGAGAAAAAGTATAATGCCAGCTCTGCATTATAACTTTACTATCTTTACTACCTTGGAATTCTTTTCTCCACAAAATACTCATTTCTGGATAGTGTATTAAAGAAAAGAGATCTAAATTTCCAATCTTTACGTAATTCCTTTCCTTGCGTAGTGCATCTATTTAAATAGAGGACTACTGGTCAGAAAAAAAAAAAAAAAAAAAAAAAAAAGAATCACACTTCAGAGGTTAAGATAAATACAAAACCTGTTTGCATTCTGTTTTGAAGAGAACTCTCCAAAAACACACTTACAGAATTTATTCAAAACATTAACGAAAAACTAAATTAAGTATTTCACAAAATTTTTGAAATATTCATCTCATGCAATAGGCTAATGTATCCTTGCTTTCAGCTTGCTGAGAGGTGATCATGAATTGCATGGTCTTCCTTAATAATAAATTTTATGAAAAATTATTAGTGTGTTAAGTACCTACTAAGCAGTTTCCGATTACCATAAGCCTAAACAGCTCAAAGAATCACACCTGCCATGCTTGCTTTTCATGTTCTCAAGACATCTGTTTTTGAAACTGAATTCTTATGAAACTTTAACTCAAATCTTGAGGAATTACTGCAAAAAAATCAGTTTCTGTTTCCCTTGTCTGTACATCCAGAACCATACAAATCAGCAGAAACACATTCCAAAGAGGTAATAAACCAGTCTATTTCATGAAGGATAAAATCTGTGGACACGTAGCAAGTTGAACTGGCCTCTCACCCCTGCCTCTACTTTTAAGATGCAGGTTAAGGCATGTTGGAGGAGTACCAAAAACAAGGCAGGCCATTAGCTCTTCAGTCACCACAACAGCAGAAAACTGGCCAAAATCAAGGGATTAGGATGGTAAATTTAAGCAATTTTTCCTCTTGCTTTCTAAATGGTACTAACTGTAAAGTTTACACGGATGAATCTTGAATGCCTAATGAATAATTTTGGCAAAAAAAACCTTCCACTAGTTTCTAGTTAATCTCCTCCAAAGTTTCTGCAAAACATTTGGCATTTGCATTCCTAACTCTGTACGTCATTGAATTGGTGTCTTAATGTTGTTTGAAGTACATAAATATCTACATCCTAATATACCAACTGGGAGAACACCACAAAAGATTCTTAATTGTTAATATAGAAGCTTAGTGTGCAACACTTGAATATAACGCTTTATTTGTCTAATAAGCTTAAAAGTATTATCTTACAAGTTCTGTGCCTCTGTTTTAAACAAAAAATCCTCACTCCTATTGAATCTGTATAATTGATT
This sequence comes from Rhabdornis inornatus, assembly GCA_013397075.1. Taxonomy (NCBI): domain Eukaryota; kingdom Metazoa; phylum Chordata; class Aves; order Passeriformes; family Rhabdornithidae; genus Rhabdornis; species Rhabdornis inornatus. Next base: position 1,418,123 of record VWZS01006021.1, on the reverse strand, counting down.
TGAAAGCAACCTGACATCTGTCTTACCTTTCTGGATCATTCCCAAAGTGCTGGAAATCTCTTCCCATATCACTTGCTACTATCACTGACTGTGGCAATATGAGTTGGCCTGACATGTTATTGTTGCCTTTGCTCTCCACACTGTAATTAATACAAGATTCAGTGCTCTTCTGCTTCACTCTCTGATCTCCTCTATTTTCCTTCTGGTGCACATGTATGGAGGAGTTAATGAATGTGGCCTGAATATCACCAGTAGTAATCCATCTTTTGGAAGGATCCAACAAGACCTGTTTATTTTCTGTCGCACCCATGATAAAGAGGTTATTTTCCTGTAGGCAGCCAGTGGGTATTTGCTTTAAATGATTTTGAAGTGCTTCTGGTCCATCTCTGTCAGTAATGTTTAGTTCACCATACTCATGCACATATCGATGTTTAATACTAAGTTTCATCAACTGATTAAAATACCAGCATTGTCCCAGTGCAGAATCAATAGAAGAGCCAATTCTAAAAAAAAAAGAAAAAAAAATTTTACATGTCTGTTAGAATGTTTAAAAAAATTTCCTTCTATTATTTTATAAAATAGCTTTTATTTTCAAGCATTCCTACATATTTCCATATCTTTACAGCAAATAGCAATTACTCCTATTGGAAAACCAGTTTCAGTAATTATAAATCTTATTAGAGTTTGTCTTCTTTTGGACATATTTAAAATATAATCACATATATTTCTTATTTTACTCTGAGTTTTTCTAAAAGAGAAAGTTTTCAGGTTTTTTTTTTAATAGCCACTATAGCATGCATTTCACTATTAACTTTCTGTGTGGTTAGTGGCATGTGAAGCCCAAATTTTTAGAGGGTTTGAGGCAATTTTGCCTTAATAATCCGATCTTACCTGGCAACTACGAAAGGTCATATAAAAATAACAGTAATTTTAAAATTTAGATAAGAACTAAAGCAACAGAACCCAAACTTAGATTAAAACCAACAAAATACAACATCCAAAGAAAATTCAGGAAAACATAAACTTTTAAGTATAGATCTTTTTATCAATATAAGGGAAACTGCTAGACTGAAGCAATAGCAATCTAGGAAGTCTGACTCTCATTCATTCTTTGTGCAACACTGTCTAAATGATAAGGATAAGTAAGTAAATATGAATCAATTGTTACAGATTCAGATGGCTGTCTGTACTCTGTTCATTTTATTAGGTAGCAGGTACTTCTGGAATCACGAAAACATTTTCCTTTAATAATAGATAGATGCAGAGATCTGTGATCTGGTGCTAATTTCAGAGGAGTACAAGGTCAATTCTAGATCGGCAATCCAAGAGAAAAAGTAGAAATAAGATCAATTTTCTTGTTAGTCTGGAAAAATTAGGTCCTAAAATTATAGTTAGAATAACGGAAATTTCCTTCCTGTTTATCATTCTGGAAAGGTGAAATTTTTACCAGGTTTTATTGGGGACTCTTAACCGTGATAATTATATCCTCAGTGAATTCAACTAAGAACATTTTAGATTTTTAAGACCATAATCAATCAGACCCATTAAGAGGAAAAAGGATTCCAACTCTTCTTCTGCTAGTGCAACTTCAGTGCTCTTGGCCAAAATCTGAAGGGGTAAATTGATCCACACAGCTTAAGCATGTAACTCACTGTGCTATAGCTGTACATGTGGTTGTCCGCTACAAAACATTACTCCTACTCCCGTTAATTCCACACATATGACAAATCCTGAAAATATTTAAATCAATCTATATATTTGTTTAAGGATCTAACATACTACATAGTAAGAATAAAAATTTCTTTAACAGAAAATACTTAAAGCATTAATTAAATTCTTTAGTTAAATATATTGAATTAGTTGAAGAATTTTAAAAAAGAAGTCTGATACAAGAACATTACCAAATTTCTACATAAAATAATGTGGTAAGAAGACAAAAAAAAAATTCGAAAAAAAAATGGAAAAAGTCCATTCCCACCTGGTTTTTTTTCCTTTTCTTTGCTTTATTTTTTTGGTTTATTTGTTTATGGAAATTAAACTATTGCATAAAAACCCAGAATGTTTTACATATTGAGCAAAAAATTTCCTGTGGAAACCATACCCTGAGTATCCTTGTTCATTGTCAAAAAATAAACAGAAAGAAAGAAAAACAAACCACCATAACAGTGAATCCTCTCCTTTGACAGGTGCAGGTGTATTTCAAGCAACGGTTTTATCCTTCAAGTCGCTACAAACACATTAAGCAGAAATGAAAGAGGAGATTGAGGAAGTGAAAATTCAGACAAGGAATAATTTTGTGTGTTAGTTTCTTTTGTAGAGGCTGCTTTTTGGGTAGTTTTTCCAAGCAGGGGCTGCAAAATACCATCTTGCCACTGCGGGCATACAACCTCTCCTCTCACATACCTTCTCTGGCAATCCACAACTACACTTTTATTTTGCAGGGTTTTTAGGCTGCCCTCTGTATCAGCAGCTTTCCAGTTTAGGCAGTCATATTAGTTTAAAGAAACTAGAAAGGAAGCTGAAGTGATATCTCAGAGGCTTATGTGCAATGAAGTGGCATGCTGTGTTTGAGGTTCTCCTGTGAAGGTAAAGCTCCAGCTCACAAACACCAAAGGCCATGATGGGGCCGGAATACTAACTTGGTGGCAGTCAGCTCGGTGGTTCCCTTCAATGAACAGGGATATCAGGCATCCTATCAACACAAGGCAACTTTCTCAGTGTCTCAATAGCACTGCACCCTTGATATCAGAAATGTGTTCCTGAAGATTACTTATTCAAACCACAGAAAGGAAGCTGCTGTAATGGAAAATACATAGGACTGGTAAAATGGTAAAAAAATCATAATGGTAAAATCATTTAGTGGCAAAAAATCATACAAGGAAAAAGACAAAGTAAGAAATATGACTTTTGATACCACAATATTTGCTTTTCAATTAATGTAAACTCATTGTTTGCCTTTCAGACCTTTTCCTGTGTTATTGGTTACGCTTAACCTGGAATTGCTTCTTGGTTAAGATTTGACCAAGGTTTTACGCATAAATTGGCATCGAGACAAAACAAGAAATGGAATTATCCTATGGAAGCACCAGTATACATAGTGTCTGGCTGCTTAGTATGCGATGAAATATAGATAAATGTGGTAGCCTTGCAACAGCAAAGTTTTTATGGCTTTCTGCTTTGACCAGCACATTCCTTCCTGTTCAGTCACTGCCAGGCTACCCACAGCTTTATTTTGATCATAATAAGTGAACGAGATTTATGCTATATGCAAATTTTACCATATGCAAATTTTACCATAACCACAAAGCATAACCGCTGCTTTTGCAGTGGGAGAAAGGGATAATAAGCCAGAAGAGCAAGGGATGAGTTTTGAAATACTGTACAAATGTGCTAAACTAGCAGCCCTGACACTAAAGACCAAGGAATTGTTTTCACAAAAAAATACTAAGAGCAAAAACCTACCCATAGTTTGTTTTCTTTTTTTTTTACCAGATACCATTCTATTTGTGGTAGCATTTTCCAGGGACTTTGAGGAAAGATAAAAGCATTAGAATCAGATTTTAATCTATTTAATCTATTTGGAAATTTAAGTCAGGCATTTATTAAGGACTGTTACAGAATTTATGAAGGACTGTTACAATTTCAGTCCTCACATCAATTCACAAAGACTATCCATCACTGTCCTGTTTAATTTAGACCAAAACCTGCTCAATTCCCATGCAGTGTTTGGCAACAGAGGAGTAGACATGGGGAGGAATAAACCACACTGGCAGCACCTAGGAAGCATAAGGATCCGCACACAGGCTGACTTAACAGATATAGAAAAGGACAAATTACGCATGCTTAAAGGCCTTCCAATTGAATTTAAATCAGCAAAAATGTTGCTACTCAAGAAATTTAAAGTGGTGGCAGAGGCTTGCTTGTAAAGCTAACACATTTTGTATAGAATTTTCTACTTCAATCACATCTGCCTGGTTATTCAAAGAGCATAATTTTCTCAGAATGAGACAGTAAATCTGGAAAGGCAGCAGAACAAACCTCTCAGAGGCAAAAGGGACAGGCTTGGAAAAAACAAACCAGTTCTGATCAGGAATGGCAGTTTTCTCCTGGCCCTTGCAGTAAAATCACAATTAATATCCCACTCCTTCATATGCTAGTATATGCTAGTTAAAACCTTGCTTAATATCATGTTTTTCTCTACTGTGACTTTCATAATTATAGTACATGGAATATTCAAATAGTACATCTCAATTTACATGAACTTTTGTTTGCAATAGTGTGGAGTAAAATCTAATGTCTGCAGGGAAACTTCTAAAAGCATCATTACTGATGTTCAACTGCAGTTTACCAAAGTCCCTTACAAACATGAAACAGGTCATTGTTGACATATTTTCTCCTTGCAACACCACTATTTTCACTGTAATATACATGGAATATTTATAAAGTTCAGGTTCCACTAGCCAGACAACTGCACATCTGATGGTTGAAAACAAGTTGCTGCAGCACAGGCATCATATTATTTTTTTACATGATTACTTATTACAAGTCATCTAAAAGTTATGTGACAGAAAACATTTAGTATAATAGAGAAATTAAATTTTAAAGTCAGTTTTATTCTTAAGCATAGCAACAACAGAGAAGTTTTGGAAAGAAACAGCACAGAGAATTAAGCTGGGCAGCAGTGGTGTATGAAACAGATTAGGGAAGCAAGCAGTGATTACATTTGGCAGCTTACATACTTGAGGTCGCACCTACAGGGGCTCATAACTTAGCAAGATGTGAAACAGATAGAATTTTGCTCTATTGTTGGCCTGTTGTTTAGAAATGTCACATTAATTCAGTCAAAGTATTGCAATATGTACATATAATAGCTATGCCGCTAAGGCTTATATACAAACAAGTTGTTTAGAGTTCCTTTCATCAACTGCAGTTTGCAATGGTTTTCAAGACATCCATAAATTTTACTTCAGTCACAATAAAAGATAGATGGCTTTAACACACAAGAAATTAATTTTAAGACCAAATTTGATACAATATGCTTCAATCATGTCACAGTTACTGATTTAAAAGATCATGAATGAATTCTCAAAAGCTCAAAAATCCCACAACCTTCCCTCCTCTGCCCTCCCTCCACCCAGGCCATAAATTCTTCAGGAAAGAAGAGATGTTTACATAATCACCTCTTTCCACTTCTGTTCATCTCAAATATCTGCAGGCTCTTTCAAACATTTCTCTTTCAAAATTTACATAGAATCATAGAAAAATTCCCAGCTGAAAGGACCTCAGGAGGTCTCTGGTTCAACCTTCTGCTTCAAAGCTGAGTTAGCTCTCAAATTAGCTCATGCTGCTCAGGTTTTCATCCAGTCAGGTCTTGGAAATCTCCAAGAACAAGACTGCACAACCACTCTGGGCAGCCTATTGCAATTCATCACTGTACCACCCTGAGAAGGTTTTTCTTTATGTCCAGTTGTACTATCTCTGTCTGGAATGAATTAATTCCCATTACAGTTGCCCATATGATGTGCTTTTGATTTGTGACCGAAACTGTATTGATAAAACACTAATGTTTTGCTAAACAGTGCTTGGACAGAGTCAAGGCCTTCTCTCTTCCAGTCAGCAAGTAGCCTGGGAGTGGGCAGAAGGCCTCCTTTCTTTACCTCCTTCCTAGGTAAAGAACTTTGCACTTGTCCTTGTTGAATTTACAAGGTTCCTGGTGACCTGTTGACTACCTGTCTGACTGGTAGCCCTCCCCTCAACAATTGCCTTTGAATACTTGTGGTCTGCAAGCACAGTAAGATTGCACTTCATCTCCTGCTCCCAGTCTTTTCTAAGAGACATCAGAAGTACAAGTCAGCTTCCAGAAAGTAGCATGAGCCACATACATACTATTCATGATTAATGGATGGTCTGAGTCTGACTACCCAACACGTTTCTTATTTATCTTTCTTATGTCCATTCATGGAGAATAAAATAAAAAATTAAATTTTAGGAATATCATCTTTCCCTCTCATTTTTTACCATCCTGCAGAAATGTATATGAAACTTAGGTCCTTAGATTCTACTATAGCTTGCTCGCAAGTCATATTCTAATTATAAACTGGCTTTTTTTCTGCAAAAGGATAATGATGAAATGCCTAAATATCAGACTGGTAGACTGATGGATAGACTTTCTCAATCACAGAAAAGAAGAGCTCTATTTTATTTTATGAAAAAGGAAGGAGAGAACACCATTTCAGGATGGTAAATAGATTAGTAAATATCAGCTTCCCATCTGCAAACCAGAAGCCAAAAATCACAGAAGTGGAGAAGACATATCTTGATGGTTTAATGGAGAAACATATGACTTTTAGGAGCCACTTACACATTACATCTGCCATAGAAAAATGCACTATATAATTTCCCCCCAACTAATTTCAATCTAATTGTTAATACAAACCTCTTTTCAAGTTAATCTAATTCTGAGCTATGAAGATTTGATTGCAGCTTAGTAAAAGCTGCACTGATACAACAATGTAATAAACTGTTAGCTAGTAACAAGATACCATGGATATACAGGCTTATATGCAAACACAAAATAGCCAGATTCTGAAAAAAATGTGCTTACTTTTCCTGAACCAACAAAGTAAGCAAGGCAAAGTCCAAACTAAAGCAATGTAAAACAGCACGTGCTTCACCTGCTCTGGGATAGTGTTTAGTACCTGGCAGAATCAAGAAAACTACTTCTCCAAAAATTAAAACATAAGTTGGATATTCAAAGGACTGTACGGATTTTGTGAACCTGCTAGGAAATGAAAAGGAACTATGAAAGGAAAAACCATGCAATATTGCCATGCGCAGAAATGAGAATTTTGAGATATGCAGATATTACAAAACAATTAAATCATAGCACGTGTAAGTGATAAATTACCACTTGCATGGTCTAAGCTGAAGTTACTGGACAACTAACCATGGTAACAGTGATAAAGGTAGCAAGTATGACAAAATTAAAGACCTGTAAATAGAACCATCTAATTCAGCACCTTAGGAGAAAAGAGGTAAAATCTTTTGCAATTATTTAGAGTGTGAATAACATGCCCATGGAAAACAAATGCAGAAATAAAAACAGAGCATATTGAACAAACAGCCAAATTAGATTTGATTAAGTAAAAGTTGGAAATCATGTTAATATGATTATACACGATTCAGGACTTAAGCTACAATTCCTGCATAGCACTGTACTATGTTGTGTGTATGAATTCATTCAACTACTACTAACTGCAGGTTTTGAACCACCTGTTTTCTCAGACTTAAAGAAACAAAACTCAAGTCCTTCATGACTTAATATCTGTCTAAAACAGACTTTGCTCTGAAGTCAATGATTTTAATCTTTTTCTTATCCTAATACATTTCCAGGGAAAACACCATAACTTTTGGTTCATATACCAACAAGAAATTCAGTAACAATACATAAAAATATTTCTGAATTCAATTTATATTCACATAAATACGTACTCTGACTCAGCAGCCCTTTTTTTCAGTTGAATATTTTCTTCAATTTGAACTTGACAAAGTTCGAGAAAAGTTCCTAATTCTGATGCTTTTATTTTATCAGTTGTGTGTAAAGTATGAAGGGTTAAGATTTCACCATCAAGCAACTGTAAACTAGGAAGGACCTCCAATATGGAAGACCTTAGGGAAAAAAAAATCATAATTAGTTTTTTTAAAAAATCCTTATGCTAAAACACCCATTTTATTGATAGAATCATGTAACAATACAGAACACAAAGATAGTTCTCTAAATATTTACATGTATTTATCCTTATTTCACATGTTAACATATTAACTAAGAATTTATACTTACACTAAATATAAAGAATAAACAACAGAACATAGCAAGACTTCTTAATACTTCACTGGTATAAAAAGCACAGTTGAAATACTGACACCAAGAAGGTCAATGACAATAGTCTCAAATCACTAGAGCTAGAACTTTACCCACACAAACCTTAAGAGGAAAATTTGACACACTTGTGCATAGGCACCTGTAATTAATTCAATTAGTAGGCAACTGCAAACTAAGTCATAAGATTAAGATACAGTAGTGATTTTGTTGATGCATCAAAAAATTAGATTTTAAAACTGCACAAAATACTAAACCTTGCCAATTTTATTCCCTTTATCATTTGCACATATACGGACATGCTATTCAGTATGCCTGACAGGAAAAAAAAAACCTACTTTTGAAATACTGATTTTGGGTCAGTAACAGGAATAACAGCAAAGATGAAATTTCCTTGCTATATAAAAGGACAGCTGTGGCCACTGATGCAAGAAAAAATATGTACAAGAAGCTTACCTAACAAAAAAAACCATAAAAACAAACAAAAAATTTAAATGTCTCATCAATGCGGTCGCATTCATGTTATTGAGAGATGCAAGCTGGTACTGCAATCTCGTTTCTCATATTTCTTGTACCAGACCAAATTTGTTGAAAGTTTGAAGACTGCAAAATTATATCAACTCACAATATTTTCATTAACTCAGTTTTAAGTAACACAAACTCTTAAAAGAATACTAATTGTAGGCTGTTAATCTCCCTATTATTGAAAAACATAGTATTGTTCTAAAAATTTTGGAACTCCCCAGCTATTCCCTGTGAAGGTAAAGGCATATTACTCAGCTCAGACAACATACACTAAGTTTAAAGTGACAGAAAGTCTCTACGACTGTGTTAGAATATTCCAAATAACAGAACAGAACATCAGGTTTTGCAAATAGGAAACTTTCCTTTTTCCTTTTCTACTGTCCATTAATGAAGGCTAAGACCATCTGAAGTACATTTGGAATAAAATTACGTGTTTAGATCAACAGTTCCTGAACACATAGATAGAAATTACCAAAGCTGATGGTGAATAGTGACACACCAAAACAGGGACATATCAAAGTTGATCAATGATGGAAGTTTTGTCTCTTAGAGCTGTAGGATCTCAACACTCATTTTTCCAGCTGGTTTCTCCTGATGATGGGCTGAGTCAATATTTCATTTAGTGAAAACTTCCTGGTGAATATTCTGTCACTTAAGAGGCTCTATTAATCATTACAGCATTGAAACATATTCCCCTAGGAGTGCTCAGACTGATCCCAGGGTTTAATTTTTAGAAAGAGGTTTCTTACTACTTCACTTTTGTTGGTGTTATCGCTGGCTGGACATGAAAGTACAAAACCAATTGGGAAATTTTACAACTAATTCCTTTGTTGGTATCAAGGGGTTACGTAAAGTTCACTGGAACATATTGTCTGAAGTTACAGTCAATGCTGTATTCAGCAAATCCATATTTCATAGTATCCCACATTTTAAATCCTTTAGACAAATTAATCTCTTGTCTAATCATGAAAGCTCTATTGGTTTAAGCAATCTAAAGTGTCAGTTCTCATAGCTAAATTGAAATTCAGAAAGCTTTTCCCTCCAGGTTACAAGTGAAATAACACTTAGTTTTGTAAAATAGTGGGAATTCAAACAATGGAAACGGAAATTTAACAGTCGCAGTCACAGAATTTTATGAATGAAATTATCTGCAGGAACCATGGGGTGCAAATAAGTCTGTACATCAAAAAATCAAGTAAACTAATCAAGAATGTACTTGCACAGCTATCTCTTAAACTACTCAAATGCTTTTAACTAAAAGTTTTAAATAGTTGAGTTTTCTCTTTTGATTAGTAATCCTAAAATCTTCAAGTGGAAGAAATAAGTGTAAGGGTGGTTTTGGTTTTTTAGGTTTTAGTGTGGACAGCAGGATGAGGGCAGTGATCACACCCCGTACTTGGCACTAGTGAGGCCATATATCACGTACTATATCTAATATGCAAAAAATTATACAAAAACCTTATTCATTTGCAATTTTACTCCTATGGTTTACAAATTGATATAAGTACTCATTTAAGGAATCATGGTAACTGCATATCATTTCATATGTCAAGTTTCTTTTCTACCCTACTCCTTTTTTATATAGAGACATATCATAATCTCTAGGATTAGGTCTTTGATTTTTTGGATCATTATTCCAGTATTATACACCACTGAAGAGCAAATTACAGCATTACTCTTACATCTCTTTCATAATTGTGAGAGCAATTAATTTTTGATATTGAAGAAGCATAAAAACCACTAATTTTCAACTACTAAGGAAAAATCAAACATTCCTCCTGACTTTTTCTTCTAACAGACACTACCCCTTCACTAGCTATGTGCAGTGTGAACCTGTAACAGCAGCAAGACTGTTCAGACTATGTGAGAGGGTTTCTACTATTTAACTAAGATACATACAACCATCTGTTGTCTGGTTTTTATTTTTGATTTTGCAAATTAAAGTATTTTTTTTTTTACCTCCAGTTCTTTTCTTGGAGAAGAGGATTCCCACTCAATGACAACTCCTTTACTTTATGGCAGCCACTAAACCATGTATGGACATCTTTAAGATCTGTAGTATAGCAAAAAGAAAGCTAAGTATGTCCAAATGCAGAACCATCTTATTTCCCATAAATTCTTACATGAAATTAAAATGTACCAACATCATGAAGTCCTAAATGCAAGACTGCTATCTATACAGTATAGTTTTAATTAATATCTATAACATTCATGTGTGGAAAATATTTGTATATTTTTCATATTAATGTCTCTTATAAATGCATGGGAACAGCCCCATTCAAATCAGTTTATAATTTAATTAAAAATTTTTTATTTGAATGGGTTTTTTTTTTTTTTAGCACAACTCACCTGACAAGCAGTTATTTTTGAGATCTATCTTTTCCAAAAACACAAATGAATTTAAAGGCACAAGATCAGTTAACCTAAGATAAAAACAGAAAAGATTTTTTAAAAAAATTAAATTTAAACAGTAGTTCATCAACAGAAAGGCACCAGAATCTTTTGCAGGTACGACAGTTTACTTATTTACATAAGAAAATGCCCATTTATCTATCCAAGATGCTAGGACTAATTACTGTACTTTTAACTTGAAAGTATTTCTTGGTTTTCTCAGCATCTCAGTTTTTAATATTTTATCATTAATGGTTTTTTATCTGATAAATATTTCCTTCTGTTCCCTCCATTTAGTGCTGAAGATCTGAAGTCTTACAAAACTTACACAACTTAGCTGGCTTTTCTTTAGGTACCATAACTAGAATGGTACTAGTAGAAGGCCCTGATTCTGGAGAAAAAAAAATTTGCTTGGCTTCTTTCCTCTTTCCTCAGACTTCTTATCAGGTTGTTTCTCTTCTCCAATCAGCACATTACTTCCTAGATCCTAAAACTAGCATAACTGTTGTCATGGATATATTTTTCAACAGGTCAAGGCTGCACTATCCTGTAATATATTTTTAGTGCTTCCTCTGTGTTACTTCTTCTGTCAGATTGTGTAAATAGGTGCTGATTACTGAGACACCTATGGAACCAGTTATGGAATAGCTCTTCTTGCATTATCAGAGATTTTCTTGAGCAATTATGCAGCAAAGCAGTACTGAAGACAGGACAAAATTCTTGTTTGCAGTATTGAAGAGTAAACGTAAAGAAACTGAGCTGACATTCATCTATACAAAGGGACTGGGACTGTAAGATGTGTGTTATTGTCACTTCTAAAAGATGAAGGCTCAGTGTTATTTCTTTGCTTACAAACTTTCATTAATACAATAATGAATGTTGAATGGTTTGTTCAGCTGCCAGGCTATTGCCAAATATTAACTTTCAGATTAAAATTTATCTTGGTTTAAGTTGAATATGAAAGACGCGGGAAGAGGTAAAAATCAAGATGCAAAGAATCCCAATTATCAACTAAAACTAGAATGTTTAGGCACATGGTACACCAACTATAGCTTTTTTAAAGAATACATGTTTAGCTAACATGTTTCATCCCTGTAAGTGCAAGACCCTAGCATAACAGGAGAATGGTAACAGAAATGCCACTCTATGTGGTCTGTTTCTGACTGCTAATTTTCACAGAAAGTAGTATTTTCTGAGGGTGTAGTGCCTTTGAAAGGTATAAATCAGAATTTTTTTGTCTGAAATATCACCCTACAAAAAAAATGAAACGTACTCAAAATTGTTGAGAGACAAAAATGCATCTTTGTTGCTGAAATTTATGAATTTGAATTTGTATGAAACATTGTGATTCCAGCACAGGCTTTACAACTGAAAGGCAGAGCTGAATTTTACTCTGGTGCACTAATTATGGACTAAATGTTGGTTGTAAATTATTTAATCTTACTGAAAATACAACCAAATTCAAAACAGGAAAAAAAAAGATTTCCACATCCATCAGTTGAGAAGTATTTCTATATGACAACATAACATTTTAAGAGTAAATTCAGAGAAACAGATATAAAGACAACTGAGTACGTGCCACTATACTTCCATTTCTTTCTCAAAGTACATTTTAAAGTTGTCCTGGTTCTAGCCCTACTTATTTTTATTTCCTTTGTGCTATGGAAGTTTTCCATGAAATCAAATAACTATGAACAAGTATTGACTCTATAAAGCATTAAGCCTTGTATGTAGATCTGTACATAGTACTACAAATTCCAGCATTTCAGTTTCTCATCATCAGCCAACAGTACATAAATATATTTAATATTCGTAGCAAATATCGTCGTAGATATTACCGGCTAAAAGCATGGCTGCAAAAACTGAAAATTCATGACTATAGATTCATATATTCAGAAAACAAACATCATATTTTGCATAAGGGACAAAAGATAATGCAGGGTTTTTATTTATAATGAGTTCTCTGGATTTTTCTCAGCATATGCTGTGGTGAATTAGAAATTGTGTCCTGGACTGTCCTTGCCTGCCGTTGGCATTATGAGAGTTAAAATATTTCTCCGTCATTCTATAGCTTTCCCTTTACCGACATTCTTTGTTAATTTTTTTCCTAAGAAAATTCAAACCAGAAAGACAAAGGACATTACTGAAAACTTAATACTACTTGACCTTGTCACATTAGCCCTGGGCATAAGAGAGATATAAATTACAAAGAAGACACAAAAGTAAAAGATATTCACAAAAAAGCAAGCTATAGCTTCCTTTTTCTGCTCCCATTTAAGGCACTACCAGAACAGGTCAGAGATAGAGCTTACATAGTCTATGCGGCTGCATCAGAAAACAAGATTTAAGAATAGTTGCACATATGCATCAGAGAAAACAAAGATTGTGTTTCTGAACATGAATAGCAGTTACTACTCAAGATGGTCTAAATCCTCCTGTGCAACTGGTTTTCCCCAGAAAAATTAGTGTTGATGCTAATAAGCAGTTAGCAGGAAGCAGGGCAAAATAACTAAAATAAATTTATCATAATCTGGATCTTTAGGTAAAGACCAGATTTCTTTTTCATTCCTTAAATTAAAGACAGTTTAGTTTACAATAATCACCATATTTATGAGCAGTAAATACACAGAACATAGGAAACCTGTCAGGTAGCCACTTCGCTTCTTGAATATTCTAGTAGGCAGTACTTCAAGTACATTAACCATGATGCCACATACTTAGAGATAAACTTATCACCAGCAAGGAATTACTGAAAATTATTTTTAAAAATCTGGAGTGGTAAGGATAGGATGATGAAAACCACTATATATCAATATAGCTTTTTTCATGAATGACTTATTTCATCATCCAATGACATTTAGATTTGTCATGATAATTCTGGAAAAGAGATCAAATTCTCAAAACATCATGGCTTGCAAGGAGCTCAACTCTCACATCTGAGAAATTCAGTTAAAAATACAGATACCATATATATTTGAGAAAACAATGCATGCTAAGAAAGAACCTAACCAACTTTTTTAGTATTTCTAATAAAAGCCTTTTAGGATTAAAATGCATCTAGATGCAAAAACATGGGAGCAACGTGTACACAACAAATTTGATTCAGGACAAACCATTTTCCCAAAATAAAAAGGAACTTTTGAGATGACTACTTTTTTTTAAAAAAATATTACATTTTTATCTATCTCACTTAGGCTATCTTAGTGAAAAGCAAGAGATAGCAAAAAACAGAACTTTGTCTAATTAATATCATATTAAAAGAGAAATGTTAGGAGGGATTTTGCCTATTTGAAGTTGGAAAAAAGGGGCTACCTGAACAGCACATTTAGTGTCTCACTGTAAAACCTTTAAACGAAGAAGACATTAACTAGTAAGCTACATAAATTAAATGGGATTACATGTAAATATAAATGCCATATGAACTCTTTATACATATTAAAAATTTATAAATTTTACACAAGGACAAGGTTGTTTTCCCCTACACCTAAATCCTTATCCACAACAGAAGAAAAAAGAGTATGTCCCTTTTTAAACTAACTTGACAGTTGTGTCCTCAGCTGCTACAAAATAGAGCACAGATATTCATAGTCCCAATTCTGCAGAAACCAAGTCAAGAGAATATTCATCATTGTCTTTGTTCAACTGCGCATTGATCAAGAATATTCTTTGTATATAAAAGCCACAATAAAACACTTTATAAAAGCAGCAGTGTTGAAATAGCTGTCTTTTTTCTAATTGAAGTAGTTAATCACTACCCATTTTAGTTCCTTGTTAGACTGAAGGTTTAAAACAATTTAAAACAATTTTTGGAGTTTTACCTTTGACAATTTCAGGTTTATGATGCAGACAAAGCATCTCGGGAATAAAAATGTCCTGTAAATTAGTGCAATTTTCTTTTCACAGTACTTCACTTACAGAAAAAATACAGATTCATAGCATTATCATTATATTGGCTTCCTGCAATCAGTAAAGAGGAAATGGCACTCACTGCACACTTAGAAAAAATTCATAAAATTTCACTGGCTGTAGGATAAAAGTAAAGAAACAGCTTTTCTTTCAACAGCTTACTCCATTACATTCACTGTTTCTATGGAACATCAAGTTACTTATGCTATAGCACACACATATGGAGCTGCTTATAAGTGTACATAAAGTGAGTGTAACAGAGCAGGCTACTGAAATGCCAGGAATTTTGAGGCTTTTAATACAAATTTAAGGCTATCTTGTCCTGTTTGTCATAAAGATTTGACATAAGCTATGGATACATCATGGAAAGAAGGGGAATTGTCTGGGGGCAAGATGTATACTTATTTCCAGCACATCCAGTCTGTTGATGCAAAAATATGTCCTTTCTCACAGCCCAGCAAAAGGAATTCAGCAGACCAAACACTACATCTCTGCTTGGCTACTGGAAAACCAGAGCAAGCACTACAACGGACATTAAAAACTGTAAGATGATGAGATAGGCAAGTGACTTAAGGTACACCTATATGGCCAGTCCAGCACAACCTAAATCCAGAGGCTGCATTCAAGCTATCCCTGAGATGTGCTCCCCTGGAAGGCATATGAGATCTTTAAGGAGTTTTGCAAACACTTTATTACACACAGGATAGCTATACTGAAGAACGAAGAGGAAACTACAAGAACATAGAGCCACATTATTGTGTGTTCCACAAAAAAGTTAAACTGGACAAGGGGAAAAAAAAAGCTAATTAAGAATAAGAATTAAATCAAGCAGTATGACTCAAAATCTAATGCTTAACATATAATGCTCTTGCTTAACCACAGGCAGAAAGCACTTTTTCCAAACTCCAGAAAAAATCCCAAACCCTAGAAGCCAGAGTAGGAACTTGAAGATTAGGTTCTGTAGATATTTTATTTACATCCAAGAGTCTCCATGAATAGTATTTCACTAGAGAAGTTATGAAAACAATTTGAAAAGTTATATAAAAATATAGGTTGTATACACTTAAATAATACTCAATTTCCATGAAGGACATTGCTTATAATAACAGGACTCAGTCTTACACATCCTTTTTCCCACAGGCTCCCAGACACAATTGGCTCTGCTGAACTAAATGTCACATAGGATGGGATTCTTCTGTTCAGATGTAGACACCTATACATGAGGTGGTCATTTTGATTTTTTTACTAGTCGATGAAGATGAACAGGCACTTTTAGGCTATTAGTCTCAAAGCAGGCAGCTTAAAATGTCGGATGAATCACCCTTTAGAAACACCTATTCACTAACAGGAGAGTGAATTAATTAGTTGAAAGTGTATTTCTATATATGGTATTTTGTATTTTTGTTAAGCTGATATCAGTCCTATTCAGAACAAAATGATCATAGTATAGAAACAAAATGGATATTAATTTAAAATTAATTTTTCTATTAACATATTGAAAATTCTAATAAATACTTCATATCTTTTTAAGCAGAATTTAAATTGCGAAAAAGGGGGGTGGAGAAAAAAGAGATTTTTAATCCAGGATATCTGGTCATTCTACCTCTAAAGACGTATAGATTATCTTAGAAAACAAACAGAAAACTAATTACAGAGAACTTGAGTGCACGATCCAGTTTTATGCTGCTTGTCTCAATCCCTCTTTATTTTACACCTTTTAAACAGAACCATAAGAGTGAAAAACTAAAGCAAATATACTTGTTTTGGAGGGTATTAACATATGTATGTAAAATAAAAAACATTCTTATTTGTCCTTTCTAACTCTAGTACTCGCCCTTAACTTAGCCTTCAAAGTCTGCTTTGAATAAGCTAGCTGTGAAATATGAAGTTTGACAGACATACTCTCGAAACAATTGCTAAAGAAAGAATGAAACCCACCATGGTTTTAATAATGCCCCAATGCTCAAGAATTATTTTCACATAACATCTAAAAGAAAAAAATTAATTTACATAGTTAATGCTGTTTCAAATTTTCATAGATAGAGGTAGCCAATGTAACTACATGCCAACCACATATTTTTATTTTTAAAGAATATCCCAAAAAGATAGTAAAATTTCAACCATACTGAGAATTATACTTTTCAGACAAGTGTTATGTTAATAAATTCCTCTGGATCAGTTCTATAAGGAGAAGAATGTTTCTTACTTACCTGTTTTGAGACAGCAAAAGAATCTGCAATAGAGGCAACCAATACAAAGAAAGCATTCTCATAGAAGAAATGCTATTGTCATCCAAATATAGCTCTCTTAAGAGAACATGATTTTCCAGTCTTGGAAGCTAAATAGAAAGGAGATGGTTATTTAAGATTAATATAAATTAGAGGAACAACAATGGAATGCTTACCAGATGCTTTTCATAAATCATTACTAAGTAAAAGCAAAGCTCACATTTTGGATATATGTATAATTTCCTTACTGTGTGTGTACCAGTTGTCACATATAATCTCTATATATCAGGTGGTAAATACTTTTTAATGTCTTCTATCACACCTGAAGAGTCAATATATAAAGTTAAAGAAAAAAAATCTCAAGAGCCCAAGAGTCACGCCCTTACTATTTTATTCATGCAGCTATTTGCTGCTTATTGACAGTGCTTTTCATCACTTGAATTCATAGGAGAATAACTGCTAGTAAATACGATTAAGCACACAGCAAACAACTTGCCTATTTTAAATGCTGCAGCACAAAATTCAAGTTTTGGAGAATCAACATACATTAAATAAGCATGATTATCATCAGCGTGATAATAATGATATTATCATTACATACAAGTAATGGTAAGAAGCAATTACTTATATGTAACAACAATTATATCATTATTACCAGCCTGTTATAATTATCCTAATATTGTAAGAGGACCTATAAGTAATAATAATATGTTGTTACACAAAATCAGAATCATATAATACAAACCAAAAACTAGATGCTATAAGTGAAAGAGGAACCATAATCACTGAGAGTCCAATTTTTCAAGGACTTGGGAATAAGAAAACAATTAACTGCTAGCCATTT
Organism: Rhabdornis inornatus; assembly: GCA_013397075.1. NCBI lineage: Eukaryota > Metazoa > Chordata > Aves > Passeriformes > Rhabdornithidae > Rhabdornis > Rhabdornis inornatus. The sequence continues at coordinate 1,400,350 of VWZS01006021.1, read as the reverse complement.
GTATCTTTGAAAAATCACCCACTGATAAGGGAAAAAAAAAATCTTACCTAAGAGCATGAAACATCCCACACCAATCAAAGAGCACATGCTCAGAATGCTGAAAAATATGACTGTTAGTACAAGATATATGCACAACAGCCACTAAATTCAAAGCTTTTACCTCCTGGAGATTATTGCCCTGCAACTTCAGAACTTGAAGTAGGCCACAATTCTCAATGCCTTCAACTTGTGCGAGATGATTGAAAGAGCAGTCTAGGTGAATTAGAGTAGGTACCTCACAAAGACCTTTTGTGCTGATTAACTGATTATGGTCCACAATTAATTGTTGAAGATTTTTCAGTGACTCCAGACCACCTTAAAATTCAAGATTTAAGACATGATGAAATAAAAATCTCTTGTCATTCAAGTACTAAGAAAACTCTGAACTTTCTGTAAATTCTCTGATGTAACAATTAATATTAATTCTGCATAGGGTTTAAAAATAATGACTGTATTTCGACCCTATTGTATATACAATGCATATGGTTCACAAATTTCTGATCCTGTTAATCAAGCAATAATAACAGTTCATAATCTCTTTGGTACTTCTGTTGGAAGATAACATTCTTTTAGTGATAAACTGTACTTTCTATGCTTTAACAACTTTACAACTGCTCTGAATTCTGTGAAATGCTAACAGCACTCTTAAAATCATCAATTAGAATGAAAACAGTATGCTTAAAAGTTAATTTTTATTATTTCATTTTTTGAAGTTTTTTTATGTTAATGTATCAGCAAGGTTAGAAAAAATAGCATTAAAACTTAGGCCAGCATCACTGCTATTATTTAAATTAGTCTTGTTTAAGAAATTATGACAAAATATTTTTAATGAAGAAATTTATAAAGAGAATTTAGTGCCTTTAGGAACAAAGCTATAGTACTATAGCCATTCCACTCTCAACAAATTTACTCCTGCCATCTACGTTAAAGAGCATGCAATCTCTACACAAAAGAAATGAAAAGAATTCCCATCAGCATCTGTTTCTTTCGCAGAATGTAACCCAAATAATCCTTAGAACAGCAAAAATTACACTCTTCCCATAGTCTTACACATGCAATGGCACTGATCCAGTTAACTTGCTACAGGTCCGAGCAGCTTTTCTCTATCTCTGTAGCAAAAAATTCCTTTGAAGGGATACCCTTTTCAAAACTTATCTAAAATAAGGAATTTCTTATTTTACTTCTGTTTCATATATTCTTAGATAATTTAGTTAATTTAGGATTATTTGAGGGAACATTTTGTCTCATCTTTATCCCACCCAAAATTTCACAAGTTCCCCAAAGGAAGCTGGATGAGCTTTAAAATAGTGAATCGCTTTGTGACTGTCCTCTGAAAACAAACTAGATTATGAAACCAGAGATCAGTTTGCACCACAGAGTATTGAGAACACAGAAGAGGACTTAGAAATGAAAACAAATGATAAGGAGAAAACTGAAGCAAAAATATTAAATATCAAAACAGTGGTAAATTTTTAAAAATTCCCACTATAGGCATTCCAATAATTTTAATTTAAAAATGGAAAGCACGTTGTGAAAAGAATGCAATTGTCTGACATTAAAGTGATATCATCTAAAATATAACAGACATGTCCTATAATGTAACTTCAAAACTGTGCTTTAGCAAATAAATATACAAATATTTAATTATTCTGAAAAATTTCAAACATGCCCACGACATTACTACCCTGACTGCAAAATCTTGGTCTGTATTTTTCTTTTGTGCTTCGATAAAAATAAAAAAGGAACCAGCACCATCTAGTGGTTTCAGAAACACTTTCATGTTTTCGTGTGTTGGTTCCCAAGACTTCCTTGCAAGAGCGGCTCTTAAATCTCCACTTCTCAGTTACCAGCTTTGCAGTACTGGAAACTTTAAAAGCACTCTATGAGCCTGGAGTGGGGCCGAGAAGAGAGACTGCACACACAACAAGAAAAGACAAGGAGGTAAAACAGAACCTGGAAATTTTCTTCGCTGCATGCTGTTTTTTTTACTCTTCCTCACCTGAATGTCATTCAGAACATTCTGGAATTATCAAATGCAGTCCAACAGAAAACACTCAAGAGAGAATAATGTAATACAAACATGATATTTTACTGGTTCTTCTGCCTACATGCAAAATTAAATATAAGCATGAAAGTCTTCTGACATTTCCAGAAGATATTGTGTTTTACATACGATGCAACAAACAAACATTATAGCAGCCATAGGAAAAGCATTTTGTTGACAAATACATGGTTTCAGCAAGATTCAAGGAGAAACTTTATGTAAGTTCTCAGCAATTTGCAAAGTGCAGTTGAAGTCTGCTAGCAAGGCACTCTCTTAGCTAGTGATGCAGTTCTGAAGTCACTTCTGTGTGACAAAGACAACTAACAACAGAGTGAAGCTGACAGCGAACATAAAAATGAAAAAAAAAACCAAAATAAAACCCTCAAAAAAAACCCCCAAAAACCTAAAAAGGTATCTGATGTAAAAAAAATCCTCTCTGTGCTGTCTTAAAAAGAGTATATTGAAAGCAGCATTTATTGCCATCCATGGTTATGCATTGCTATTCTTCGAGCTGCCAGGATTCTACCCAGCATTCTATGGCAATATAGATACCCTACAGAAGTGTATTCAAAGACTTGAGTCAGAATGCTACTACTTTTTGTGCATGAAAATTTTTTCAGGGTGAAGCAAGCATTCACCCTGAAAATACAAACATATGTACTCAACTTTGGTGTGTTACTGCCACAATTACTTGATTTGTGATCATGTATTCTTAAGGGAAAAAGCATAATTGAGACTACTGCTATTTTTAAGGGGGTTTTGGCAACTCTAATTTTTCCCCTATTGATGCTGTATATCAATGACAGGCGAAAAGAATAAAAAGAGAAATTCATAGTACGCCAGAAATTTCCCACAATAAGTCACTAAAACCTAAATACTATAAATATAAATACGCTTTACTGCACAGTACTGGAGCTTCCAAAATTTCTAAGGGACATCTTGCAAGATTTACAGATGGGAGGGATATCCTAGCTTTTTATAACCCACAAATCCATATTTATGCATTCTGAGCACATACTCAATATGTTGTGATATGAAATAAATCCTGTATTATGCAACTGTTTTAACCTAAAATCCTCAAAGCAATTGGGGAGAAGAAAAAAAACCATACATTTGAAGATGATTTTGTGAAGATTTATTTACCCACTTAAATTTATTAGAGACTCAGTAACTGTAGCAGTGCACTGCACAAAAGAGAAACTACCAGAGGATTTTACTTCACTTGGGCTGTATGAAGTTACCACACTCCACACCAATGCCACATTCTTAAATGTCATCCACTAAAACAATGTCATCTTACAGTAATCTTGCAGACATTTTTATAAAATAAGATCAGTCTGAATAAAAATCTTATCAAGCAGTATTTGCCACAACAACAAAGATGAAACTTTGTAACCACTTTATTTTGCTGTTCTTCATTACTGATATGCTTTTACAGTAAACATTGATTTCTCAGCACTTTTATTATCACATATTAAGAATTTCCTTCATGAGTACTAACTTTTACACATATTAGCAATAATATTGATAATATCTTCATCAAAGTCTCTACATCTACAGATTTCTTCTAAGCTTTCCCATTTTCTGTTTGCTACACCCTTGCTGTGCATCACGGAACTGTATTTTCCACGTTCACAGGGTTACTTAACAGTCTTATTTAACAGTGGAACTACTTCTCATTTACAAGTCTTATGTGAATGTGTTTTGTCTATGAGCTTAATTATTGTTTTTAATTATTTTCCTATTGTCCAGCAGACTGAAGACAGACAACACGATTTCTATGTAACTATTTAATGTGCCAGTCAGGAACACCCTGGAATTCCCTGCAGTTGCACATCTAGGCTTTACTTTCATTATGTCTGTAGATAAGCTTATCTCAAGCTACTCACATATTCCAGCTAACTTAGTGCAGATAACATTAGTGGCCCTTTCAGAATGATTTTAATTGTCTTTGGCTGGCAATAGTTACATGACCTGCTAGATGGAATACACAGCAGCATATAAGCCATGCTTTTTAAGATGCAGGTTTTTCCCCAAGTCTGTCTCCTTGGGCTTAGCAGCTGACTGGTTCTAAATCCAAGGGGTGTGTAATTCTGAATATGAACTGCATAACTATTGTTATACAGATTGGAATAATTTTCTTACCAATTCGAGTGATTCTATTGTAGGAAAGTTCAAGATTTTGGAGATTTTTGCATCCATCTAAGCCACAAACTGATGAAAGACTGTTCTTATTCAGAATGAGAATACAGAGATTTTCCAGATTTGCACAGTCAATAACCTGAATGTTGTTCTCCTGCAATAATAGAAAATAAGAATATTAAATAGCATCTGAAGTAGCAGAACAAAGTAAAAAAATATTAAAAAATAGCATATTTCCTTCATTGCTTATTTTTATCCTAAACTCTTAGCTACGAGTAAGGGCATCTCTATTTTTCCATTTGGAAAAAAAAAAAAAATCACGAGTCCTAGAAATGACCTTTGTGTCCTGCTGAAAGAGAACAAGAATATATCTTGAACTTCATTCTGGCTCTGAAAATGCCCAAAGTTGAAACAAAAAAAGCATAAAAAGAACTTAAGAACAGAGCAGTCTCTTCCATATATGTTTTCCTACCTCCTGAAACCCTGGGCGGCTGAACTAAAAAGCGCATAGAAACATCGTATTTACTAGATGCTAATGAAGACAGCTGTAATTTTGCTGGAATCCTATTTACTAATAGCAAAAGTCTGCATTTGAGATACTTTGGTGACAAACATTAACACTATTCTAAGCTAATATTCTTTCCCCAACGGATCATTCTTTTAAAACATTCCCTTCCCCAGGTCATTTTAATAATGCTTCCTCAGATTTCTCTTTCACTATTTGCTGTGCTTGGACTTTTCATCTGGAAAATGTTGTTAAAACACATTAAATTAAAAATGTGAACAGAGCATTTCATGTAAATTGCCAGGGTCTGGAATAAAGATGCAAAAGAGAGAAAAAGTTTTCTTTAGTCTTTAAACAGGGCCATGTAAGACACTGTGCAGTAGCAAATACCTAAACATTAGGCCTCGAGTATAACTCACAATAAGTACTATTCCTTGAGCATAAATGTTACTAATTTTAATTAATATTCAAGGTGCATGTTGCAAAGGACTCTTCCTTCTACTTATTCTTGCTTAAGCTGAACACTTGCTATGGTGAACATCTGCCCACTCATCAGAGACTGAGGTAACGAAGATCTATACAAATGCTAATCTTAGACTGATATTTTCTTAGTATAGGTTGAATCATTTGCAGCATGTTGTTTTTGTTATTTGCACTGTAAATCTGCTGTTTTGACTTTGTTCACATTTGGGAGTATTTTGTTGCTTTTCCTGTGCTCTTAAGGCTAAAAGTTATAGATTCAGTTGGACACAACTACACAACCAAGTAAGGAGGAAAACTGGAAGTTCTCCTCATGTTTTAACAAAGAAACAAATATGCTTGATACCTCCACATTGATATACTTCAGGTTTTTGCAGCTACTTAGTCCTTCCAGTGCAACCAGTCCACAGCGCCTCAGAGTCAAAACTTGAAGATTTGAACACTCAGATAAGGTTGAGAGGCTACAAGCTGGCAAATCTTCGAGCATAAGTGTTGTGACCTACATGCATTTATTGATAAATAAAAGCAATGTTTTGTATATTGAACGTTCATTGCACAACATCATATATGGTAACTTTAAGATGAAAAAGAGAACAAAACTACCATCTAGTAATGCTTTATAAAATGCAAGCAACTAATGGTAATCTTTTCCTATAGAAAAGAATGGCAATTATAGGTTTGATCTGTTCAATGGAAGAAGCTAGCATGAAAACAATAGTCACAGTATCATAAATAATGAGTGTAGAAAAGACAAAAATAGTTCAGACTAGAAGTATGTATAGGGCAAGAAAAGTAAGTCCTGGAAACCAGGAGAAGTCCTTTATGGCAAAACACTGTCTATAAGCACATCAGTAATGTCTTGTTTCTAGAAGAGACTGTTCCTCTCAAAACTTTAAAGGGGCTAGTTGAGCAGGAGCTGAAATGTGGGCCTTTAAACAAAGGCAAAACCTTGCTAACTTAGCAGAAAGTAAGAGCTCTTGCCTTTAAATGGTAGGTATTATTAATCATCTGAAGACTAATACCACACCAGTCTGCTCTACAACACTCACATGAATTCAAAAGTCATTGTCATTGTCCTTATTCTGCCCCGGGCATAGGAACTCTCACAATATCTATTTCCTGCTCAACAATAAACAGCATTCTGCCAACATACCAAAACAGAAAAAAAACAAAAAAAGTGATAGTCTGTGTTCCCATTTAATTCTCAAACTTTCATATAGCTACCTGTTGCAAGGTCCTCCAAGGGCCACTATGAATTATCTTTTCTGTACTTAGTGGAGGCATCTTGCTAACTGAACTTTTCCTTAGTCGTTTTCTTACAATTGCTTGCTTTCTTTGGTTATCTTCATATATTTTAGACCAGGATTTGCATGTTTTCATCCAATTTATTCTCTTCTTTTCAATATCAGGAAAAATTACTTTACTAGAAGAATCTGCCACATCTTCACTGCTGTCCCAGGTGTCTCTGACTTCTTCAGTAGCACTTTCCATCAGAAATAAAGTTTTCTTCATAGTTTCATACTGAGAAAATTGATCTTTAATTTCTCTGTTATTAGCATTTGGCTGGACATTTGCTGGGCTGCAGCAGATGCATTTTGCCTTATTTTCTACCATGTAATTAGCACTGAAATTAAGAGATTCATCCTTTGAGATATGACCATTTGAAGCTTCATCAGAGATAAGAGATTCATCCTTTGAGATATGACAATTTGAAGCTTTATCAGAGTTAAGAGAGGCATCCTTTGAGATATGACCATTTGAAGCTTTATCAAGGTAACTGGTTTGTGAGTAATTTTCTTCTACTTGTGTTACTGAATTAATATATAAGTTCTCACTATTCACTTGAGAAGAGTGTTCCTTCTCAGAGCCTAGCACACTTGGTGTCAAATTTCTTTCTGCTGGAATCATCCTATTATTTGTTTCATCCATCATTTCAGCATGTTTTTCTTTTGGTTCCTCTACTTGTTTATTTAGTTCCTCCTTCTCTTCTCTAATTACTTTCATATTTTCTGTCTTACTACCCTTTTTTATATTTTCTATGTTATTTTCTACATTTTTACTCATCACAGCTTCTGCTCTTTTTTGTTCTAATTTTCTTTCTTCTTCTCTTCTTATTTGCAGTTGCTTCTCTCTTTCCAGTCTCAGGCTTTCTTTCTTTTTCTCATATTCCTCACACCTCCTCAACTGTTTCAAATATTCTTGTCCTTCAACTCCTTCTTGTCTCTTTCTTTCCTCTTTTCTCTTTAACCTGTTTTCTTCCATTTGCCTGTTCAGTTTTTCCTCTCTTTCTTTCATTTCTCTCTCTATTTCCTTTAATATTTTCTGCTTCTTTCTCATTTCATATTTCCACTGTTTTAAAATGGGAGCATATTTTTTACGGACTAAAAATGCTCTAAATATAGCTTGGATTTTCACAGCTGCTATATTCTGTTGTTCAGCTAGTTGTTGTCTTTCTTTTGCTTTCTGTTCTTCCAAGGCCTTTTTCTCCTCTTCCATTTGCAACTGTAGCTTCAAGATCAATGCCTAGGCCAAAACAATTAGGATAGACTTCAACCACTTTTAAAATGGGACAGGTATTGGCACATATTTATCATTAATAAACAGAATCTAGTATACTAAGTGTTCCATTATAACATTTATTCTCAAACATAGAATAGGAACCTCACAGTCTTTTGACAAAAGCTCATTGTACAACCTTACCTCATGATGCCTCATTTTGTCTCTCCAAGCTTCCTCCTCTTTCTGTAACTCATCTTCTATTGCAGCTTGGCGTTTCTGCAACACAAATTAACTTCAATGAATACTGTACAAAACCCAGAGCAACACAAAACACCCTCTCTTCAATCTCACCCATCTTCTTGACTTTCCAACAATCCAATTTTGTGAATTCCTGAATTTAAATGAGAAACCAAGCTGTGTGTAGATCACAATAAACAACAGGACACTTGCACCAGTAATGTAGCTTTGGTCATGTACTGAGAGATGCATACCTTCAGAAAGTCAGCACCTTGGTACTGACCCAAACAGCTGCCACCTTCCTCTCCAAGATCTGTACTACTATTGAGGATGAAAACTAGTTAGGAAACCATTCAAAGTACAGGCAGAAAACAGAAACATATCTGAATAGCATGAACAATCTCCCTTTAATTGCATTGGTATGTACTGATAATATTAATATCATTCAAATGGGAATTTTGTTCAGTACAGCTAAAGATATTTTTATGACTGAAATTGCTTCTCAATGGAAAATGAAAGTTCAAGTCTACTTTCTCACTATTTGCAAATAAATAGCATTTCCCTCCTTGCCCAACATAACCTCAATCAGAAAAATAGTCCCAATCAGACTAAGCTAGCAGCCAGAAAGTTAGTTCCGTAAGTAACTAAAAAACAGGCTGATCCAGAACCACATAACTCCTGGTGGAACCAAGATATATCAACCAAATCAAACATGGAGGAAATGAAGGAAGTAGTTGAAAGCAATCACTTTCAACTTGGAGCATAAAGTCTCACAGGTGTCTAAGCACTGTTTTTCATGGGCATTCAGAACTATGCTGTTCAGAAAACAGAACAGGTATCTAGATCCTTCTGCAACAGGGAAAGTTAGATTCTCTTTCTCACCTCAAAAAAAAGCATTCCTGCAACAGCAGTATCAAAGTGCCTAAACGTGGCCATGCCCCTCTTTCTCTAGAGAAAGCCATCTTACATCCAAAAATGGTTTGTGACAGCAGAGAGTCGAGAAGGCCCATTAGTTTTTCGGACCTTTTGAAAAGACAGCTACAGTGGACACTGAACTGGCCTTCAGAGATCAAAGGTCTTTTCATTTATAAGCCCTTTCTTACTATTGGTGACTTGAATTACCTTGCTGGTGTCAAGGTGCCCACATCTTCAGAAAGCCACAAATTAGTTAACTGAAAATGTAGTGTTAATGCACCTTTCAAAACACACTTATTTAGGCTAAATAATAAAATTCTGTGACCTCTCAAGTATAATATCTGAGAGTTACATTTCATGTTCTTACACTCCTTTTTCCTTTATGATGCTCCACCCACTATAGCAAAACACAACTAGATAGTCTGAGAGTGCAACTAGTCAACGTGTTGAGTTATCTTCTGTTGTGGTAGAACTCAGTAGATAAAGCATGAGTAAGTTTCCCAGATATCCCAAAGATTGGAAAAGCAAGTATTGTAACTTTTACCTAGATGAAGAACAGCACCAGCATTGTTGAAATGAGTAATTTTGGTTCTGATTACTTCCATTAAGATTTTAACATTGAAATGTGAAATTGGGGTGGGAGGTCTAAACTAGCTAAGTATTTTCTATTAGGGCACAGAGACCATTTTTCATTTATGACTACTTTCAGCATGACTCTCATTTACAATACTTTGGCTGTTTTCATAATAGAAAAACTTTGTAAAGGCAAATTAAGGAATAATTTGCATAGCAAATTCACTTGCTATTGATTAAACAGTAAACACATAAAAATCAATGGACTATACTTAAATATGTTTTACAGCTCATTGGCAACACAAGTAGAGAGGGTTTAGGACAGTCATACAGTTTGAGATAGTAGTCTCTTTTTCACGTTAGAGCTTGAATTCAGATAGTCTTGATTGGAACAGATTGGCTTAATATCATTCATTACCTTATGAAGAAGATCTAACTTTATTCTTTCAGCCTCAAATTGCTCCAGATGCTGCAATCTTCTTGCATGTTCCTCTTCATTCTTTTTTTCTCGTGATTCTCTCTCAGCTTTCCACTTTTTCATCTTCTCATCTTCAAGCTCAGTTGCTGGTCTACACTCTTCTGCTTCACAATGGGCAAGACTTATGCTCATTTCAAGACCAGCTATTAATCAACCAAGAAAATATTTAATTAAATTTCCTAATAAGGACTGGGGAACATTAAACAGTCTTAAGGTATTTCACAAGAAAAAGATCCTATGATGATATAGCCAGCAATATATATCTGATTTCTATATATATCATATAATATACATAGGAAATCAGAACTAAAGTCCTTTCCATCAGAGATGTTTTATTATTATTCTGAACACTTCATGACTCTGCAACTACTATGCTTATTCTAAAAATGTACAATGCAGGATTGCAGAGGATGTCTTCTGTGGCTGTTAGTGTGGCCTTGAGCACTGATATGCTCCAGCCCAACTCATCCAAAGGCCTTGGTAAAGGAACATTCCCAGCCAATGTGACTACAAAAAAAACCAAACCAACCAAACAAAAATACCCAACCAAACAAAAACGCAACAACAATCGAAAAAAAAAACCATAAAAACAAAAAACAAAAAAACCCCACAAAAACAAAAAAAACCAAAACAAACAAACAAACAAAAACCCACAAAAAAAACCACCAAAAAAAAACCCCACCAAAAAAACACCCCACCAAAAAAAAACCCCACCAAAAAAAAAACCCCAAACAAACAAGCAAAAAAAAGCTGTGGCCAAAGTAGAACCTACTTAGTGCCTCTGAACAGCTTTCATTTCCAAGTGGCATTTTTTGATACTAATTTCTATGATGATTTTGTGATCTTGAAATGAGATAACAGCAGACGTGTATATTTATGTCCAATTCATCAAGTATCAAAAGCCCTGTTGTATACTGCAATGTGAAATTCTTTAAAAAGAATGCTATGCTACTTATGAGAACAGAAAAGCAGGAAACAGTGATATGTTAAAAATCAACTCAACCAAATCAATAATGTGATTGCTTACCTGTAAGAAAGTGATCATCAGTGCCCACTTCATCACTGGTGGACTGTCTATAATCAGTTGTTCTAACAAGCTTCAATTCTTCATTTTCAACTTCAAGCAGTATCTAACATAGTTTAAAATTTTTATTAAAAAGCAAGAAACAAAACTTAAAAGCAGAGCATTGCAAAAATCTTCCAGAACAAGGATAAGCTTTTTATCATATGACAAGTACAACAATGCGAAACTTATGACTGACTGGAATCCTTACAAATTGAATAATGCAAACATATCAGTCAAAACATTGTTTTCTAGAGTAACAAATATTGTAGTATTTATCAAAATACATAATTTTTCAATGTATTTTTAAAATATATTTAAGATTTTGACTTGGAAAAATGAATGTCTTGCATTTGAGGTTTATTTCACTTTCTGTCAAACCAAGCACTGTATGCATGAATACTGTTACACACACTGGGGAAGAACTAGTTACACAGCAAATTTTTAAGAAGACTATTTCAAAATAATATTATGGGCACAAGGATTGCTATATTTATTTCATTGTTCTTTACTGGCAAGTAATTTATTCCTGCTCATTTATCATCTGTTCATCACATGCTTGGGGCCTATATTAATATTTGTAATGCAGCTGAAGTCACATGAAATAATTGTGTTGTTTTAAACAATGGTCTTCTGAGAACAAAAAAATCATGTTTGCAAGAGTGCTCACTAATAAAAGCCAGGCAGAAAATTAAAAGTGATTAAATTAAATACAGTTTTATATGTTTCTAAGAAATCTTCAGCTAGTTATTAGTCAAATCCTATGAAAATATAGAAGCACTCTTGTTCATAATTCTTGATTTGTCTTTGAAAGGCACAGAGATTACTATGTTTATATTTTCTGCAAAATAATGAAATATATAGGAGCAAGATTAATAGTAGTACATCTTCCAGATAATCATAAAAAATAAGATTAGAGAAGCTTAAAAGTGCTATTGTAATATTAAGATAATATTCTGCAAATAATTAGAAATAAAGGATTATTCAGTTTTGTTTAATTTTGTTGATTTTTGTGCTCAATATCTCATAATTTATTTCAAATTTGAAAGCTTATAGATATGGTCTATTACAATTGATGCCCTCATTCTAAAGAATTGTATATAGGAACTCAATACCTTATGGATAGTCTGACAGAAAAAAAAAAATGAACACATTTAGAGGTCTCCTTAGGAAGGCATCAAAGCAAATGTAAATTATCTAGATTATTTAATAGAATTTTGTTCACTATAAATACTGTATAAATAAAAAATACCTTTTCATTAAATTGTTTTGAATCCTCTTTTGATTCAAAAGGATGGCAAGAAACTACTCCATAAATGTCACCTAAAGAAAAAATAAATAAAAAAGAAAAGAAAAAATTTAGTTCACAGAGAGAAAAGCCCTTACCAGTGCTCAGTTTTGGTCTACAATGTTTATCTACTCCATTTTTTAAACTAAAACAAAGGGGTCTTTTTCCTTTCCTTCTTCCCCAGTTTTACTTAAAAATGCATGGGAATCATTTATCTACATTAAAAGCAGAAAATGTGTGTAACAGAAACAGACACAATGATAACATAAGAATACAGTGATAGCAAATACAAAAGAGAATTCCAGATCAAGAAACACAGCAGAACATTTTCTGTGCAGAAAAATACAGTAGCACTATTATCAGATAGGTCAAAAATTGACAAAGACCTATAAAAACAATGAAAAAGAGTGATTGCATTACGAAAAAAAGAATAAATAGGGATGTTCCTCAGATATCAAGATTTGTAGTCAATATTGAACTTCTGGTCACCAAGCCTGTCTCACAAATGGAACAGGAAGTACCAGCTCTCTGGCATACAAACTATGAGCTTGGCTTCAGTCACAGAGCTCACAACAAATTTTTTTTTTTTCCTAATTACAGTCATTTCATTCAATGTGAGCTTGGGCATCTCTCAAGACAGACCTTAAATATATTCTATGGGAGTCAATTGTATCTGAACTTTGTATTCCAGCCCCTACTGACTTCATTTTAGATTTTCATGAAGAGTCTGGCCTGGGCTCTGTCTCAGAGAGTAATCTCGCAACTTGCTTTCTTTAGCATTAGATGAGTTTTTAGGAAAGTTTAATTTCTGCTCAGATGCTGCTTCAAGAAGATAGCATTGCATGGCTTTATTCCTAGAGATTTTCATAATGCACTTGGAAGCTGATGGAATAGGTTTCACTGCTTCTACTTTTTTCTACTTCTTTTCTACTTTTCTACTTCTTCTACTGCTTTCCATTATTTTACTGATGCGTGTTAGTCTAAGTTCCACTGGCAACATGAGGTGTACAAACATTTTAACTGTGATTAATGCTTACTTGTACTCTGCTCACCTTCAAAGTCCTGCAGTATAAGCTCTTCAGCATCCTGATTGCTGCTCTTGATAAAGTTTAAGTAGGACAGAACTGATTCTGGTAAGTCATCTGAAATCTAGAAAAACACAATCTTTGACATATATTCTACATTTTCATCTCACAGGCTTGAAAAGAGGTAAATACTTGACATAATAGAATAAAGACTTATTTTGGCTTCACCTATAAAGCATTGATGGAGATTCAGCAGCAATTTCTACCAAAATTTTTCCAAATTCCTATACTCTTCTTGTTGACTTATCACCCACTGAGCAATTAATAATTCTAATTTTAATTGCAATCTAATCAAATTCTAGTAATATATCTTTCACTATCTCCAGAAACACATTTCAATAAATTATTGTGTTTACAACTGTGTTGGACCAAGAAATTAAAGAGAAAGGATAAGATAAAAATTAGCAATTACCTGTGAGGCACAGCATCTTTTTCTTTAAAATGTTTAGACTCTTTACAAAATAAATCAGTTTTAAATCTACTAAGGTTTAAAGTATGCATATAGAATCAATGTTTCCGTTTTCTACATTATATAGAAATTTTCTATTCAAAAGACCGTCTTTAATGTCAAAGGTTTGGGAAAATGGTCTGCCTTCTCTCAGATGTGCAAATTGTGGTAGACATTGCTGATATTCAGTATGTGAGTGCATACACACTCACCACTGATGCCTTTGTCTATGTCATGTGAAACATGATTTATGATCAATATTATCTAGCCTAATATCCTACAAACCAATCCCTTTGCTATGAATCTGAAAGATTAAAATGGCAGAAAAGGACCCAAATAACTGATTTTATTTCAGAGGAAAGGCGCTTCCCAAAGTAAGAAGTCATCCAAGAAAGAGGATTTGAAGAACCTATTTATATGAAATTAGTTTCTGGAAATCTTATAAGAAATCTCCTAAACCAGTCTCTTAACCACTAATCAAATTCTAGTAATTAAATCTTAACCAGTAAGATTAAAATACAGATTTCAGTGAAGAATTATCGGTTTATTCATCCAGATTTAATCTACCTCATCAAATCTTCCAGCTTCAGAGGATTCTAAAACAAAATCTCCAGGTCTGATCTTCTCAAGCAGAATGCTGATATTCATCTCTCTTATTTTTTGTCAGCACTGGAGGTTACATTTTTCATGAAGCAATATTACCAAGACTACTTTTCAGAAGAAATTCTGGTTAAGTGTGTCAGAAAAATGTTCACTCATCAAAGGGGCTTTCCAACGCCAACACTACTTTTGTACTACACACTGCAGAAGCAGTTTTAGTTCACTGCATACTTACTGTCTCACTGTCACTCAAGGGCTCATCTGATACCTCTGAGTCAGGATCATCTGTTCCAAACGAAGAAACACTGATTCTGTCTAATTCCATTTCTATTTCTTTTTCAATTTCTTCAGTATCTTCCGACATTCTACTTCCCACAGTGTCTGCTTTGAAAGCTACACACAAAAAAAGAACACCTTTCAACACAGCATGACCCAAAATAAAGAGAGTCCTCATTTAGCCTTAGTTCATTCAGATGTATTTATCGAACATTTGGCTTAAAACATGAAAACCTCATCCCATACCAGCAAGCTAAGAATAAGAAAAACATTACCTTATGATAAGAGAATCCTCCTTAGGATACCCCTTATAATTTTGCAAATATTAAATGTCGATATTTAAAACTTCTACCTGCCCTCTACTTCCTCACAAGGATTTATTTTTTCCAGCCCTAGTAGCTACAAAGGGGGAAAAAAAATCCAAACCAAACCTTTGAACAATAAATAAATATTAACAATTACAAAATCAGACTAAGAATATAGAAAACACTCGATGAAGTTTTAATGATGCAGAAAAAGCAGTGAGAAATTATGTAACACAAAGAAGTAAAAAACTTGTGGATGGATAAGGGCGGAGGAAGCAGGGTATCAAAGCCCCCCCGCCCCATCCCGCGTCCTTCCTTCCGCAACCCGTTGCCCCGTGCAATTTGGGGAATGGGAGGCAGCGAGCAGCTCCTCGCCAGCTCCTGCAGCGGGAGACAGGGCACAAGGAGCGCATTTCTGCCGGGAAGGCGAGAAGCAGATCCAGTCTGAGAGAAAACTACACCTCCCGAAAGGCACCGCGCCCAGAGGCAGCACCGCCCACCGCTGCTTCCGGACAGGCCCGATGCGCCGCCCCTTTGCATGCTGGGAGTTGTAGTCCATTGGTCAGAGAACCCGTAGTCCTCCGGTGCCCCCGTATACTTCATGTACACACTCACATGTAGTTTAGTCAAGTTCCTCACGGAGCCTCCGCCTTTCTGGCCGTCTCTAGAGACAGGCCACACCTGTGCCCTGAAATTCCGCGTCCCCCAACAGCGGACGGTCCGGAGCTCCGGAGAGAGGACGAGAGCCCTGCACCGCACTGCTACCGCGGGAACGTCACCACGGCAACGGGAAACAGCGGCTCGGACGGGCAGCGAGAGGAGGCAAACTTCACCAGGAGCTGTCGTTTCGCGCTCGTGGGGCGTTAGGCAGTGCCCCCCAGCGTGAGACAGAGCACCTCGCAGCGCCTTTTTTCGTGGTGTTTGGGGTTTTTTTGGTATTGGGGTTTTGTTTGTTTGTCTGGGAATCGTTGTTGTTGTTTTGGAGGGTATTTTTATTTTGGTTTTGGTTTGTGTTGGGTTTTTTTTTTTTAAGTCATAGACTGGAATTCAGTGTTCACAGTAAATTGCAAGAGACAATTAACTGGAAAAAAAAAGTAGTAAATAAAAGCATACCGAAACCACAGTAAAGGTGGATTAAAACGCTCTGGGTTTGCTTCCATTCTTGTTTGCCCAAAGACTTCCAGAGTAATGAAAAATGAAAATACCCCAGTCATGGCTCAGAAGGTCCGGCTGGCGCTGGGGCTGTGCTGGGGCACTGGACTCTGGCATGAACAGCCTGGCACAGCCTCACAGGGTCAGGGGGACCAGTGGCTCAGCATGGCCTTGCTGGTGCTGCAGGTAGGGAAGGAATACTAGGAGTTAAAAAAAAAAAGTGAGAGAAAGGTAAATACAAATGCAAATGTACAGAGTCACGGAATGGTTTGGGTTGGAAGAAACCTTCAACATCATCTCTTCCCAATGACCTGCCATGGGCAGGGACAACTTCCACTAGACCAGGTCTCTCAGTGCCCCATTCAGCCTGGCCTTGAACACAGTGATGGGGCACTCACAGCTTCTCTGGCAACCTGCTTTCAAAACTCATCACTCTTTGTGGTGTAAAGAATTTCCTTGTAGCATCTAATCTAAATCTCCCCTCTTCTAGTTTGAAACCTGTCCCCCTTGTCCTATCACTGTCTGTTTGTGTAGAAGTCCCTCACTGGTTATTAAAAGCTGGAGAAAATATCCAGTTGGAGAATTGGAGACTGAGTAGAATTCAGTCTAGAAAAAGTGTAGATAATAATATCTTTGAGTGTTTGTGGGGAGCACATCTAACCCTGAGTCTGATATTCCCAGAGGAATACCAAGATGCAAAAACAGGTGTACCAAAAATTAAGAGCTATAAGGTAAATTCAGGTTTTATATAGGAAATGTGCATTTTGGGAGCAATGGGGAGGATCTGCCAAAAATGGTAGGGGTTTTCCCTTCTACTGTCCTTAGAATAAACTGAGTACCTTTCTGAAAGCTTTAGAAGTGTTAAGCAAAAAATATTTACTTCAAGGGCAACTGCTTACAGTTTTCTCACCAATGTTATAGATAAGCAGGATATTTAAATAATTAAAAAATGGAAGCCTATCCATTAGAAATCATCCTTTTTATATAACCATGTCACTGGTGAACTTTTCAATGTGATCTACTCTATTCACCAATTGAATGTGAGCTTAATGCGTCTTTTGTAGTGGAGTTATGCTGTGCATATACTGAATAAAGACCATGTCCAGTGCTTAGCAAAAAAAAAAAAATTGCCAATAAAATAGATGTTTCATAAAAATCATAGAAAGATTTAATTTCATTTCACGAAATGAAGAATTTTCAAATCATTACTCACTCAACTTGAAGGCTAAACTTAACACTCGCCCTTACCCTAGCCCTAACCCTAAACATAACCCTAACACTAACCCTAACAATACAACCACCATCTTTATGGGTGGTTGAATTTAGAGAGAAGTAGGAGCAATATTGAGGCCCTAATGGGACCACCTTGCCATTCATGTTACAGCCATATTGCTCCTGGAGCTGTAGGCTCTTTGACTCACTCAGCACTAGCACGAACCCTAACCCTAATCCTAAGAACATTTTGGGACTGTGCAGAGGTCCTCATCGCCATAGGTTGCCCACATTGAAAGGTGTGGATTTAGCATTTGTGGCACCCTGCCCTGATGCCCTGGCAATGCCTTTTGGATTGCTGAAGCTGTAGCTTCTGCAGCTTTCTGAACCCTTACACAAACCCTAAGTGCACCTTGTTGTTGCTGCTGAGATCCCCATCACAAATGTTGGCACTGATTCAGAATTTGTAGAGTGAGCAATCTTCGAGCTGTGCTGTAATGAAAATTCTTCATTTCACAAATTCAGAAATGGAGGGAAAATAATTGCATGACATGGAACGACAGGAAGTGCATCAAAATGAGCCAAAACTTCCTGAAACCTGTTGCCTGTATCCAGAAAGTCAGGGTTGACCAACATAAGAAAACTTTTCTGTTAAAGATGTGGTTATGTTGGACTTCAGGAAGGAATATATCATTGTTTGACCGTTTTCCCTAAGGTAGGATGGAAATATTCAATGCTGGTAAAGATTTTCTTGTGTAGAAACAATGCAATATAACATGTAAGTTAATTTATAAGGATAATATTTTTAATTTTTAGGTAAATATTTTAAGATTGACTGAATTATTATTAAAATTTCTCAGAATAAGCCTTTGAAACCACACAGGTAATACAAGAGAACTGTTGCAGATTCCAGTTTTCAGGTTGAATATATAACTGTCGAGGGTTTTTTCCTTAAAAAATTGCATCTCACCACTGTTTGAATGCATTTTATTTTTGAAAACGAAAAAAACTTCAATTACTCTTAAAAGTAGTGAAATTTCTCCAGAGAAATTGAAAAGCCTGTTGTCTCATACAGTCTATAATAATTTGGCTAGGTGCATTATTGACCCCATTATTGACTCCACTCCACTGCAGAGCTAGTTTGAGAAGCTTACTACAGTTTTCTTCATGCAGATATCCAGCAGAAGAAGCTTTATAATCCAGGCATTGAGGATCTTGACAGGGCAGGCTAAGCTTGTGTTTGCTGAATATTTTTTCTAAAAAATCAAATTTGATACATATGTAATGTGTTTTCTATGTAAAATAAATTATTAATGCAATATAATTTTGACTGCAGAAGCTTCGCATTTGTCATCTCTTCATTTCAGCTGGTATCCTTACTATTTAGTAAGTGCACTAAAGAATGGAAGAACAAGTGTATGACAGGCTATGTAAATCTTGCCATATAAATCTTCCAAAATATATGCTGCTTCCAAATGTCTTTAGCAGCTTAAAATAAAAAAGACCAAATTGGAATAAAAAAAAAATAAATAAAAAAAACCCCCACAAACAAACAAAAAACCAAAACCAACCAAACAAAAAAGACCACAAAAAACAAACAACAAAAAAAATGTGTACAGTGTAACAAAGACAATGGTGACTATACACATCTTGATGATTCTACTGCTGCTATTATTTTTGTTCAATGTATCAGGTGATTGTTAAAATTTATAAAATATTACCTGACAAATGAAGATCCATTGTAATTTATAAGAGTAGTTATATTTGTTTCATAATTAACTGAATATGTGGTTATACTTTCAGCTGTGATCCAAAACTGAAAACAAAAGAATTAAAATAAGAGATAAAAAACAAATACAGAAGTGCTATTTAAATATCTTCAGTGGAATTTTCTAGGCAAGAAATCTGTTTTCTTTCTCTTAGTTAGAAGCTTTAATTTTTTTTAGATGTCCTTAATTGAAAAAGCAATCCTTCCCTTCCCCTCCCCTCCTCTTCCCATCAGGCTCTGGGTCTCATGCTTTTGACATTTGGCTTGTGGCTTTTATTTGACAGAAACAATTTCTTCAGTGTTTTTTTTCTGAGTATAAATAGAATTTTTCTTCAGTTTTAAGTGATTGCAGAATAAAAATGCCCCCTTCCTGGAAGTGTTCAGATCCAGGCTGGATGTGGCTTTGAACGACCTGGTCTAGTGGCAGGTGATCCTGCGCATGGCAGGGATGTTGGAAGTAGAGGATCTCTAATGTCCCTTCGAACCCAAACCATTTTATGGTTGTATGGTTCTATGTAATCGACAGAAGACATAATGGATTTTCACAAGGTGGCAGTATTGGATTGAACTGCATGGTAGTAAGGTCTTTTTCCTCTTGAGTATGTTTTCCATCATTATGTGGTATGATTATCAAAGTAGGAGAAAACATATATCTGCAGTTTAGATATTGTAATAATTTATGCAATTGATTTATTTCTTTCTCTTGCTGTACAGGTTATAGATGAATCACTGAAAAATAAATCAGCTCTATTCATCTTTTCTTTATATCATTTACCAGACTGCATTTGACCTGCATTTGACAAGATGATAGATACTTTAGGTGAGGATTTGCGTGGAATGAATGAGTATGAGCCTCTCCATATGGAGATTCCTTTTTCCCATAATGTCTATAATTTTTTTTTTCCGTCAGAAAAATAAGTTTTGGGTCACATAACAACAGATGTGCTCTTAAGGAGCAGACTGCCTTGGCTATGTTAAGAAGTGTCTGTTCCAAACTAATGGCATAGGAACCATCCCTTGCAGTAATTCTGGGAGAAAACATTGGGCTGGAAGTAAGTAAAACCACTGCTGCTTTCCATATCTATGCACAAATGGTTGGAATGCAAAGGAGAAAGTGGCTAGTCGCTAAGAGGGAGGACAGCATTGAATCTTTAATTTATTGAGAAATATATATCTATCTCCCTGTAGGATCTGTACATGTGTTAATAATTCTTGGCAAACAGAAAAAAATGTGTAAACTTAAACTGTAATTGTTCACTGATTTCATTGTAAGTGGTTCACATTGTTCGATTGAGAATGTTTTGTTTACATCTCAAATGTTATTAACATTGTCTAAATTTATGAAAATGCATTATTTTCTTTCTGTGAATATAGGTGGTAAGAATAAGAATAAGAATAAGAATAAGAATAAGAATAAGAATAAGAATAAGAATAAGAATAAGAATACCCTTTTATCATTCTGTTTTTTCCATCCTTTCAGTAATAGTGTTGCAAAGATGTAATAGTTTTCTGGAATAAGTTGTGTAAGTGGAAGTCTCTTAAAAATAAAAGGAAAATAAGTAACAGTACAAAGGCACTGTGTTACGGTTTCTTCAGTCAAGAACTAGCCAGCGACATATCTTTCTTGTATAATACTTGGCATTGGATCTGTTATTACTTTTACATCAGCTGTGGGAGTCCTTGGAGTTGTGGAAATCAAATGTCTGCTAGTTACAGTAAGTGGAAAGTAGCCTCCAACTTTCTTGTAAAATAGAAGAGAATTTTGTGTGCATGAAAAATGTGGTCTTGTCTTGGTGTGATTTACACATACAAATTCGTTGATAGAAAGACATATTTAGATAAAGTCCTGGCTAAAATGAAATCTCAACACAAGTGAAGATCTTTCCGTATCACTGCATGAAAGTTTTCTGTGACAAAATACTTGCAGTTTTATGCAGAAAATATTTTAACCACTGCATTTATTAGCATAGATTTTTTAAATACCTAGTATGTGTTAAAGAAATAAAGAAAATGTTTTGGCAAGGAAATATTAAAGAAATATTTTGGTCCAGAATATTACAACTTGAAGGCACAGATAGGTACAGTATGGCTACAATATTGAAATATCAAGGTATGATTAAAAAGCTGTTACCTATGTACCTGTAAACAGAAGACTCTGTGTTTATATATAGTTCCTGCTTTTTAAGGGAATAACACTTTTATTTCTGCAAAATTGCATAGTAACTATACATTCTTTTAATCATTTTGACACCTTTTTTCCTCCATCTTTTGTTTATTGTCACCCTTTTTGAGAGATCTGTTTTAGGCTGAAGCAGAGAATTGCACTACTGATTCATTTGCTAAGCACTACAAATATAAATTTGCACAACAAAGAGTGAAGCCCAGGTGCCATAACCAGGAAACTTCTTCCTTCTCCTCCCTGCTACTGCCTAGTCATTCAGTGTGTGCCTCACAATTTGTAAAGAGATGAAAGAAAAACATGTATCTCATTTCCAAATTCCATGGAAACCTCTACTATCACAGTATCTAGATACTGTGGGTGAAAATTTCTTTTCACTGGAAATAAGAAGAAGCAACTATTGTTATATTTTGTGCCTTACAGCTTGCAAGAATTCTTAAATAGGCATGGGACTTAGGCACCACTGTCTTTCAAACAGGAAATAAATTAATAAGAATTTTCTTCAGTGGAGCAGAACTGCTTAAAAACAGCTTTTGTTCTTTACTTCCAAGAAAGTTATGGTTGTGCCTTTAATCCCAACATAACGAGTTGTGCTTTGTTTGAAGTCTGCTTCTTAGACCATGATGTCACTTTCCGCAGGTTTTCAGGAAAAGAAACTCTTATTTTTGTTGAAATCACTCTAAATAATAGTCATGAAGAATTGTACATGAGGTTCTGGAATTTTTTATTGTATAGGTCACATATTCAAAGTAATATTTATACATAGTTGGCTTTGGGCATTTTTCCAGTATGTGAATTTTCAAATCCTAGTGTTTGTAATGCTGATGGTAATATTGGTGCTTATAATTAGGAAAAAAAGAAGAGGTACATAAATAAATTATGGGGAACTGCTGATAACTTCAAAGATGTTTCTTGCAATTAATTAAAAGATGTCTAATAGTCAGTTCTCACCATAAACTGTGTTACCATTTGATTGAAGTTGACTATTTTACATGTTGACCAGGAAGAGTAGAACATGTGAAAAACTTAATTTGAGGAATTCAGCATGGTTCAATGTAGTAAATGGGAGTGCATGGAGACATATTTCCAAATTTCTCCCCTGCAAAAAACCATACCCTTCCAATTCAGGAATGTGGAATCAGCAAGCCACAATAAATACCAACATAACTGTTGTCTCTAGTAACTGTTCCGCTTTGAAACTTTATTCAGTCATTTATTTCTCTACATATAGCAACTGCAATAGCTTGAGTAGTTCTCACAGTGTTATGTGAGAGGTAATCTGTACTGAATCAATACCAGCCTGGCCACTTTTCTATCCTATAATTTCAAAAGCTATGGTTTAAGAAAACCTCCAATGACAGTGTACTCATAAGGTTCATATGTTTCTCCAAAGCGTGCTGCTATTCAGGCAGAGTACAGCACAAATAAATGATTTTTAATCCTTCAAAGTGCATCTGTATAATCAAATTTCTTCATCAACTGTTGATTTATAATGATAGAATTTTCCCTGTTTTATACAATGGTTTTATATTTTGAAAGATTTATACTGTCAGGAATAATGCATTCTGGAGTCAGATATTTGTGCTAGAAAAATTGACTGAAATTTTGAAGTTAAATTTATTTTATATCAATTGTAATTACACTTGATCTCAACCTTAATTAAGTGTTGCTGAAGTATAATGATGGTTACATCATCATTCACTGAAAGCTTTTGAGTTTTGATTTTAGGATGGCTATAGCAAGGGAAATGAGTTGGAGAAGATTAATTTTTTTATTGCTTTGTAATGAAACCTTTTAGTGGCATAGAATTTCTCCTCTGCATACATTCCCTGCTACACTTTCTCTAATCAGACTCTTTATGATGAGCTTTCCCACTTCAATTACTGTTGAAGGTGTATTTTATCAGTCTCAGCAAAGATGCGTAATCTAGGGCCAGTGCGAGCTGTTGATTCCCCTAGCCTACAGCAAAACATGTCCTGGCCAGATTCTATGGTACTCACAAGAGTTTGTATCACGCTAGATCTAGAATCAATTTTTGGTATGTGCTTATTATTATATGGTGCTGTGCTTATTAAAAGTATGTCTGAGAAGTAGGATTTAGTATTTCAGGACAGATCAGGTGGAACTAAAGTGTTTCCTGGCTCTCCTGCCTCCAGCTGGGCAAATCACCTTGTGCCTGCCTGTGCTGCGTGTTTTGATTTGGGTTGCTTCATTTATCCTTCCCTTTGGCTTATGACTTTCCTATTAGTGCAATGGATATGATGCATCTTGGATCATATTTGGCAAATTGATTAGAATGCTGCTGCTTGCAAGTAATCCTTGGAGAATCCTGAATATCAATAAAAGATCAAGGATTATACTATGCATCCACACTCTTACCATTATACATATATCAAATGCTATAAATATTTATTAACAGGTTCACAATCCATGGAACAACAGAACTGATGATTTTATTTCTGAATACAGGAGAGTCTGACTGAGCAGGAATCTTTGTGAAACATTCTGAATGCTATGCAGCATGATGTAAAGAAAAAAACCCATAAAATATGACCTCTAAAAATACTGCTTTGATCAGAAATGTGTATACCAATCAGAATTTATAAAAAAATCTCATTTAGTAAAGGATTAATTTTTCAAGATCTGCTGCTATTATCTCATGTGAGTTGGCAGATTCCTTGCCTTTATATGGGTCACTATTGATGAGATTAAGCTCTTGAAGAACTTCTCATTTCATGTAAGAGCTGAGGGTTCTGGTCACTGAAAACTGAAAAATTTCCTTCAGCTGAAAAAATTAATGGGAGTCCTGGTATTTTTGCAGTGCTAGATACCGTAAAACACTTGATCTGCTTAGGTCTCGAGGCAGATGTGAACCAAGCAGAGATGTTGTGAGGTCAAAGTAGAGCTCCTCCTGTGAGAAAATTTCAATAGGTTTTGCACTCAGACTCTCAGAAACACTCTTGAGGTCTAAAATGAGCTTGCAAATTGGTACTTTCAATACACATACTTATTTATTACTCAAAATATTTCCTGTGGCTTGGCAGCAGGTAATTTGTTTGCTTCTTTAGAAAAGTCCTTTAAAATATTTGGATAGTGTCAATTATTTTGGAAGTTGTTAGGAATATTTTTGACCTGTGATATGCTATCCACCTTTGAAATTAATTCTGCATTATGAGCTTTTAATTACAAACACTATAGTTTAACAGCTTAATATGGTTAATATGCTTCTATGGATCATCTGTGAGTCCCTTAATATGACTTCTTCCAGAGGCGAATTACATCATTTTTAATGAGTGCTGAAGATAATTGATGATTCCAGATAACTCACAAAGCATGTATGTCTAGTCTCAAGGTTACAAATGCATTTTGTAAATCTGTTCTTTGAAAATCCATTCATTGCATTCATGATTTCTCAAGTGATTAATGGTGATCCCATTATGTCAATGGTGCAGCTAGACTATGTGCTGGTATACTTGACTGCAGTTTTATTGCACTGTCATAGGAGCACACCTACCCAGCTACTGAAATCTTTGGCATCTGGACAAAAAAATGAAGATCATTAATCATATTTTATATATTCTTGGTGATATTTAATGTACTCCTTAAGCTGGTGACTATTTTAACTAAACCCATGGAGTTGTTAAATGGAATATTTATACGGGGAAAGGACAGCTTTTGCCAAGTTATCTAATATTCAAAATTTAGAAGCAGTAGATCTTGAACTGACCCTTCAAAACATGAAAATGACATGTTGCCGTTTAGCATCTCTGAGCTAAAATATGAAGATTTTCATCCCACAAAACAATTCAAATATTTCTGAAGATTCATCCTGATTCAGAATGAGAATCTCCTGGAATTTTCTACATGAAAAGAATTCCAGTCTCCAAGTTGTTTGATAGCTTAGTTAGCTTTTGTTTTACTGGTATTGAAGTAGGTTATTGGGAAGAGCTAGCTGATAATTATTTGAGCACAGTTTAGTTTTTGCTTTGTCCTCTACATTTGAGCTATGTGTTGAAGAGAAATCAGTTGCTACTGAAATTAGTTGGAAAAGGGAGACTGCTAAAGATCTCAGAGAGGAGAATTTTTGCCAATTAAAAGGAAAGAAGGAATAAATAAGTATTCTCAAAATTTGGTCCATATTGAAGTTTCTACAACCGAGCTTCTATGTTTTTTATATTTATTTGTTATATGTTTTATAAAATTTGTCCCCTTTGCATTCATTATGAAAGCACATTCATTGTGCTTTTTCCAATCATATTTAGCCATAGTCTATCTTACTGTTTACACATAATTCCTACACTGAGAATAGTTTGTGTGGACAAGGGTTATAGTCAAAATGGTTTACTTAAATCTGGATTTGTAATTATTTTCTTTTTCTATTTAGATGTTCTAGAATAATTTAGAGTATAAAAGAAAGTTCATAGAATCATAGAAGGGCCTGAGTTTGGAAGAGACCTTCAACATCATCTAGTTCCAACCCCTCTGCCGTGGGCAGGTACACTTTCCACTAGACCAGGTTACTCAGAGCTCCATCCAAGCTGGCCTTGAGCACTGCCAGGGGTGGGGCATCCAGAACTTCTCTGGGCAACCTGTTTCACTGCCTCACCAGCCTCAAAGTAACCTAATCTAATCTAGTCTAATCTAATCTAATCTAATCTAATCTAATCTAATCTAATCTAATCTAATCTAAACCTACTCACTTTCAGTTTGAAGCCTCTGCCCCACGTCCTGTTACTACATGCTCTTGTGAAAAGCTTTTCTTGAAATTTCTTGTAGACTCCCTTCAGGTACTGGAAGGCCACAACTAAGTCACCCAGAAGCATTCTCCAGGCTGGTCAAAATTCTCTCAGCCTTTCTTCATAGGAGAGGTTCCCATCCCTCTAATCTTGATGGCCTCCTTTGGACTCACTCTAGCAGGTCAATGTCCTTCCCATGCTGGGGTTCCCAGAGCTGGATGCAGAACTCCAGATGCAGGATAAATATTGGGTGCAGGACTCCAGAGCTGGATGCAGTCCTTTTCAAATATATATTTTAGGATCATAGCATTGTTGTCTGTACTATCCAGTGCATATCATAGGAAATGATGCATGTGCAAGGGCAAATCATCTCCTGCAGAAACATTTCTGTACTGAATACAGAGGGAAAATATCCAACTAATTTAATAAACTAACTAATAGCTAGCACTCATTTGGGTAAAAATTCCTGTATGCAACAGTCTTTATAGGTGTTGGAGTTACATGACTTTGATTTCTATTGTAGATGGAATGCTGTGGAAGATACAGTGCCACACAGAGGGAAAGGAAGAAAACAAAGAAAAATAATACTCAGTTCCTGTGTTCATGCACAGAACACAATCTGAAGAAATGGTTTTGTGATGTCCCAAGGGATTTAACATACAGTATGGTAAGAAATAAAAAAAAATTATTGAAGAATGTAACTTTTGTTACTAAATAGACTTTAGAAAAAGAAGTACAAAACATATTTTCCTTCAATGTGTGGCTTATAAATGCCGAAGTTCTAACATTATTCTTTGTTTTGTCACTGGTCACTAAGAAGCCTTGTTTTTTACTTGTTAGCTGTCAGCCATGTAGGCAGTTCTAAATTAAGAATGCTTCAATAGGACAGGAGTTGTGCCTGATCAATATCACAGGGAAATTTAGAAGTGGTTTAAGAAGCATCCTGGCATAAACCCATGCTGTGCACATCAATGATGACAATGGAAAGCAGCAGTATATAAAAAGTACATTTTCCACTTTTAATTGTGAGCAGTGTCTCCATCTCCACTTGTTTGTATTATTTGTTTCCAGAGCCTCTCCAATACTTAAAAGGGTAAGTGGAATGAGCAAGACACTGAAATATGGTGTGTTTTGTGCGACCGGTCCGTGTTAGGGCTTATGTGTCTTAATATCAAGGGACCAGTTTGCATAGGACCATCTAATATCACCACCTGAGCTGGAGAAAAATGATACATATTATCATCTTCTAAAAACCATGCAGTGGTAGTAGGACTTGCCAATAAGGACAAAAATGCAGTGGGCAGTGGTTGCTTCCTGACAATGCAGAACAGTAAATAATAGGAAGTTGTCCAGTGACATCTTCTCTTGTCTTGTTTTGCTCGTCAGTTCTGAATTTCTCCCTGTTTCTACAAACCCTTGTCATTACTTTAAAAAAATTACTTCCAAGTAGAGACAACATTTATGTATATATTTTACTGTATTTGTACCTATTTTAATCTACATAATAATTTGACAATTGTTTTAAAAAGCAATATAATAAATATAAATTTTAACCCGGCAAATAATTCATAAGAATCAATGAAAACTTGAAAATATTCTTTTCAGCATTTACTTATAAATTAATCTCTCGGTTAAATACACACAAAACCAAATTCTGTTTTGATTAAGTCAGAAGTCCTGGAAAGTCCATGCAAAAATATCAAATTTCCTTAAGAACATGCTGTTTAGTTCAGATAATTTAAATAATGCTATAGCTAATGTTCCACAATAGACATTACTGATGTATTTGCTTTCTGTATTTGCTTATAAAGATGCAATATAAGTCCCAAAATTGACATTATTTTTCTTACTGGGAGTAAAAATCAATCCAGTGCCATTTCATTTTGACATGCTCTACAAATTTTTTTAAGATTTCCATCAATTTTAATTAGAAGAAAGACCAAGTACTGTTTACCAACAATCTCCCTTATATTCAAACACCATCAGAGATTATGTTGTCCAAAGCCTGTAAAATGAAATGATTGACCAGACTTTGAAAGTAAACAGCATTTCAAGATCAGGAAATGGTTAAAGAGCATGCAAAATCTCTGCACTGAAAGACTGTTTTTGTCCTCTATTTGTACAGAACCTACTCCATGAGTGTACTAAATCAAACAAGGCAAAACAATGAAATCTCTTCTCCCACATATCTATGAGAAAGTTTTGTTTGACAAAAAGAATAGAGCTTTTAATATCAGAACAAAATCACATGAATAATGGCAAAAAGAATTGATTGTTCACTCCACAGATACCCTGAAGGTAGGCAGAAGGCAGGAGGAAGGATTTTTAATAGTATCTAAAATTGTGAGGTTGACTATGAAATCAGTGCATTTTTACTTAGACAGTTAAAACCATGGCCTATTTTGCCTCTTCCATTTGTTGTACCTTCTCATAGATGTATGTAGTGAGCCAGTTCAATAATGAAAAAGTTTCTTTTTCATACTCAGCTAATCCTCACTAGCGTAGATCGTGACTGTCTCATGATCCTCAATATACTATCACTGACACATTCTTGTCAGATGGCAAAGAGCTATTATCCCCATTCAAGAGCAAAGACCAAGAAGCATAGAATCATTTCATTTGGGAAAGATCTTTAAGGTCATTGAATCCAACCATATTTAGATTCATAGGGTACTGAACTCTTTAACACTTAACACTTAATTATGTGTCACTTGAAATAGATTTCAAGATACTTCTGTGAATTGGGACCCAAGTGACTTGCTGGACTTCACACAGCAAATCTGTACTGATGCAGAAAATTCAGCTTGTGTCTTTAGACATCCTGATCATTCTCCTTTATATCCTCTGCATTGTCATTCATAGGAGCCCAGTTAGCAGTCAGATTGGCTCAGTCATGAGTGAGTTTGAACACTTTCTTTCTTGTTTTTATCTCACCCTTTTTCCTTTCCCAAATTTTTTTGATTGCACTCACCAGCTATTTAGAAAATTCAGGAAGAATAATATTTGGCCAAATGAATCATGAACTCTCCTGAGCATTGCTGTGGTGCAAGAATTCTCTGATCCATTTTTATGACAGTCTATGAAATTACTTGCACTAAAATTTAGATCAGGGTCTACATGTTGTAGTCATGATAATATTAATATTTGGACTTTAATATGTTTGGGTTTTGCTCATGACTATGGCTATGGTAGTATGCTACAACATTTTGTGTGTTAAAGTTTGGAGTACTATGTTATTCACTCGCTGGTTAACAAATCTTCCTGATTAGCTGAATATTAGTTTCCTCAGTGCCTGGATCAACTTGTTCAAAGTGATGTGAATAGTACTATATAGTACATTGCAGTTTGAAACAGAAGGACCCCTTTATCAGATTTGGTCAAGAAAAAAATTTACTAAATGTTGCTTCCTTAGGCCTTTACTTTTCCTTCCAGTCATTCTCTGTTTTGTCCTTATCTGTTGTGTAATTTAATCTCAAGAAATTTCACTGAGTCTTATAAATATTGGAGTCATACAGGTCTTTCCCAAGGAGTGTTGTTGTTGACATCTTTTTTTCTCACTCGATGTCTCTTACCAATAATTTAATAAAATGGCTTTAGTGGTTCAGAGTGGAGTGATCTTGAAACCTTAAAACATTCTTTATCCACTGATCAATGAGGTGACCTGAAACATCTTGGGAACAGAGGAAGGTGTAGTATTGCAAGCATATGTGGTAGCATTTTTTATTTTTTCTCTAAAACTTCCCTTCAGTAATCAATTTTCTGACCCTTATACATTTGGTATCTTCTTTTTTATTTAGAATGAAAATAATTCCACTTCAAGTGCTTGGCACAGGCTGAATTTTTTACTTAGAGAACTTCAAATTCAGGGGAGTGCCTCCTTCCCTCCAAGAGTTACATTTTGGGAAATATACAATACTTCAGTGTGAAGTAGCTTCTGCAAATGTACAAATACTTCTATTCAGTCCACATGAAGGGTTCTTCACTATTCTAGCACATTCATTCACATAAATTACATCCAAATCTAATAAATACCTATTCATGTTTCAGTTTTGTTACACTTAAAATAGCTAATCATGTCTCCTGTTTCAAAAGGATATTGAGGATGAGGTTACCTGGCTAAGTGCAGCCATGTATAGCTGGACAAGTATACTAGTGCATGTGAAGTGTAAGGTACTCCTGTAGAGTAGCAATTCATCCTTTTTCCCAGGTCAATATTATAGAATGACATCCTTTTACAAGTACCATTATTCTGCTGGTTTGAGTGAGAGCCTACTTGCCCTAACTTATAGTTTCTACAACTTGAAATGGAAAACACTAAATGAACTGGATCCCACTTTAATAATATATAGTCAAGAAATCAGGAAGTCCCAAATAAAGTTACATGTGAAATTTGCATTTGTCCCTAATGTATCCTTATTATAGAATGATTGTCAATTATGTGCTCACATATTTCCTTTTCACAGTAGGCTGAAATCCAAATTCTTAAAAAATATACTTTGGTTTGTACACAAATATTATTTTAGGATGGACTGAAGCAACTTCTAAAGTCCTAAGAAAAAACTTGGCATGACCAAGTGAGAGAAGAATGTGACTCTGTATGTAAGGAAATGCTCCACAATATCTGATAAGACCTGTATAACCATCCACAGTTCATAATGGATGCTAAAATCTCCAGCAAGCACACAGATAACTAGACAATAGATAAATGTTTGTGTGCAAGATTATATATAAAATTGTCAATACTGCCACATATACTGCTGATGCTTACTAGGAATAACTATAAAATATCACTTTTGTATAAAATTTAGTACAAAAAGAATAAGAATGAATACAAGATAAAATTTATAGGATGGAAAGCTATATTTTTTTATATATATATTTTGAGATACAAAAATGGAAACCATTATTTTTTTGCCAATTTATGCAATTCTGATAGGTAGCCACCAGAGGACACAGGGAGCTTAAGAATAATGTGGGTGATAGAAAAAATAAGCATAAGATTTGCAGAATGCCATAAATACATACTTTATATGTAGCTCACACTTAAAAACATATTGAATAAGTCTGAAGCTAATAGCCACATGACACTGTACTAACAGAAAATTATGTTGAGAGACTGTGCTTCAAAGGAATGGCATGGGAAACAACTCTCAGTAGCTGTGTCAAAGCTCTGTAAGCTAATGAGTGGATCCAGTTCAGCTAATTAAGAGGTTATGTCACTAAAATTAGGAGATGTCCTTAAAGGAATTATTAATGCAAGTGTGCAGGTAGAAATCATAACTGCATAAATTCTCTGTACAAAATAAAGAGAGAAAACAAAGACTGTGGTTGCACAATCAGTTTCACTTGGCTTAAAAGCACTCTTCTGCTGCAGAGTGGTTCCACTGCCTTCAAGTCCTTAGCCTCACTCCCATACCTTGGTGGGCACTGGCTCTAATAGCCATGCAGCTCTGTGAGGAACTGACCCAAGGCTCTGATGGGTCCAAAAAATAACCTTGCAATAAAGTAGTGATTTGTTTAAATTTTTCTTTGGTTGATTTTGTTTATTTGTTTTCGTTACTTATTTTGGGTTTGGATTCTGTAGTTTTATTTGTTTGGTTGGGGGTTTTTTTGTTTGTTTGTTTTTTTGTTTGTTTGTTGGGTCCTTTTGGTCAACACTTGTCCGGTGTAAAATATCTATACATTGCAGGGATTGGAATTTCTGTTCTTCCTCTCTGTACCTAGGGTGCTCTAAACCCTATCCTAAAATTTGGCTCCCTCTTGTTTCTTAATGTCTTCCCCACCTTTTTATGTGCCTGGATGCACAATGGTTAATCTTCAGTAAAAGAACATGGAATCTTACTCTCTGTGCACTCTCAGTGTCTCATGACTTGAAATTTTAAAATGATTTCAACCTTTTGAGGATAATGAGACTGAAAACACGTTGCTTATCTCTGTAATTGGTTTTCCAGTTATTATAACATTAGATAATTTAAGGGAATGGGATCAGCGTCAGCATTACATCAAATAAATAGTTATGGTGTTCACCGTGACTAATGTTTGCAGAATTCTCCAGGGGGCTTAAGAAGAGTTCAGGTGGCTCTGAATAAATCCTATGCTGCTCAGTTTAGACTTGACTTTTTATAGGGCTGTAGGTACAAGCTAGCTGACATGTAGAGATGTAGCAGGCACTTTGAAACTGCATAGCCACTGAAGCTCTCAGAAAATTTTTGGACAAGATAGGCACAAATTAACTATATGCCTGTCTACACGGCTAGGCAGCCCCTAGAAAAGCAGTAGTGTGAGTGCCACCTGGTTATTTTGTTTTCATATTCTGAAAGAAGTAGAAATTGCTGTTATTTGGTTTGCAATTATATTGCTCATACTGCTCAGTTCCTGAGGGAACAGAATCTGCAGTTCCCACAGGACATTTGTAATTTGTGTTTGGTACTTATCCAAAGCTAATGTAATCAATGTCAGTTCTGTGAATGTCATGTGTATGTTCTGAATGGGAAGCTCCCAAAACACTATCAATAGAGCTATGTCAGCATAAAAGTCATGGGGAAGAGGTGAAGAGATGTACGCATTTTAAATAGTACCTTGGTCTAGAACATTTTGGATGATTTCAGGTATGACATCCAAGAATTTGAGGATCCAAACTCAAAAAGAGCAGGAAAGATCAAAGAGATAATTTGTCTAGGATGACTCTTTGTAATGAAAACTTGAAACCACTTTTTATTACATGGATACTTCCAGTTTGTAGTAAAAAATCCCCCCAAAACCAACCAAACCAAAAAACTCCCGAAAAATAAATAAAAAGTCAACCAATCAACAACAACAACAACAAACAACAAAAAAGGAATACCTAGCATGAAAATACAAAGAACAAAAGTGAGATAAGAATATGAGAACAGCTCTTTTTTTAGTAAGTCAAGCTTGCTAGATCTTTTAAGAATCACTAGCCAAGCTCACATTCTCCATTCCTGTAAAAAAACTCCAGAATTCCAAGAGACGTACAGTAAATTATACCCTTTTTTCTTTAGCAGATGTGGTGACATTAACATATGATCCCAGTGATCTAATGATGTTTCAAAATAAAGGGTGACCTTTCTTTCTCTAAAGAAGATTCTTAAGCCTCAGTTATGCTAAATACAAATGCAGATAGTCTTGTATAAAGCTTTGATCACAGAATTTATGGCATTCATTCCTTGACAATAGGGTGATTAGAATGATCTGTATATTTCATATTTCTGAAAAAACCTTCCCAGTTAGATTCCTATCATGTAGTGATGGGAACAGTACGTGTTTACAGTTCAATTTTTCCAGCCTGAGCTATTTTTAGCTGCATTAAATTTTTTAATACTGGATTAAATAAAGAGTTTCCAAAGATTTAATGTCAATATTTCTAGATCAACCAGATAGCGTTTCAATATTGTGAAAATATATGATTTTTCACCCTGAAACTTACTGGAATTTGAGGCTCCAAAAATGGCCTTCAAAAATATTTTTATGCGCAACTAAAAATCAGTGTTCTTATGCATTGGCAGTCAAAATCTTAAATTATTGGGAAGTAACTACAAAATTAGTATAAATTTACCCAAATGCAATTCCATTCCAATGTGCCCAGAGATCATGAAGTGCAGGGCAAACCTGTAGGGCCTCCCAGGGCAAGTAAAAAGTATGATAGCTTTGGAGGAACAAGTTGCTAACACTAGCAATATTAGCGTTAATGACATCCATGGGAAATGAGGGAAGTGTATCTCTCCCCTTTTTGTTGAGTGTAGAATAAAGACTATAAAGATGTCTCAAATGGCTGGATGGCGCACCCCCTAACCTCTTCATTATATGAAATAAATACCAGTAGTTTACAATTTTTGAGACTTAGAATCACAGTGTAATTGAGTTGCTTATGTTGGAAAAAACCTTTAGATCATAGAGTCTTATCGTTAACCAAGCACTGCCAAGTCCACCACTAAACCATATCCCCAAGTTCAACATCTACATGTGTTTTAAATAACTCTAGGATTGGTGACTCAGCCACTTCCCTGGGCAGCCTACCTAGTCCCACATAGATCTCTACCTGTAATTCCAAACCTTCCCAGTATTACAGAAGTCACAAGTTTACTATCTGTCTCTCTGTCCTATTTTAATATAGATTGCTCATGTTAATATAAGGTATTGAAGTCTAGTACAACACATGATTCTTAGACACTATTTCTAAATACCATGGATTGAGAATGCGTGTATGTTCCTGAACAACATTATTCTAGTCTGACTGTCAGTGGCAACACCCATCTATTTGAATGGCTACATTGAAACTGATTGTGGTTCTTCAAAGCCTCTAGGGCATCTTGGCAAAGCATTGTTTCATTTAATAGCTACAGTTTCAGGAAAAAAAATGGAGAATGTAAATGAAGAATTTCTTAATAGTTCTTGAGACTGAACAAAATTCAGATTTCATTATTTGATCAGCATGACTGTGATAACCTTCAGTACCTCACCTCCAATGTCCCTGGGCGGGCTCATGTCACATCCATCATGCTCTTATTTATAAGTAATTCCATTCATCAGTCATTATCAGAGTGATGTTTCATATGTTTAGGTGGATTAGATACACTTTTGATATTTCTGAGACACCATCTTACTTCCTTTACTAGTTCAAACACAGGTACATATCAATCGTTGAGGAGCTCAGAGTAATGGAATAAAAAGTTTTGGTAATGTCTCTACATTCACTGCAGGAAGGAAAAACAACAAGAAGTAAAGTTTAAATGTCCCTAGCCTCAATCTTGCAAGCATTTTGCTAGCCTTAAGCAATCCTAGTTGGAGCTTTTCTTGTGCTTAGGCATTGTGACCATTTCTTTTCTGGATCAAGTCTTATGTTTCTAATCAAGGATTTGTTTACATAGCAGTCCTTCCTCTAAGGGACTTTCTCCTATCCTCCGTCATCCATTTTCAATACTGTAGGAAGAACATTAAGATTTTCCAACCTTTCAGAAGTTCCTCTGGAAAATGCATTTAAGAGCGGCAACAGATGCAAAAGGTCTGGGGAAGGAATGACAGATGGGCACTCGGGCAAGGATGTGTCTGCCTGTCCCTGCGTGCACACTTATGCCCACATGCTCTCACACAGGCACACCATTACAGCAGGGCTATGCAAGCAGGTCTCCTGTTCCTAAGATATGGCACTGAAAATTTAGACTGTTAGCACTCCTCCATCTGCTGCCCTGTACCTCTGCATGATGTGATTCCCACACTCATCACATTGGTGATGACTATATGGAAGCAGCTTGAAAAGCTCACAATATTTTTATTTACCAGAAAAGAAACTATTCTTTTTCATTGCTTCTGAAAGAAAGATAGCTGTGTGCACTAGTAGTTTTCGAATCCTCAACATAACACCAGCAAGTTAAATGTCCTGTGGAAATTTACAATAGCTAAGAGTCTAATCCATATATTAGCAAGTAATTATATTTTAGAGAAACTAAAATTAATGACTTAAAAGCAAATAACAGTCACTGGTATTCTCTTTACAAAGTGCTGTGTCATGTCACTGCTAAAGATCATAGATTTCTTACTGATTCTTTCTTCATTGCACTAGCTGAAAACCTCCAAGTGACGAGATTTTTTTCTGCACATACTTACATTTGCATAAGTATGTGCATACTAATGTATGCATATACATTATGTTTTACAGAAATAATAAACACAAATGCAAAAATCTAAGAACAAACATATTTAGTATGTTGGCATGACTCTGCAAACATGAAAAGAACCACTGGAGTATTTCTCCATATTTATTTATAGCCATTTCAGCTTCCACTCCCACCAAAACATATTGATTTTAGGTGCATCATGAATATATAAAAAAATATCTTTCATATACTGTTGTACTTGGATTATTCACATTGTATGCGTTTCATTATGTCCTTTACAGCCCTAAAAGCCAAAGATGAATTCTTCAGGAAGAGAAAGGCCAGGTTTTTCTCTTCCTCACTCGAGTTCACAAACATCCTACTCCATCACATTTATTGGCATTCCTCAAGTTGGAAAACAGTGTAAGCAAGAACTAACCCTGAATCAACAAAGCTTTCTCCAGCTTTCTGGAGATGAGAGATCTCTGATGAACTGAAGATATGTATTCCCTTTGCTGCCTTCATGAGATGATTATTTGTTCATGGTCAAATCGAGAAGAGAGAGTATTTCCTATAAAAGATATCATGTAATATACTGAATGGGTTATGTGTCTATAGGATGAACTATTGTGAGGATTATGAGAAATGTAAATAGAAAGGAGACATATTGAAAAGTTGGAAAAAACTAAAAAAGGTAAAAAAGTTGAGACCATCACTGAATCTTGATTTAGAAATAAACTGTTGGAATCAGCTTTCAAGTGCTGCACTTAGGACAATAGACAGAGACTCAGAAATTCTAGGTTTGGGGTTTTTTCTGCCATTGACATACTGGGTCACTGTTGGCAAATCTTTTAATCTCTTACTGTTCCAAAGCCCCAAATGGGATAAGTGCACTTCCTCTTTGTCTTCATATGACTTATTTGTTTGAAATGTTATGTCTTTTGGATATATGGCTTGATTTTTAACTCTGCTTATTTGTTTAATGGTCTTTGTTGGGAGTCACTGGGTACTACTATAATAAATTGTAGTTTCACTGTTGCCCAAAAGGATACTTGGGTCAGCTTATCCAATGGTAAAAGTCAAAATTCACTTGCAAGGATCACAATAAAGTAATTTATAAAAATGAAATGAAGTTGTCTAAAATTCAGCCCTCAGCAAGCTATGTCTGCTTCTATCAGCAACAATCAGTGCTTCTTCTCTCTTGCAGGGAGAAAGGTGTTCAGCTGTTTTATTGAAGCCAGTTAAATCCAGACAAGGGCCAGCCAGCTTCATCCACAGATTTGCACAAAGCTTATACCATCAATAGTAATTCCAGTCTAAAGAGACACAAGTTTGCATAGCATTTCTGTTTATGCTAACAAGGTATGGCTACCAAATGTATTTTACTACTGTACTGTTAGGGTGAACAATTGTAGACATTTTCTAGTGTAGACACCTAGCACAGAAAAACAAGCAGTTTAATGAAGGTACAGAAAATAAAATACTTCTTCTGAAATATCTACTGTCAGATATAGTCCACTGGAGAAAATGCTGAGATAATTTTATAGTTCCTGGTTGGAATGTCTAGGATTTTAGCTGTCTGGCTGTTTATTTTTGCTTTGTTCTGCAAAAGTGCCCTTGAAGAACTTTTTCAGTAGGGATTATTGATTTCAGTATCCCTGAGATATTGTTGACAGAGTATTCTGGTGAAAGAGATCATCTGAATGTTCAACTAACCTAGGCACAGATCGGAAAATCTGAACTCTTGCCTTTTTATAGTCTAACTCAGACTTCTGACCTTATGTTTCATAGAAATTATTAACTTTTTGAGAAGTTCGCCTCAAGTATGGGAGAACTGTGTCAGCTAGCTGTCTAAAAAAAATATTTTAAATGCTATTTTTAAAGATTATCATAACTAATTAAATTTACAGAATTTTTCTAGACAACAGCTGTGTCACGAGAACTCCTCTGGAACTATGAACACTGACAAACTGGGAAATTCACATATCTTTCTATCATATTCTTTCATAACCCTGTTAGAATGATTCCATAAATAGTGGCCAGATTTGGTTCAAGTCAGAAAAGCTTTGACACCATTTTTCAAATTATATGGACCTTTTTTCTTAATTCTTAAACAGACTTTTTTTCTCCACATGAAAAAAGCATGATCCCAGAAAGACCCTCACACAAACAGTTGCTTTCCAGCCTTTATCCTGTTACCCTCCATTTTCATGAAGGAAATGGAAAGCTGCAGCTCAGCTTTGCCATTTTTGAGACAGAAATTGCAAACTTTTTTTTTTTCTTTTTTGCTTTCTACTTATCTAATACAAGGTGAAGATAAAGCAAGCGCTCAAGTGCTTAACTAAGGGACATAGGAACTGTAATCCTGTTCAAATTTTATTTTTAGAACCTGCTTATTGCTGCAGTCTCAGGTCTCAGACTTATAGAGCTAATGGAGTCCAATAAGCATACTCAGGTGCTTTTTACCTCACTTACTTGAGTGTGCCAAGTGGTACGTTAGCACAAATATTTCCAGAATCAAAGTTGTGTTAATATTATATTTCTTAGCTCTGTACCTTCAGCTTCTTTACTGTAATTCATGGTATGACAGGGTTTTTATTTTTTTTTCTTTTTTTAATTCTTGTGCTTAGGAAATGGAGACATCCATTTTTAATTTTTTTCACCTAAAAAGCTTTTTTTTGCCTTTTGACATTTAAAGGCACTTAAGTATGCTGTTCCAGAGAAAAAAAAAAGGAAAAAAAAAGGTGTTTAACCTCCAAACTTTTACTTTGTGCAAAATGAAAGAAAACATCTGTGAAATCTGTGTGAAGTAGAGCTTCCAAATGTGAGAAAAGTCATCAGCCAGCAACTAACTCGACATGTGTTTATTGAGCTGTGGTGGAAGGTCAGCCCCACTAGGCACTCAATAATCATCTACGAAGATCAAACTTGCAGACAAATTGTAAATACATATAACAAAAAATAAAAATTTCCCTGCACTCCCTGATGACTATCAACTGTATTTCTGAGAGTGTAAATTATGTCTATAAGATCACACACAGAGACCCAGGCCATGAGTACATTATGCAAGAGACTGCAGCTGGCAGAGCGCAGCAAGCAACGTGGCAGCAAGAGCAAGCAGGTTTGAACATGGAGTGAAGAAGCAAGAGATTGAGACCATCCCTATGAAGAGTTTGTTCCTTAACCTACACCTTAATGGTAGGGAAAGGAATTGTAACCCAAATCTAATGATTTTGAATTTATTCTACTTGGCCATGATTGTAGGCCAATACTGTACACAGGAGGGTGTGTTCCTAAAAGCAGAGAAATTTGCCTATGACACAAAAATGAGGCACTGGACTGTTTCATGGCATTAATGAAAAAAGATTTTATGTGGTTTCTAATGAGTTTTAACCTGTTCAGATAACATCACATAACAGTTTGACATATCTTGTAATTGTCTTCAGTAATTATAAACCAGCCTTAAGGGCAGCTGACTAACAGCATCTCCCAACGATTTTCTTGCATCCGCAGCTACAGAAACACATTGAAACTCCAGGATGAGAAGGTCAACTCCTCTGAAACAGACAAGACCACATGAGATGGCTTAACAAAGAAGTATCTATGTTTTTGTTCTAGCTTCAAGTAATTTTCCCAAATAGGACCGTTTTTCTTCCATGCTCCGTAATGCAGAGATTTAGGATTCCTCCATTATTTCTATTTACATGGATGACTCGCCCCAGTGCTGCTGATTCTTTGCCACTGAAGGCATCTTAAAGAATTTAAGCTTTGCTCAAAATCACTTTGAAATGTATTTGCACTATACCTGTCCTATGCACTAAAACAAGATTGAGTGTCTGCTACACTTTGTTGAATGTGAGCAGATGACTTACCTATCCAGTGATGCAGTGTGGCCCTTGGATCCTGACATTTATAAATGACTGATGGAGAAATCTGCTAACAGTGAACAAGATTTTTCTCCCACAAACTGCTTAGCCATTAAACCTGCATGTTTCATTTCTCTCTGGATATCTACTGAAAAATTTTAAATCCTCAAAGTTCCTGAAATATGGAATAATAAGCTGAATTTTTCCCAGAAGTTCTGATAAACCCCCAGGTGTTTCTAAAACACATTTGAATCATGTATGCATGGACGTTTTTCTCTGTATCCTTCTGCCACAGTCCTGGACTCTACTCACCATCAGATCAGAGGTCAACAGCAAATTTCCTCTTGTTTAGGAGTTGAGGATAAAAAAATTATGCTTAACTAAGAACATGAATGGTAAGGCTATAAATACGTGAGTGGGCAATCACAGCCATTATTTAGCTGGGGAAAAGTTCTATGTTTGATTTCAGTAGTGTTACACATCTTAAATAGGTTCAAAACAAGTCAAAAACCCAGAAATTGTGCCATTTCATGGAAACAAATCCTGAGAAGTAAAACTAAAAACAAAATCATGAAAATATCTAACATCAACTTTCATCTACATCAAAATCTACAAGTTTATTTCCGATTGATTTAGTAGACCAAAACAAATATTGATTGATTGATTTTTGAATGTTAAATAGGGAGGTCATAGCTTTACCAGCTGATGTTATTCATATTCTTCAAAGAAGGAATTCCATTCTCCTATTACTGCATTGTCTTTTTTTAAAAGGTATTTTAGGATCCTCTTCATATCTATACATGTAGTAGCTTGACAAGGCTTAAATTAAATTCAAATATTTTCAGTTAAAAAGAATAGGATATATAATTTATTTTTAAAAATACAATAGCCATACCAGCTAAATATATCCACTGACAAACGTTATAAAACATATTGTTACACAATGGTTCAGCAAATCATTTAATATTTGATAATGATAATACTTGCAAGTAAAGGAAAACTGGTGTTCTTTTGAACAGATCAAGCAATAACCAAACTTACAGGATTTGCTGGGTACCCTCAGGTTAACAAATCACATGATAAGCCAAACTTTAAACAGATAGAATCTATCGCTAAAGTTAATACTGGGGAAAAAAGCAAGCATAGGCAGTATGGAAAACCAAAGCTATGGGTCTGAAAAATCCTTCTTGCTTTCATTTATTTAACTGTGACTTATAAGGTGCATCCATCCCCATGACCAAAGCTCAGATTGTTGCTTTTCTCTAACCTTGAGCAGAATTCACCAGGGATGTCTTGTACATTAGCCTGGCTTAACCCAGTCAGTTAACCAGTTGACTCTCATGGATCATGTGGGACACCATACAAGGATGTTTTTGGGTGCATATACACAGTCATCCAGCATGGGAAGGACATTTGGGTACTCGTATTTGGATATGGTGGAGACAGGACCAGGAAGTGGAGCTCCTCAAAAATGGGACAGAGAACAGCAGTGAGGTCATGGCTTTGGAGATTTTTTTCACCAAAGAAGGAACTTTCTCCTTTCTCTTCTTTGCCTCTCCTCTTACCATGACAGAATGGCATCTGAAAAAGAAGGGAAGAATTAATCTCAGACTGAACTCAGAGGTATGGGCATGCAAGAATATGCAACAGAGTTCAAATGGGGGAAGGGAAAGATAGAAGGAATAAACACTCTAATTTTTAGCTGAAGAAGTTTGAGCATCTTGAATGGCTAATTTTGTATTTTCTCTTTATGGTAGAAAGGAGAAGAAGATCAGTAGCAGTTCTTTATGCATTTGAGGATGCAGAGATGGTGCATACTTCTGGAATAAGACACCACAGTAAGTGGAAGCAAATAAGTAGGTGCGACAGCCTTCCCTTGTCTCCTGCTTGTGCACCCCAAAAATTGTGTCATTTTGTTTCAGAGCATGGCTATTCCAAAGGTGGAGGTAAAGTTTTCCCTCTTGCACACACTTGGAAACTTAGTGTGTGGCGGGCAGGGCCCAGATGCAGCTGGAGGATTGGTAGGTTATAAGACAACCCTCAGGCAAGTGAGTCTAAATGTTCAAACCACTGAATTATCATCATCTACAGCTGGATTTTGGAAGGCAGGAATAACCTCTGTTTCATCTTTGACAGAAGGACAGAGGTAACAATCTTTAGGAAAGGGTTCAGAAGCACTGTCTCCCAAGAGAAAGAAAGTTCGTTCTGACAGTGTCAATGAAGGTAAAAAATAGCCACTCAGCATCCCAACTCTGGCCATTTCACTTTCCTGCACAGTGTTTTCAAGACTTAACTGTGAGGGGTAACAGTTTTGAGTAATAAAATTTGAGTTACGAATTTTAACTTTGAAGTTTTTTATCTGTAGAATGTGTCTGAGGAAAAATTATAGTATAGACTTGTTTAGTTTCTGAAGCAGGAGCTGTTCTGGTAAAGATAAAAAGGCAGTAATGCTCAATAGTTTGAAGAATCTCCTACTAAACTGTATTCTCTGCATCTGCTAACTTTTTAAAGGTAGCCTCCATTTTAGGAAATCTGTATTCACTTGGGACCATGAAAAGAAGTTGAACCTTACTTTGGCCCTGCAAGACAGCACAGATAACGCTGGGTCTGGGAGGTAATGGGACCATTATACCTCTGTCTCCCATGTTCTGCTGATGCAGCTGATCAAGACGTGGGTAGGTGGCAAGGGAGGTTATTTTGTTGTCTCTAAGCATATGAAAATCATGAGTGAGGCCTGAAAATATAATTTGTCTGACTTGATGCTCACCAGATTAAAAAAAACCAACAAACTAAAAAATCCCCCAACCCCCCCCCCCAAAAAAAAAAAAAAAAAAGCTTAAATTCTCACATAATCATATAATTTTGGATAAAAAACTTCAAAGTAGAAAATACATGAAGTTGGCAGTAAGGCATGGGAACCTCCAACATGGAGCTGATGGACCATGGACCAACAGGCTGCTAGCCAAACTAAAATGTCAAGAAAAGGGAACAATTTGTCCCTGGCACAGTACATTACTGTCTCAGAAAAAGGGAGAAGTGGAAAGACATGCTTGTCAATCTAAGAGGAAATTCTGAAAAATCAAAAGAAAAATCTGTTTTCATAACAGCTTGGTCTTACAAGCTATCTCCCTGGTGCTCAACCCTGTGCTCAGCCATGAGCTCTTGCCCCATGGCTGCAGCAGCAGAAAGCGGGTCAGATACCATCGTCTTCACGCTGGAGTTCCTGAGGCATTGGCAGCTGTCCCATGCTCTGCTGCTCATGCCTGTCCTTAGAGCAGACTCAGCAGAGAACAGGATGTGGAATCTGGGACCAACACAAATCCTGCTCCCCTTCAGAGGCTGTCCCGCACACTTCAGCTGCAGCAGGGAGCAGAGAACCACATGAATGCAATTTGTGGTAGAATTTGCATATTCTTTTTTGTGATGTATTCTTCCCCATATTTACAAGAAAAAAATATAAGAAAGCATTATTTTGTTACCCTAATTACAAAATTCTTTTGAATCAATTACTAAAAAAAAAATAGTGACAAAATTTCCTTTTCCTAATGAAAGCTTTCTTAAACCGGCACTTTCAGAATGCCTATGGTCTTATTTTAAATAAAAATCATTCTCACCGAATGATGCAAAGATTTCTCTGAGTGTGTTCAAAATACAATAAATATTTACAATATTTCTTTGTTACATACACAAATGCAGAAAAATCTTATGTAAATGCAGATATTTCTGCAAGGACTGGAAGTTTATCCAGCAGCATATATCATCAATTGCCTTTTCATCCCTAGAAGATTGTTGGATTTGACTTTGTGAGTTTGTGTTATGAAACCACAGGAAGACATGATCCTTAGTCCAAAGATGCATTGTTCAATGCTAGCTTGGCTGC
Source organism: Rhabdornis inornatus (assembly GCA_013397075.1). NCBI lineage: Eukaryota > Metazoa > Chordata > Aves > Passeriformes > Rhabdornithidae > Rhabdornis > Rhabdornis inornatus. The sequence continues at coordinate 1,356,966 of VWZS01006021.1, read as the reverse complement.
TGCTATATCTTAAAACACTTCTCAAAAATTGTAGAAATGTATCAGAATGGTGTCATAGGTAAAATAGTAGGGCTGGCACAGGGAAGGCCAGTTGTCACAAGCCAATAGTAGAACAGCAGGCAATCAAAAGAATGGTAAGAGACACTGACTGAGAGGAAAGCAGAAATTTTCAGTTACTACACTGGCTACTCTTTTAGCACAGCAGTTGCAAAAATGGAAGGGAAAAAGTCAAGGCACTTCCATAGCCTGGTGGCTGTGTCTGGGATAAGTGTTTGAGATTCTTCCTGCAACATTAGAGCATCATGAAGTGCAGACCTCGAAAGCATGTCTGCTGAGGATATTTTCAGCTGAAATAAAGTTACTGCTTAAGGAAACAGGAATTAGCCAACAGGAGCTCAGAAGTGCCAATTTTAATCAGAAATTCTCCTTTCAAATACAATTTGCAGCTCTTGCTTGGTGAGAAGTGATTCTCACTAGGTGAACTCTCCAGATCATCCATAAATAAAACAGCATCTTATACTGCACTGATTTCTTATCAGACATAACACCTTTCTGAAGGCTTGAGTTTGACTTCTGGCAACATTTATGATTAACTATATTTTTTAAAAACAACTGCTTTATAATAGATTATATCTTTTACAATGAAAATAATATTTATAAAAAAGTATTTCTATGTTTCTTCTACTGTTACTCCAAAGGAATTTCAACTTCCTCAAGAAAAAACATTCTAGACAGTCATGCTTAATGTGTGAGTTCTTGTGGAGGCATGTTCCCTTCTTTTGAATCCATTTGTAAGTATCAAATATGAAACAGAAGCCTCTAAACTTTTATATTCATAAAAATTGAACTTTTCTGAAAATAAGCAACTTTCACAGAGGAAAGTTTCTCCAAACTCTACATTCACTCCGAAGTAGACACCAAAGAATCCGATTCTCACACAAAATTACGTAGGAAAATTGGCTCCATAATTTCTGACTCAGATAAAATATTAAGCCTAGTACAAAACCATCAAAAACTTTTTTTTGTGTGAAAAAATGCAACACAATTGCTTTTTTTGTTCCTCCCTTTCTCCACCACTGCTGAGCAGATTTTATGCAACATCAGAATCTGAAAATAGTGCAGACTAAATGAGGGCAGTGTCTTTACTACTTGGAAGTGATGGACTAATAGTAGCTAAAGAAGTAGCTGGACATAAAGACAGCATAAAAATACTCTATAGAACACTTACAATAAGAAATTTAACTTCCTTGAGCAAGAAATACTCTATACATGTTAGTGTCATCAGCTAACTAGTGAGGGGGCTTTCAAACCTATCATCCAGATCATTTATGAAGATGTTGGATAGGGTAGGGGCGAGTGCTTATCCCTGTGGGACCCTGTGTGTGACAGGCAGCCAGACTGAGTAAAAAGCATTGATCAGCACCCTCTGATTTCAGCCTGTGAGCCAGTTTCCAATCCATCCCACTGACCACCTGTCCAGTCAGTATCTTGCCAGCTTATGTAGGAGGAGGCCGTGGCAAACAGTGGCAAATGCCTTGTTGAAGTACAGGGGTTTGAACTGCTTTGGCTGTCTCTTCTCAGCCTGTGAACTCTGCTGCATCTCTGAAAACATTAAAGAGCTTTAGAGGACACTGAAATGTTATCAGAACAACTTAAGGAAAATAATTGGGTTTTTTTCCATTTTGGCAATTTCTTACAGTACACACTTTTGGGAATAATTTTTAGAATTTAGAACAAAATCAAGGTTTTTTGATACTGAATTTTCTGTATCTATTGAAGATGTAGAAAGTCCAAAAAGAAATTAGAACTCTGGGTGTAAAGTCCTTTTCTAGTTTCAAATTTTTTATTAGCTTATACTTTACTGTAAATCTAGTTCTGAAGTGCCTCCAAAACTTTGGCATAAGTTAGTCCTAAGTATCAACAATTACAATTATTTTCTCGAAGTCTACTAACTTGAACTTTGCCTATATAAATACAAATCACAATTATATTATGTTGTTTGGACCGGATCCTCTACAGTTTAAAATTCCTAAGCTATGAGAAATATATTCAGAATGCATGTCAGGGAATGTTCAGGTCCTTTCCTTGCAAATTATTTTACCTGTAGGTTTTCCAATAAACTAGGCTAAATGATAAAAGACTCAATGATATCATTCTGCCTAGTAGTAGGCTCTTCAAATATTTTTTATTATTGTTCATTCATTATAAACATTATTTTACAGGGAAACAACAATCCAAAGGTGCACAATGTCACTTACACAAGGCAAACCAAAAGTCAAGATTCAGTTATAAATTTGGTTGTTGACCAAAGTTTTGTCTACGTGAACCTAAGTGATGAGACTTTAGGGATATGAAGTTACTGAAACAGAAATGCAGGAAGAAACTACCTGTCATGTAAAGCAAGTGCATTTGTCACAATCCTTTTTTGTTATATTTGTGTGGAATATGTACTTGTATGTTCATATGCCTGTATGTTCATTCATATACCTACATATATATATGAATAAATATATATTTATGTCTGCGCCTGTTGTTATCCACTGCAATTTTGTACCAGTGAAATTAATTCAGCCTCCTGGTGCTAAACTGTGCAGAACTTTTATAACTATTGGACTTATTATAACCATATTATCTTTTCTTCCTTTGATGAATTTCCCAATTATGTGATACCATGAAGCAGGGAAAATGTTAAAAAGTAGTGATGGTATATTAAAATCAAAGCGTTATAGGCTCCCTCCTTGCTGCTCTGCAAACAATCATGACAGTAACATTGATATGAGATATACAAAGATTCACATAATTAAACTGCATAATATTATGGCACTGAGTGAGTGTGGAGGGGAAAAAAAAGCCATAATAATTCAGTTTCAAACTGGTATCTCACTCTCACTCTAACCACCATTTTGAGTGTAACTGGCTGGATGTGCAGCATCCAAATTTCTCTTATAAGTGATTTCCAGTAATGATGGGACCAAGAAAGCAAGCCTCATGAGAAAGCTATCTAATTTATAAAGTAATGCAAGTCTTTTCATATCACAAATATTTAGCTTTGATGTGAAATAATATTCTGTGGGTTTTTTTTTCTAATTACATACATGCTTTGAGCATTAAGCCAGGTTCTTTCCATTTCTTGAATCTCTGCATTTAATGAAGAACTGTGTTTAATAGCTAAAAATATGCATGTTTAATTATGTTTTAGGCATTTTTTTCCTGGTGGAAATTAAGTTTTGAGTGAGGCACTTAGGCTTCCAGTAAAGATTAAGTGGAGAATTAGATGCGTCAGAATAGGATCCAGAAAGGAAAAGCCACTGGTAAAGGGCAAGTCTGCATAGCACATTGAGGAACAGTATATTTGAAATAGTGGTTTGCTGAAGAAGAGTGGCTCCATGAGAATAAATTATTTTCAAAAGGTCCAGGTGAGTACATATAAACGGTGACAGAAAATTCTATCCAGTCTTTTATATGGCTGTGGGGTATACTGTTCACTAGAAGAAAGAGAAGGGGAGAGAGAGAGAGAGTGGTAGGGAGAGAAAGAGAAAGAAGAAAGATGGAGAGGTGGTATTTTGCATATCTTTTAGAAAGTGTGGCCTGCTTGGATCTGAAATTCTTGCTAAGGGAGGTTTAAAGCCATAAAGCTTCATTATAAGGCAGCAAGGCCATACATTCAGTGAACAATTATTAATATACATGGTTAGATCTCATTTCAGTGTCCCTGTCTTGTGTCAGCACTGAAATTCATGAGACAAGTGAAAGAGGGACTCAGCAGATTAGCTGATCTGCTGGAGGATTTTTTGGGTCCGTTCTCCAAAGGCTGTTTCTGTACTTCAAATCAAATACAACACACACTTCCCTTGCTCAGATGAAGAACCCAGAAACTCATATGCCTTTTGTTTTTAACCCTTGGGAGTAAAATGTGGCCAGAATATGCCAAGAGCACCCCTCCACATACTTGCTTTGCTTCTGTTCCCTCAAATAACCTACACTTCAGTTCTTACATGACCCTCCTGGGAGGTAGGTTATGTCAGTTTGAATCCCTCAGGCAAAGAAAAGAACTTGATCCAGAGTGTCTCTTTCCTAGTTGAATGTTTGAATGTCTGTGGCCACTGCATTTCCCCTCAGCTGCAACTGCAAAGAAAGCAGCCACAACATTTTTGTGAGGTTGTGTCAGCTTGTGTCAGACCCTACTGGAGCCTGGCAGAGAAATGCCTTTGTTTCACATCTGCATCAGATTTAGGCAGGAGATAAGGATCTCCTGGGGCTGGGGAAGCCCTGGGGATTCACTGAAACAAAATTTTAGGAGTTTAAGAGAATGTTAAAATCAATCAGGGAGAAACCAAATCTTAACAGCTTTCAGGTTTAGACATCATCGAGTGGGGAATATAAGGGGAATTTTTTTGGCTTAGGCATCTCAGATGTGCCTGCTTAGGTCCTCTGCTGCATCTAATGGAAAGATCCTGTTGAGGACTAAATCAAGTTGTTGAATACGTGTACAGTGTAATGGTCAGATGCCATAGGTTACTAGGACTTGCATTTAATTCTGTTCTTGCAACAGATATTTCTGTTGAAAAAGGTAATTTTCTCAGCGAATATTTCCATTTTAAAACAAAGTATATAAGTCTAACAAAGAAGCTGTTACTATTAGAAATGTGGCACTAGTGAATACAAAAAACTAACGTTGCTCCAATAAAATGCGTCAGAGAAATTTATTTAAAGTGCCTTATCCATCAGACATTCAAGTGATTTTTCTTCTCTCGCTGTTTGAACACAGTCTATAATTAATTGTAGTAATATATACTTACTGGCATATACTCATAAGAAATGCAAAGATGTAGGGTTAAGTATTTCTGTCAGATATATACATTTGGAGAAAGAATAGAGCAAAAAGACAACATATCATTCTGTTTTATAATTTAGTGGGTAAATTTTTGCTGCAGGCATAAGGTTGTGAGCAGAAAAGGAATTGAATTTCTGCAGATGTTTGGCAATCTTACATTTTTTTAGAAAACTAATTAAATTATACGAAATTAAATTTTTAAATTATTAAATAATAAATAATTTGCTCAAACATCTAAAAAGTATTTTGAACCAGGACTGAAGGTAATATGTTATCAAAAATGTAACTTTTAAAAACAAATATTAAAATTCAGTTATGAGGGAAAACATTGAAACACTGAAACATGCAAAATGGAAAAAAAATCCAGCTTGTGTGACTACCCTGACTTGTTATATTGCAAATGATGGCTCATAAAAACATCATGCATAGAATTTTCTTATATAACAATATTCTACTTCAAGATTTTTNNNAATATTCTACTTCAAGATTTTCAACTTGCTGCATACACAATGCTTCTAAAGACCTACTGGATTTAAGATAAATGAAAGATGAAATTGATGAGTCTGAGTTTCTGGGATATGCCTGGAGGATGCCATTGTGTCAAGCTGCAGATGTATGGCATGCACAGTGGCCTAATGCACATTTATTATCTGAATAAAAATATATCAATATTATATCTGAATAATATTATATCAATAATAATTTATTTGAAGCCTATGAGCACTGTTTCTCAGCACATTGTTTTATCATTATTTCAGTGCCTGAGGATAAAAGGACACTGAAAAACTAATAAATCTTACATTTTCTTCTTCAAACTTTATACATTCTACTTCATTCTTTAATTTCCTTACTAAACATATGATGATTTCTCTGTTAAATGTCTTGGTCACTCTTTTTTCTTATGTTAGGGTATAGTAATCAAAGAGGAAAAATAACCAAAACCCAAGCTAAGGTTTCTAACGTTAGAGAAGTATACGTGCTTGATTTTTTTTTTAAGTAAATAATTCTTAGAAGTACATCTAGCAAATTAATTAAAACTGCTTGTAGCGTTTTTTTGCACCTGTCTTCTTTTCCACCAGAATTATTAATCCACTGTATTACTGTGACACAGTGGGAAACTCTCAAAGGGCTCTCAAAGGCGAGCTCTGGCTGTCACACACTGGAGCCATCCCAGCCCTCCCTGCTGCTCCGGGAGCAGTGTGCCGGGCAGGAGCTCACCAAGCCTCTGACACAGCACAGATTTAGATGGTCTTTCCCTGAATTGCTTAAGCTGATGTCATGAGCACATGATTTCCCAAGAACTGTCCCAGTGCCAGTCAAAAATAACATATTTTCCTTCTTAACATTATATACTTGCTTAGGAACTGCATCTAATATGACTGACTTTTTCTGCCAAAACGAAGAGGTAACCAACTAATCAAAATGTATTGTCCTGCTTTAAATGTTTCTATTCATGCTGTGAGGGTATCTCATTTTGGTTTCATCATCAAATTATATTTTTTGAGTATCCACTTAAAAATTGCAGCCAGCTGAACACCAGTTATTAGGCAATGATGTTATAGGTTGAGTTATGCCTCTCTGCTATCTTATCTGGAGAACTGCTTCATGTCACAAGTGAAAATTAATTTCTTGATGTTACTTTCCTGTTAACTGGCTACAGATCCACATTGCCATAGTCTGCATGACTGTCAGAGTTCGCTCAGAGGAGGCTTGGTTCTGGAATAGCAAGGGCTTTGCAGGTCAAGCATGCTGTGTGTTGGCAGAAATACAAGACCCAGTTCTGAGATGAACTTCTGTCACCACCATGAAAATTACAGTCAGTATTGTTGGAAAATAATCTGGTTTTCAGATTTATGTTTTTGTGTTCCATGCAAAGGCATAACCATAGAAGTAAAATCCAGCAATCTGATATACCAATAAATATTTATGTTTACTGTTTGGGTTGACATTAAAATGAATAAATAAATAAATAAAATTTCATTTGTTAATACTGGCTCACTTGAAAACCTTTATTCAAAATATCTTCAGGTTCACCAACTTTTAGCAAATCTAGTGACACTCAAAGACATCCCAGCCAGGTGACTTCTGGTATGGGGGTCCCAGAAGATCTGGTTCTCCTTGTGAACGGCAGAAGGGTCTAACCCAGATTAGGGTTAGCTGGCAGCTGGCTTTATGTGGTTTCAATTAGGAGACTAAATATAGATTCCAAAATGCTGGAAACCTGTAGAAAAATACAGAGACCAGAAGCATGTATTCCTTTTTTTAGGGGGAGTGAATATTCAATATATTTTAAGTTTTGCTCTCATTTCAAAAAATGAGAGCATGGTCTGAATGCAAAATCCTGCTTTTCAAGAAATGCTTATCAAAACAGCTGAACACCTCATCACAATTCACCACACCTAATAATCAGCATAAAATAACCCCTTATACCCTGTCTTTTCAAAAAGCCTAGATTGAAATGTCAGTATGGATTTGAGGCTGCACTTCTTACCAGTGGCTAAGGTAAGACTGGGAATGTGACAGCATGAAGCGTAAAGCACTGTTTTCACTGAAACGTTACAGTCATCTCATTTCATGTGTAAAAACATCCCCTCTATTCTTTCTGTATCTGAACTGCATACGATATGTATATTTTATTTACCTGGGAGCAAGAAATGTATAAAAAGGACTTATCTTTCTTTCACTTCAAGACAAATGTGGGAAATTGTTAAATAGTTGCAGAGTCTCTGAATCACGCCATAAACCCAGATTTGGAAAACAAACAAACAAGAATCACCGATTGAAATAATTTCTCTCCAAAATACAGGAGCTCTGTGGGTTAAATTTGAGTAGTTTTAATCATTCCTGCTGCACGCCAGGGCATGTGAAAGCTATTTCTCTCCATTATACTTAGAATTCACTCAGCAAGATTCCAATAGAAAGAGAACGCAATGTAGAAAGAAAATCCACTGTCCATAACTAACCACACATCATGAACTTTATATTCAGAAGCCCATTTTTTTTGTGATCTCTCATGTTTTATTTCATGCAAGATATTCCATTTCTCTATCAAGATGCTCTCTTGATAAAGAAGTGAGTGAAATACTTTCCAGAGCCCTTGGAATGCAACTTTTATAACCCAGTTAAAGAAATTGGTAAGACTCCAGGAAAGGCAGATTGTTATTTTTTTTCTGTATTTGCACAACCCGAATTTTCCAGTATAAAAATAATTTCACAGAATCACAGAATGTGTAAGGTTGGAAGCGAGCACAGGGGGTCATCTGGTCCAACCTCCCTGCTCAAGCAGGGTCATCCTACAGCAGATGGCACAAGATTCTGTTCAGACTGTCCTCCAGTGAGGAAGACTCCACAACATCTCTGGACAGTCTGTTCCAGTGCTCAGTCACATGCACAGTAAACTGTGAATCAGTTTCTCTCTCTTACCTCCTGTCCTACTGCTTGGCACTCTCAGCAGAGCCTGGAAACTTCCTCTGATATCTCCCTTCAGACACCTAAATAGATTAATGAGGTCCCCTCTCAGTCACCTCTTCTTGTGGCTGAACAGACCCAGCTCCCTCTGCACTTTCTCATAGGAGAGAAGCTCCATTCTTTTCCTAAATCACCTAGATAGCCCTCTGATGGACCTGCTGCAGGAGCTCCATGTCTTTCTTGTCCTGAGGAGCCCAGAAATGGACACAGCACTCCAGATGTGCCTCACCTGGGCTGAGTAGAGGGGCAGGATCATGTCCCTTCACCTGCTGGCAATGCTCTTCCTAATGCACTCCAGGATGTCATCGGACCACCAGAGCACTGCTGGATCATGGAGTGTTTGCTGTCCAGCAGGACCCCCAGGTCCTACTCTGCAGAGCAGCTGTCCAGCAGGTTAGCTCCCAGCCTCTGTGCTGGTTCATGGGTTATTCCTTCCCAGGTGCAAGACACTGCATTTGCCTTTGTTGAAGTTTAGAAGGTCCTTTGCTGTCCATCTTTCTATCTGTTGGGGCCCTTCTGAAGGGCTGGAGTATCTGAAAGGCGGTAGAGCCCTCTGAGGTTTTAGCCACTCCTCCCAGCTTTGTGTTGTCAGCAAGCTTGTAAGGAGGCACCTACCCCTTCATCGGTTATGTGAATATGCTGTGGAAGTTCCATGTCTTATGAGCAGTTATAGAGAAGAACTTGTCCAAGTTGCTATTATTTTGTGCTTACTGTAGTTCACTGTACTTCCTTTTTGCCTGGATGGATCATAGGGGAAGGTACAGTCATTGACTTACCTAAATCCTCTCTATATATGCTTGAGAAATATGGATTATATGCTCACAACCTACAGATCATAGAGTTGTAGCAAAAGCCATGATCTACAAAACAGTAGTCCCAAGTTTAAATCTTGGTGTAATGATTTCAAATGAGGACATAAGCGTGTATTTCTTCCATCTCAGTCTTATGAACAGTATCCTGCTCAAAAACAAGTTATGTATGTAGCCTGAGAAACTGGGGAAGTAGCTTTATAATCTGAATCAGAAAGAACAGAATTACAAGCCCTGACCCTATCAGCAAGACAAGGGTCATCATTATAAAACTATTCCTTACTAAATGGAGAGGAAGGAAAGTACTCATCCATTATAACACAACCCCCCTCCCCACCACCAACTCTCCCCAAAATAATTCTCCCTAAATACAGGATTCCTTTTGGAATCATGAAATGTGCTGAAAATCTGGAAATACTGTTTCTGGAGGTAAAGTGTTGATACATTCTTGAAATTGTTAGGAAGCTGACCAATGCAACATCTTGAATAGGGAATGGGAAGTGATTGGGACCTGGTGGGTGAATTAGAGGTAAATGTTGTGACTCACCTAATTGATAAACTGCCTGTCCCATCCCACCTAGCTGGAGCTCTGCCTTGATTCCAGATACAACCAGAGAGATAATGCTTTATACCAATCCAGCCTGGAGATGACAAGCATGTGGCAGTGGTGAAGATTTTCAAATGATCATGTTATCTCCTTAGTAAAAGTCGGTGGGAAAAGTGAATTATGTATTTTCTACTCTGATTACACAAAATCCTAATTTTGAGATCTGTGATGGATACTTGCTCTTCCAAAGTAATGAGGTTCACTGTAGTTCTAAGAGTTTTTGTGTTCAAAGTTAAAGCAAAAAATGGATATACCATCTTACAGTATAAGGATAAAGTAAAAGTGTAGAACTACCTTTTTTCGCAAAACCCCATTCAGGAAAATAAACTACTAAGAGTTGCAGACTGATAGCAATCTGAGAGAGTGAACACAAACAAAATATTAGTCATAATTAAATTAAAACTACCCTATGAGCACTACCAATTAGAAAATTGTGTGCAAGAAAGAGGGAGGAAAAAAATAAAGAAAAAAAGAGAAAAATATGATTTCTGATAAAGATGAAAATGGGTATGTATGACATCCTACTACATGAGATGGTCATTCAGTTATAGCTGAAAATAGTTATTGATTGTTCAGGTTACAGTCACCTATCAACATTAACTGGATCTTTTGTTCAGCTGTTCATCCCAAGAAAAATTATCTCTAGCATCTGTGATAAAAAATCCCAAACTTTGCAATCATACAGATTTATAAATTGCATTTGCACTTACAGTATTTTAATCAAAATGAACTCAATTGTGACAGCTAGATATTTTGCTTTTAACTCTAACAGAACTAAGATTTTACCTTAATTTTCTGTACATTCCTTTTATTTGGTGCTGTTGTATTAATTTTGATCAAAATCTGCTATCTTCTGTTTCATTTTATGGTGAATTTAAGATTCTGTATAAGCAAGAGAAAGGGAAGTCTTTGAGACTTCTAATTTCAACCTGTGATCTTTATATAAACAGACTAGAAGCCAGAAATGTTTCATCCTGCCCCACAGCCAAAGAAAATCTCTTATGACTGTTGATGGAGACAGATTTAATTACGGCACAGTTTCACAGAGGCCTTAGCGTATGAGCACAGAGTGGACATGAAGTGTTGTCAAGGTCCATTTGGCAGTGTTTCAACTGCCAAAGGCAAGACTAGAGATCAAAGAAAAGAGTCACAAATCCTAATAGCTGTATGAAAACCTCATTTAGACCAGGCTTGCTGGAAGACCTAGATCCGATTCATTATTACTTTTGCTATTTCTAGTTATAGAAGAAAAATGAGGCTTGCCTATGAATGTTTAAAGAAAAAAGACAAAAGGATTCTGACGAAAATCCTTTAGCCAGTGAATACAAGACCTTCTTTCCCTTAAATTCAAACTTATTTGAACACTAAGAATTTAAATGTCAGAGTTAAACTTAAGTCCCTTGTGAACTGGAGATTCCACCAGATTTTTCTTGCATCCTCTGAGTCCTGATGGCCCCAAGGAATAAATTCCTTGTTGCCTCAAGCAGAGTGACTTGATAGTTGAGTGTTGGGATATAAGAAATAGGTGTTTCTTTTAACTGTTGCTTTCAGCATATGCCAGCAGCAACCTATAGGTATGAGACTGCTGAGCCATTTTTGTGTAAGTCTATGCACTTTGTAAGAAGGCGTGAATTTCTTTCAGGACAGGGAATACAAAAGAACTGCTTGCTTCAAGAGAAGGGAGAGAAAAAGAGCTGTCTCCTCACCTCTCTTCCCCACAGAAATGAAGGAGGGGTACACCTGCACTTACTTTCTACATTCCTCTCTCTTTAGGGCCAAAAAAGTCTTCTCAATAAAGAGATGAATACATCTTTGTAATCTACTCTTCTTTCGCTCTTAACCAGAGAATCTTTATCTTTGCTTGGCTAACACAAGTTTTGGAACTCCCAGCCTGTTTTTAAAAATAATTGAATTTCCCAAAATTTAAAATATTTTTCGGAAAATAAATCACACTCATATTTTGGAATGTGATTACTTGGACACATTTGTTGGTAGGGAAGTGTAAGGTAAAATAAGCTTCAGAATTGGGGTTTTTGTTGGCTGCATAAAACCTTTAGTGTTAGAAGACCCAGATCAGTAGCTTGGTTAAAGCTAGGCAAAGGCAGCCATTTTGTCAGAAAATTGTTTCATAGAGAGCCTGTATGTGGTGATTTTTTCAGCAGGTTCTGGGAAAAAAAAGTTAAAAATCAGTGGGTCTCTGTTTTCTCCATACTGCTTAAAGTGCAAATAACCTTTCACTATTGCTAAAAAGCTCTCGGAAAGCAATCTTTGATATTATCTAATCTTATTATTGAGAGAAAATAGAGCAACAGTTATTGTATACCATCTATAATGTATATCTGATACTTCCTGTGTCTCTTAACAACTACAACATTGACACATTGACACATTTCTTTTCTCCTGAATATCTGAGTAAAATTATGTGGTCGTTAAATTATCTTATTCAAATCTTTTCAATAGCCCTTTATTATCAACTTTCTGAGTGTTTATATAACCTTACAATCTGCAATAGCAGAACTAATTTTTGAAGTTACATTCAAAAATTCATCATGAAATTTCAATACAACACACTCACTTCCCTCATGAAACAGACTGTGGAACTATTTGCCATTAATCCAATGGGAATTTTGATATTTGAGTTCAGTGGGACAGGACCAAAAGATATTCTTTATCCTGGGAATAATTCAGAAGGCGGATTTACTGACTTATTTTCTGATAAAACCTATGGGATTTGACTTTTTCTTTTTTACATGATCAATGTTTACTCTAACTGTCAGAAAACAATATTTACTTCTACTTTACTTGTTGTTTAAGCTATGAAAGGAGGAAGTGGAATGGAAAATTGATGAAGAAACCTGCCAGACCAGACGAGGGGGATTTTCTGTAGTCATCCAGTCCAAAGTTCCCACACTTCCAAGGGGAATATACCAATGCCTACTCCTATTCCTGCCCTTCCATGTTTCCTTTCCTTACCATGGCATATGCATCCTCATCTTGGTCCTTCATTTCTGTGGTGACAAACGTCTTTTGCCCTCATTATTGAGAAACCTTGAGACAACTGAGTTTCATAAATCTTTTTGGGTTTTTGTTCTGCATAATTTTTTTCTTCATATTTTACAAAGTTTATGGTAAAATAACATTGACATATAAATATGTCTAGAGCTTTCAAGACACAACTGAAAACATGACTCCTAGTCTGCAGTTGAAACCTGGTAATCAGGTGACAAATACCCTTTGACAGATGCATATGCACACACCAGACCAGATTATAAATTAGTCTCCAAAAGGGATTTTTGGTGGTTATGTCTGAGCTGCTCAGGCTGTATGAGGAGACCTGACAGAAATAGTTTATATTAGCTAAGTATTAAAAATAAATCTTTTGATTCAATTTGATTTCATTTTTACTAACTGCAAATCTCTGCTTAAAAGAGGCAGTGGAAGACATCCTAGAAGGCGTGAGTTTGGATTTGAAAATGAAGACTGTCTGGATATGTTTGTCACAATTTCTATTTTAATGTTTAGGTTATGTCTTCACTTTTTTTTAATACAGTAACGGATGGCCAGTTGCAGAAGAAGCCTATCTGCCATCTATAGTATAAAGCCTCTCCTTTCTCCAGGATACAACCACAGGGATTATTTTAGACTGAGGAATTGTGTCCTGCTCTTGCTCCCTCTTTCTGGGCTTCCCTGGATGATAAGTGCATCAGCAGAACTTAGACAGTAGTGTTCATCTGTGAAGATTAGTGAGAACATAAAAACACTTCCACATTTTTTTAAAATAAGAATTACAGAATCACAAAATCAGCTGAGTTGGAAGGGACCCACAAGGATCATTGAGTCCGACTCCCAAACCCTGCACAGGATAATCCCCAAGAATCACACCGTGTGCCTTAGAGCATTGTCCAAACTCTTTTTGAAGTCTGTCAGGCTTGGTGCTGTGACCACTTCCCCAGGCAGTCTGTTCCAGTGCCCAAACACTCTCTGGGTAAAGAACCTTTTCCTAACATCCAACCTAAACCTCCTCTGACACAACTTCCCTCGGGTCCTGTTATTGGTCACCACAGAGAAAAGATCAGTGTCTGCTCCTTCTCCTTTTCTCCAGGAAAATAGTTACATGGTCATGGATTAAACAGTAAGATACTGATAGAAAAGTTTTAGTTCTCTGTCTTTCGAATGCAGTTCCAAAGAGTACAAATTTTTTTGTTATTCATTCTCCTAGACTGCTGAATTATCACATATGTTCAACCTTCCTGTATGACTATACAAGATAAACAATTTAAAATGAGAGAGATTAAATTGTGGTCTCTCAGAGGAATGTTGAACATCATGTGAATATCCACACTGCTGATGAAGAATTATTAAGATGACCTTAAGAGAGCACTCTAAAAAAATCTGCTAAAGAATGATATTTTTCTGTGGATACACTGTCTGAGAATGTTTAACTCATTGTATCATTTTTCTGATCAGAGAAGAAAAGAAAAAGTGTGATAGAATGGGGATTGCTAATGGACTGTCAGCATAATAGAAAACATTTCTGTCCCTGAAAGCTGGGTGCTCTTCTCTGCCAGCTCAACAAAATATACATAATTTTTAAAATTTGCAACATCAGGGTTTTTTCAGCATTTAATTGTTTCAGCATTTGGGCAGATATAATTTTTTAAGAGGAAGCATGATGAAAGAGATTTATCTGTAAGATTTTTATAAAGGTGCTCTGAGTATTTATGGATGTAAAAAGTTCAACATCTTGCCATCTTGACGTCAAGCAATGGAATACAATTTATACCATAAAGTTGAGATAGTTTTAAAATAGTATCTTTTTCTATGTTATATGTACAAGTATAGCTGCAATTTTTAAACAACTGTAGCTGTATTAAGATACTGAAAATTATGTTAAATTAGAAATGCATAAAAGAAGAAGCATTCAATTCTTTTGGCAGGCAAATTTACCTGAACATGTATCTTCATGCTCCAAGAATGTATTGTAATTAATGGCAATTATCTTTTGTACATTTAATCCACACATTAAATGTACAAAAGGCCACAGATCTGGGTAAATATTGTTGAGAAGTCAGTTAGCAGACATTTGCTATGGAAAGTGAGTGAGTGACACATGAATCTTATTTTGTATTTAAGACATTTCCTGAAAAAGAGTAACAAAGTCAGAGAAAATGATATAAATACTGCTCCCCAGCAATATTGAATAGCACTAAAAATTAGCAATGGAAGATCAAAAAAACAAACCAAAAAAAAACCCCCACTCAACACCATATTCCCCCCTTCCCTGACATTACACCACTTAACCAACAGCCTTTGGCATGCCTTCTCCGAAGTTTAACTAAAAGTGAATAAAATACCTCTAGGAATGCACCGGCATTCTCTCTGAAACAGGTTAACTAAGTAGCCTCCTATGTGTCAAGCCTTCATTAAAAATTTTAGTCAATCTACACAAAAAGTTTCCTCGTGGTTCTAAAACTTCTCCAAGAAATATCTGGGTAACGTCTCATGAATCTCTGTTTAAACAATCTCTTGAAAAAGTAATTGGATTTTCTGGATTCTTCCACACAAATGAAAAAGAAGTGCATGTGAATCAATTCCAGCTGGCTGAGTAAAGAAAAAACTAGGTGATCCTTAAACATGTAGAGGGCAAACAGAACAGCCTGGCAGTTTTTACAATTATGTGTATCTACTTGCGTACATACACGCATGAACAGAGCCCCTGGAAACACCAAAAGAACTACTACCACGGGTAGCTAAGAGTGAATTCTGGTCTGTTTCTTGCCAGGCCACTCTACTCCATGGCTTGTAAATTACATCCATTTTGGTGCAAACATTAAGAAAATAAGAACGGCAGACATTTCAAAATATTTTATGCATCTTTAAATCTCTTCTTTCTGCAAGGTGCCAAAGGGTTGCCATAGAATTCATTGAGGGGTAATATACAATTCAGCATGAGTCACGGAGACATAATAAAGGAATAAACATTTTGTGGCTGAATTATGACAATGTGTATTCTGTTCTCATTCAAAATACTCATATGCACTTTTATGTAATATGAAATTAAAATGACATTTCCACATGAATATTGAGCAAAGTTGGCGCAAATATGAGTGTAATATAATTAAAATCTCACAGATAAAACTGTGGCAGATATTATTTCATGTGCCCTAATAAGGCTAAGACAGTACTAAATCAAAAACAAATGTCCTGGTGTATAAACACTTCTGTCTCAGAACTGCAGTAAATGTGTGATTCAGAGATGACACCATTTGTATGAACTTACATATCTGTAAAGTCTGAGAGAACTGGATTAGGGTGAGGAATAGAGAAGTAATTTTTCTATCAGGCGAAGATGATCTTAAAAGTCTAAAGGATAGTACTGAGATGGGACCTAGTCATGTTCCTGTTCAGCTTCTGTATAGTGATGATTATTTCATTCCTTGAAAATTAAAATTTTCATACAAGTTTAAAGATGAAATCACAGATTTATTTCCCCCTGAAAAGATCAATTTCATATCTTCATCTAGGGCTTTTATACATTTTTTTCTCCCTCAATATTTTCAATGTAATTGTTTTACATATTTTTTTAATTTATGGTCATATAGGGTTCAGTGAATGTCATTTCTGTCCTTTTTTTGCCAGCCATAAAAAACATCTTATGCAAATCCTAACCTTTGTAAATTCTTTTAGTTCTAAAGTGAAGGAACACTCCACTTTAAATCTCTTTTGGAGTCAGGGTTTTTATGACAGGAAGGTGATGGAAACAAGTTACATCTTGGAATGCACTTGTCTAAAAGCAAATCTGAAACTGAACAAAACACAATATTTTGATAAGATAGATATGCTAAAAACATATGAGAGCATAGTGTATATTGCACATATATGTATTTTTTTCTGCATATCAGTCCAAGCAGTTACAAATGAGGACTGTTTATATCCCCATAACCAGAAATATTTGCATTGCAAAAATGACAAAAAAGCCCCAAATGTTTGCAAACAAATAACCAGTCCAAAAAATTATAAATAATTTAAAACCATGTCTTCTATTTTGTAGTTCAGTATCTGCTTTTCAGCTTTTTTTGGTCCTTTCAGCACACATGGGTCATCTTTTTAAACCTTCCTGTAACAGAAAAGCTGGAAAATTTGTGTGGGATTTTGGACAACTCTTAAATTTTCTACAAAATCTATTTTTTTAAATAAAAAATGGGATTAAAATTGTAATTTGTCATATATGATTTACCTTCATCTAATATTACAAGAAGACAACAAAAAGGAACAAAAGGAAAAAGATCAAACTCCATATGCACTATTACATGCCATCTCTTTCCCATCAGTTCTTATAGTAATAAGTAATTGAAGAACTATGATGAATCTGTGCCTCAAATCCTTTTCTGTGTATAATTACAAATTATGTCTCCTGTGTAATACAGAAAATTTAATATTCATTCAAATATTTACTATAATGGTATCATAATCAGAAAAAAATTGTGAAACCATATTTATATGAGTGCAATTATTCAGAATTTTACAGAGAAGGGACTTCCTTTTTAAAGGACTGATGGTTCATGAACTGATAGAAAAGATAAGTGTTTTTTCGGGAAATGGCAATATACATACAGTAAATAAAGATTGAATTTGTACATTGCTAATTTTTCTACAGGTGAAAAACACTTTTGATTCAACAAAATGTTTTTTTGTTTATTTTGCCCTATCTAGCTAGCTAGCTATCCATCCATCATCTGTGTATATGTACATACACAGGATGGCATGAAAACATCTCAACTTCAGTTTTCATTGTAAAGAGAGTGATGAATTCAAAGACAAAATCATGTGTGTACAAGCCATTCATCATGGCTGAAATGCTGGTTTTCTGTGGAAGAGAGATATAGGAGCACCAACAGATAAAAAATCTATAGGCATGGACAATTTTCGTTCTAGTTTATTCAGTTTAGGAGCAAAGTCACATTCAGTTGATATCACGTGTAGGTCGTCAAGGGATATATACTCTTCTGAATACTAGAATTGCAGAAGCCCAGTCATTTGGAAATGAGGCTATCACAAGCATAATCAAAAAGCCCAGCAACATAATACCCTCATCTGAAAGATATTTCCTGATTGAGAAAGAGCTTAAATATTCTTCAAGGACTCAATTGTACTTGAATATAATTTCAGAGACCACCATGTGCACTGTCTGTGTGGTTCAAGGAACACAGCAGCTTTTCTTTTTCTTGCAAAGGTTGCAGGCTTGAGTAAAGGGGAAAATAACAGGAAGAAAAGATGTCTCCATTCAATAAGTAATTCAGTTAATCAGTGTACGAAATCACTGGCATGACCTAAGTTAGCACACAGAAATGACAGTGTGCAGAGAAGCAGAATAGAGTTGGCAGAGACTGAATGATCAGAGAGGCATGTGACTCATGTTATGGTCCGAATGAAAGCACTAATTAGAAGGATTGCAATTAAAACATCAAGGTCTTCAGGTCACAGAAACAGTAATTTCCTCCAGTTTTCAGTTCCCAGGAATCAAGTTTAATGTTAACCCTATGCCTGCAATACTTAGTGGGAGCATTGTTGTAGTTCCCTAATTATACTTGAAAGAGTGTAACAGAAGAGTAACATCCCTCCAATAGTAGCCAAAAGTGGCTATCTAGTGAAGGGTGAAAGGACACAGGAAATACATATTTCCATAAGAGAGTGTGGCAGTCCCAGACATCCTCCTAACTTCTGGTCTTTGTCCCTCATGTTAGAACCTTTGGGCTTGACCTGCCTCCCTCTGCTCCTGTCAGGTACCAGACAGGTTCTGGGGCTGCTCAGATATCGTAGAACCAGGGAACGGTTTGGGGTTGGAGGGACCTCTAAAGATTACCTACTCTTGAGCCCCTTGCTGTGGGCAGGGATACCTTCCACTGGACCAGGTTGCTCAAAGCCCCATCCAACCTGGCCTTGAATATTTCCTGTGATGGGGCATTCACAATATCTGTGGGCAACCTGTTCCAGTGCCTCAGCAACCTCAGCAAAATATCTAAACCTAGTTTCTTCCAGTGTAAAGCCATAATGACAGAAGATTACAGCCTGACATCTTAAGGTAAACCGCCATCAATTTCAGTTTTCTGTGATATGTCAGATTGTTTTTTGTTTCAATTCTAAAGCAGCTGCCTGAGCAATGCACCCATACCCATGGTTTAGTGTTAAGTGGCAGTATGCTGTGGGTTGCACATGTCCTAGTGTGGAACTTCCTGGCTTCTTCAGGAGTATTGATATGTGATGCCTTAAAAACCCACAACCCACAACACCTAAGAGCACTGATTTGCTACATCATTTTTAATGAAATATTTAGTAGTTGATAATGCCTGACGAGTGTGATAATCTCAATTCTCTGTGACAGACATAAGAACTAATATTTTATCAGCTACAAGCTGACAAGCAGCTGAAATATTGCTACCGGTTACTGCTATTAATTTTGTCTCACACTAAGGTGTTTTTTTAGGCTTTAGTATATATTTCTGTGCAAAGGACATTATTTACTGTATATGATAGTGCTACGCAATTTAAAATAATTATTATTATTAGCAGGAATAAAGATTCCAGTAAGGTTTTACAAAATAATTTAGCATCAAATAAAAATTCACATTTCTTTGCCTAGAAAATGTGGTATATCTAAAAGAGCTCATCAGACTTCCTTTTACTTACACTTAGGATAAACTGTATAGATAAATATTCCCCTTTTGTTGTCTCTAAAGTATGATTACTTCTGAAGTATAAAAATAAGCAAGTTCCATATAAGCACACAGCACAAAAAGACAGCAGAAACACAAATGAAAATGTTGACCAATTCACAATGAATTTCCCATTAAAATGTAGTTTCTCTTACTTCTCAAGAAAATACATACAGGAAAAAGTAATTTTTATGTACCTATACATTTTACCAACAAAATAAAAGACATTTAGTGACACAGTCAAATCTACTGAAACATAGGGACAGGTTAATAGTATGTGTAAAAGGAAACAGGGACGGGAATTTAATTGTACGCTTGTTTAATTGTATGTTGAATTTCTACTTAAGATCTTTTAAGATCAGTGAATCATTCCAAACTAGAATATCTATACTGACTTGGAAATTAGTAGTTGATGTGTGAAATGGTAATCTTATTTTATGTTGAGACCACATCTGATATATTTAAATGATTGTGTTTGGAACAGTATTTAAAAGCAAACTATGTAAGCCAAGACTGAGAAGAAATTACAGGCAAGTTTATTCTTGTACCATTATTTTCTTCTCTTAATGTTTTAGCTCACTTCTTTCGTTCCTGATTTTCCTTTCCTTCTATCCCTTTTACATATTTTATTATTTCTCTTCTCATGACGTTCTAACAGATATCTTTTTGGTCAGATGTTCTTATATTTTTTACCCTATGATTTCTATTCTCTTTTTCTGGTAGTGGGAGGAAACTCTTGAAAAAAAATAGTCCTGAAGATTGTAATTATTTATAAACTACACAAATCTTTGTGTCTTCACCCTGCCTATATTCAAAAGCAAAAAAAAATTAAGTGAAGTAAAGAGCATCATTTCTTCATAGCTCTCCTGTAGGTGTAGTTTATACTATTCAGTATATTATTGGGGAACTTCCGTCTTATATTTCTTTAGAATCCTTTAATTACCAAGGCTAGTTAAAGCATACTAAATACTAAAGAAATATAAGACATCAAATTAATCTTTCAAAATTACTTTGTCTCAACAGCTTGAGTTTTAATCAGTTTTGGGGCTCCCAGGGGAAAAAAAAAGAAAAAACGCTTAAACCAAGTGAAAGAAAGAAAAGTGGTCAGAAAAAAATTGCAGACAGCTTCCATCCTTTCAGAATAATTTTGAAAATAGCTAGAAATTTTCTTCTCTCTTGTGATGAGAAAGAAATTATCTTTCATGTTACCTGAGAAGTGATGCTTGGAATGTGTTAAATAGAAAACTGAAGGCGAAAATTTCTGTTTCCGGAAGTTCCTAAATTAGCAGCCAAGTATGAGATGGCCTGACTGACAAATCGAAGACTATTGATCAGATCAGAGAAAAGAAAGAAAAAAAGTGAAGACACTTCAAAATGCAGCCAGAAAACTCGTTTGCTTTAAAATTCATTACTAAATGGGATTACATTTTTCCTCTTACCTATGAAAGAACCACAAAAGCAACCTAGTCCTCTGAGATGTGGATAAATTATGGTACAAAATGATTGTAAATTATTGTGCAATATATTATAACTATCATGTTATGGATGACAATGTAAGGCAGAGGAGCTTGAGTTATCTTTACATGACTGGCTGAGGAAAGGGCTGTGTGGCAGCACAGGGACACAGTGCACCTGGGCTTGGACACAGGCTCACTTAGCAAACAGCTGTTGCCCCAGATGTGTGTGCCTCTGCTTCTGCCAGAAGTTCTTGCATCCATAACCCAGGATGAAGCGTTTGCTTCCTAATCAAGTTTTTGAAAAGTCGGGTGGCCAAATTGAACAGCTGACAGACAATTTTCAGTAGCACAAATAAATCAATGAGCTGCATGGCAGAAGAAAAAATCAATGAAGAATCAGTTTGATAAATACAACTGAACCTTTAAATATTGCTTATGAAGCTAAACAAGGCTCAAGTAAATTCTCCACATCCCAGCCTTTACATTGGAATATAAACCTAAAATTTATCTTAAAAGGGAAATTGTCTAGACGTCATTACCACATCAAAATGAATCTTTTTTCTAAGGTGAATAAATATAGATATATTGCCTTTAGGTTTTCTATTAGCTTTCTATCTTTTGCAAACTTTGCCTAAATTCTTTAAGACAACAAATTACTGTGATTAATAATGATAATGGACATAAGCTGCTGGCTTCCCCTGATGAAAAAATTATGGGAATATATTAAAAAACAAGTAAAAGGGTTTAAAATATAATATGCATTTAGCTATTTTAAGCAAAATTTGCTTAAATTTACTTTTGCTGGATGGTACCTTTTAAAATATTTTTTTCCTCCCTCTGAAAAGTTAAAGGAAAAAAACTTCTCCCTGTTTTACAATTTGATTTGTTTTATTTACACCTGTTTCCTGAACTGAAACTAATTTTCAGCCTCCTATGGCTGAATCCTATCCTGTACAGCTCTTGACTTTGGTGGGATTACACACAGAAAGGCTGAAAGACTGAGAAGTACTTGCTGTTTTGACTTGCCTATTGTTAGAACTACCAGTTTTGTTGGCAGTATAGGGCAGCAAAGAATCACCTTGATGCTTATTTTCCTCCGGAATAATTGGAAGGCCAAAACCCCTTAAGCTTTGTATTCACTTGTATTCATTTCACTGATGTCCCTCAGAGAGGCAACATCTTTTTAACATAATGTTTTACTAAACTAAGCAGCAACAGGGGAAATTGTATCTCTCAGTCTGTTATCAGTCAGAAACAGATGGGAAAATTGTGGCTGTGATGCAGAATGAATTAAACTGTGGATTTTTTTTTTAGCATGTTTTCTTTCAGTTTTGTCCAGTTGATTCGATTGTTTCATCAGCTATTTATGTCCTGTCCTTCAGACTGAAAGCTTTTAGGGACACAGACTTTCTCACCAGTTATGTTCATGCAGTGTTTAGCACAATGAGATCGAGACTTGTTTTTAAGTGGTAACAAAATAAAAATGACTGGTAAATACAGAAAAAAAAATAATAATATTGAAAAACATTGTCACATTGTCTTCTCTGTCTTGGTTTGAAGAGGCCTAATTTATAGTTGACAAGATGACATCTGGTGGGATGTCTGGAGGGACATTGAATCTTTCCTATGGAAACTACAGAGGGGAAACAGCAACAGTAAGAGCTGCTCAGTCTCACTTAGACAGTAGAGAGTGCAGTGGACAACACGGACAGACAAACTTCTACCTTGCCAGATTGTGCTTCTGGGAACCAGCCAGAGGTGACATCACTGAGAAAGTCACTAACATTCAATAAAAAACATGAAGGGACTGAGAGCAAGGTCTGACCTTCAGGAACAAAGATGGCAGAAAGAAGTGTGAAAGCCCCTAATTTCGATTTTCTCCAATTGAAAGCTGCACATGTAGTTTCAAAATGGAATTTCTATTGTCATTTTAAACAAATAAAACTGATCTCAGAAATTCTTATGTCCTTGTGGAGAAAGTACCTATAAATCTAGTTTTATGAGCATATTGGAAAATACATAAAACTTGTAAAAATATAAATCTGTTATTAAGACTATTTAAAATGTATAAATAAAAAATTTAAAATGTTATAGGGCAAATTTCTACAGAGAAAACCACATAGAACTAGTCAAATCTTCACTCTGTCTTGCACCTTAAATATCATCAAGACGAAGGCTTGCACTTACTTGGTTTAAGAAATACAAGCTCGCTCATGTGCACTCTGGCTGTGAAATAGTCTAAGAATGAACAGAGAAACCATTGTTTTCCCCTTAGAACATAAGTAATTAGTAGTCATAAAAATATTTTAGCAGGACAAGAACCTGCATGATACTCTTATTAAAATAACCCACCTTCTCTTTGCTTGAACACTCTGAAAGATAGTCCTTTTTCTTCAACCCTATATAGAAGGTCATATTAATTTGTACAATTTGATGTCACATTCTGCTGATTAATATTAATTTTATATGGCTAGGGGACAGAAACCACCTTAGTCAGTGTAGTCAAGATAAACATCTGCTGTCATTTTATAAAATGTCCTGCAATTTGTGCTCATGCTGCTTTATGCTGTGGAAGTGCTTACTGCTTTACCATGGTCCTTTCCTCACCACGTGTCTCCAAATTTCCATTCCCATTTTATGCACATGCCACCTTTGCAGCTAATTGGATAGGGAAAAACGGAAAAAGCACTTTGATTAGAGGACAACAGAGCTGCTGAGGAAATGCAGGGGGATTGTGTTGACTGCCCTTTGTAGTAATGGCTATGAGCAAAGAAGGGTAAATACAGATTAGCCTTCTTCAGATGCTGATGTGGATCTTGTTCTGGACTTAGCAAGATTCAGTACTTTTGCACTCCTGTGGTCCAGATGTACCTGATCAGTAGCATCCTGAAAGAGGTCAAGGAGGTGTTTGGAGCTGTGGTGCTGTCCTCCCAGCTGCCCAGGGTCCCCTGCCCAAGCAAACATGTAGCAGGGTGTAAGTGCCTCATGATTTAGTAAAGGAGAAAGTCAAGGAGCATGGACTACACTGAAGAAATCTTCATTAAAAGGTGCTTATTTATCACATCCTGATGTTTGATCAAAACAATACTAAACCCTGACCCAAAATGTGTCTTACGCTAATGTTACTATAATGTTCAGGTCAGAGTAAGTTTTGGCAGTCACATAAGGATGCTAAATGAGATTGGAGGAGTGAATAAAGAGGAGGATGACTTTAACTTTTAAACAAAGTTAGCACCAGCATAATTGCTGATCTTCACAGAGGAAAAAATGTGTAAGTTACAGATGAATATTTATCTGCATTCAACTGTGGAATAATTTTAAAAGTTCAAAAAATAGCCAGTAGTCACATATGCATATTGAAATAGGCCTCTTTAACCTCCAGCAAGATTCTGAAATCTCTGTAGCTGATCAGATAAAACACTGAAATATTGAAGGATTCTTCTGTTTCTGTGAGCTTGCCATTTTTTCCAACACTTGCCTTGTTCCACAATCTCTACTTTCCCCTCACAAAAGAAGCTCTAGCAAGCTGCAGCACTGAAAGAGAAGTTTGGATGGTGGATCTGAAGCTAAGTTCATGAGCAACAGAGCACAAGGGCACAAAGTTAAGTTAGTGTCATTGTTTCTGGCAAAATTTCTGTCTCAGACCTAGGGTCTTCAGCATGAAATCAAAATGACATTGAAGAAGTAATACTGTCTATGTTTGGATTGTGCTCATTCCTTTCTCTTATCAATTTTTACCTTGAAGAGCAGAGTTCTAAAAATAACTTGATCTCAAATCAGAATTTCTCTCTGCCTTTCTTGCTGTAGTTTTTAGGATACATGATACACTCCTTAGCTGCACAACCAAAAACCAGATTCTTTGGAATGTGTCAGGCTGTTCTCTGAAATCAATGTTGGTTTTGACATTTCTGTACCCCTTCAAGTGACTATTTTGTAGTTTGGCTTTTTATTTTTTGGCATGATCAACATCTATTCATGTTTGTCATTTTAGTAATAAGATGTCAATGGGATATTAAATGTTCCAGAAATTACATGACAAAGCTATCTATAATACCATAGTAGAAAAACTATAAAACTAGTTTGAGTTTCTGACCACGTACAGTGAAATACTTCCTTATTTGCATTTTCAGCACAGGAATTTAGAATAGATTATGCTTTGGACAGTGAAACCTTTAGCTCTGATTCTCATACTTAGATTGAGATAAGTCTCTCTGATTGTTGGAAACTCGTATTTGCTTGTTGGGACAATTAAAGTAGTTAATATTGTTGTGACTCAAAAAAATAAAACTGCAGAAATGTTTAACATATTTAATTATCAAAATTAGATTACAATTTCAATATTGTCTTTAAAATGCTTCACATGCATATACAGTATTAACGAGAATGATTTGCCTGTTTAATATACAAGTAAATGTGTGCTTAATTACTAATTTTTCATGTTCTGTGATCTTTCAGTGCTGCAACTGCATCTACCTTTGACTGATTACTTCACTTGTTTCTATTGCACCTCTCACACAGGATTGGATAATGAGCAATAGTATAGGCTTTGTAATCCTACATTGAAAGGAAAGATTCAAAAATGATAGTGCTCATATCAGAGATATAAAAGTAACTTTGAAGACAAGATATTTCAGTTTTAAAGGGTGGGGTTTTTGATGTAGAATTTTATTCATCTTATTCTGGTTAAACCCCCCCCCCAAACCTATGGCTTATATTAATTAATTTAAACTATTAAACTTGGTGAAGCTTTCAGGGCCTAGCTTTTAATCACTTTCCAACATCTTCCTAGTTTGAAGAGCTCTTGAATTGAACATGAGTTACATTTTTTCATTTAATACTCTTCTAACACCTAAAAAGAATAGAATAAGGCCCTGTTAATTTGATATTTCACATGTACCTGAAACTCATAAAATGCTAATTAAGTCAAAGGTTTTATTTTCTAGCCTGTATAAAACTCATAATCGTTTCATTCTATGATCTGATGATTATAGCTCCATTACTTTATTTTTTTTTTACCTGCAAGGTAAAGGTTATATTACAAGGAAAATAAAAATGCACTGCTTCAGGTTCAGAGCCTCAAAGTAAAACTTAATTAAAGTTGAATTGAGTCTTGTAAAGAAAATATGTAAAGGAAAGCAAAAGAAAAAACTATGTTATTTCTTAATTACCCTCTGAGGTTATACTTCAATTGTTTCTCTCCATTGCTAAGCAGTGTTACTCAGAGTGAGTACTGGTGTGCTGTAAATGAGCTAGAAGTAGCACACTTTAGGCTGTATGTGCTGCCTCTCCACACTCCACGTGCTCTGCCCAAGCAAAAGGCAACCATTTTGGTTATGATTTTGACATTATATAACCACCTCCCTTGATGAAGGCCTTTACAATTCATGAAATTCTGCTAAGTAGCAGCAATAATTGATTGTCTTCCATTGCCTGAGATAACTTGAAGTAGATGTCTAAGCAACATTTTCTTGATCCCAAAATTCTGTTACTAATGGAAAACTCTAGTTTTCTAGGAGTACTCTACACCTGTGTGTATGCAGTAACTGTTTAGCCAGTTAGTATATTTGGTATTTCAATACATTTTTAAAAGTGAAATTTAAAAAGTAGAATTCCTATACTGTTAAACCAGTGTCCAAAACTCAAGGTGACATGGTTTGGTTTTATTTCTAGACCTCAGGTATCTTCCTCTCTATAAAACTCCTAAACTTGCAAACTTTTATTCTAGTAACATTTTAAGCATCATTTCTCAATACACACAGTTAGCAGAAAGTGCTGTAAGTACACATTTTGATTTGAACATCAGAGGTTGAACGTCAAGATAGGTCTTCAAAAAACAAATTGTGTAATAAACAGAGAAAAAAGAATGAAAGAGAGGAGGATGAGATCGGAGGAATACACATCCATCAGGTATTGTACCACTACTAATGGAGCTGTAAAAGAAACCAGTTTACTCTTGCTGCCAAAATGAACAGCACCAGCCAAACATAAACAAACTTTCAGTTATGGTAAAGGGGAGCAAGGGCAATTTCCCTCAGTTGGGAGGGAAGAAATGTAGACAAAAAGCTCTTTCAGCCAGGCTAAGACATGCAGAGTAACATGTGATGTTGATGATGTGATGTTGCCCAGAGCTTTGAACATGATGAAATATTCCTAACAAGATATTAAAGCAGAAAAAAACCCTCAACCAACTAAAACACAGAGCACTTGTGAATTTGCCTACTCTTAATTGATCACTAAAGATGTGTTATGAACCAGTGGTGGATGAGCAAACAGGTGAGGAAGGTGACTACCTTCCTTAGTACCATAAAGGGAACCTCGTTCTTGCTACTACTGCAGAATGCGTGTACCCTGTCAGCTGAGAATTAAATTCTGGACCTCATTTCTGCTTATCTTATGTCTAAAGGATGACATATCCATTTTGTTGGTGCTTTTCTATTCCTCCGATATTGTCACTCACAGAAGAGAATAAAGCTGGGCTCTGAGTAATAACTGTTTTATTGTAGAGTATATGTGAAATCATCAGAGAGACAAACTGTTTTGACTAGTCTATGCTTCCAAGGTTTCCCAACCTGTTGTTGATTGCCTTATTCATCCCAAGAGTTGTAAGCCTAAGACAGTCCCTCATTGCCCATTTTTTCAGCATGCAAAATTTAATAGCCCAGTGGTCAACTTTAAAATAGGAGAGAAGAAAAAAGTTTGAATGATATAAAAATGAAATGCAGTACATTCAAGCTGACATATAAAATGTTTCCTACTTCCCACACCCTGAATGCTGAATGAATTTTGATATTAATTGTTATAATAAAAGCAAGTTCAGAAGTTTCTGTGGTCAGAAACCCGTGCCTCTTTTAAATCATATATGCAGCCTCTTTTAGGTTATTGGACAATCCAGACATTTAAACAGGAGGTTGAGTACTATTTTCATTTTACTGTTATCACTGTTTTATCTGAGATGTGACAAAAAGTATGTTTTGTCCTATGGGTCATTTGGAATATTCTCTATGCTATCATCTAAATGAAATATCACCCAAAAAATAAACAAGCAAACAAAAGACAGGTTATACTTTCTCATACGTAGAAATGGGAAAAAGATAAAATGCAATCTGTGTCCATATATTAGGGAATCTGAGTCCATATCACTAAGGTGAAAGGAAACCAACTTTAAAGTAGATCTATAATTCAGAAGCATGCCTCCATTTCAGACTGATAAAAATCATACTTTGAAGTAACTTACTTACTTATGATTTTAGAAATCATAGCCAGAAGCAAATACCTATTGTCAGGAGAATAGGGTTATATCCTAAGGGAAAGGATTATTATCTGTATACCAAAATATTGCAGAGGAACGTACAACTTTCTGCTTGTTTCCCATGATTTTATTTAAGATTTCATTTAGCACTGATCTTCATCCCCAATAGCTTTCAGAACGACTTTCTTCTACTCCTCGGGAAAAGAAATAACTGGATAATGAACAATAAATGGCACAGTTTATATTTAGTCTAACAAGATGTAAAAAGTAAATAATTTCTGCATATTTGCAAGCTAGGGCAACATTTTAAATTTGAGATTTGGGTAGCCAGAGGACAAATTTTATGGCTTGCAACTGGGAATCTGGCAGGATATCGTTCTTTTGATTACATGCAACAGACATAATGTCATCCAATATATGGTCTAGAAACTGGCATTAGCTGCTGAATTAAGTCAATTGAATAAAATAAGCAAATATATCAATTAAGTAGATTTTCCACATGCTGTTTTACGACCACCCTCCTTTGACCCATTTTTAAGTAACTCTCACAAGAATTCACTCACACAAACAGATATGGAAAGCATATAGCATTCTACCATGCATTACTTTATCCTGATGCTCTTTTTTGGAGGCACAGTCTCTCCAGGATCCCTGTAGTTATGGATGGAAAGATGTTCATCCAGAAGACACAGAGTTCCAAATTTGATGCCACCCTGGGACTAACTCTCTCCACTGATCACACTTTCAGGCCTGGCTGGTCTCCTGTCACCACTGAGTGTCAGCACATAATTCCTGAAGCAAATCCATTCTGTGCGTAGAAACAGCAGCTTGTCAGCCCCAGTCTTCACAAGCAAAGAGTGCTGAGTTGTGGGAGTTGGTGGACGTGACAGATGGATGCATCTGTCTCTGCCTCCCCTCCAGCTTCTTTCTCTCATTCTCTCTCTCTAATATATGATTTATCCATAGGTATGTATGTATACCCACACAGAGATATCCGTGTAAATATATCTGAAAATGCTTATATACAGGTGTATATATGGGTGAACAATTTACATGTGCATTCTTACAGAAAGAGAATATATGTCAGCTCCAGTAGAAATATGTGTAATTTTATAAGTATTATCTGATAAGAACACCTGTCAGTCAACAAGAGTTAAATTTTGAAGCTGTTTTCATGTTAGTCCATCATTTGTAGCGTGATTGATCTTATTCCTGCCAGACTTGCTATAAAAAAGCAAATAGTACGATGATGAGTAATATAAGCACTCTCTGTCTAAGTACCACAAATGTAGAGTCACACTTTCTTCCCCCATGGTAAAACAAAGTCCTTTTGCTAAATTAACACACTATATGTTTACTAGCTCATTTGTTTTCCATGAACTTGAATATGAGTCACAGGTGTTTTATTTTATACAGAAGCATTTAGTAACAATGCTTTCCTTCTATTTTTCCCTTCACCTGCTAATCTGTGAAAAAACTATGGCTAACTCCTTACCACCAAGCACTCTGCACAAAATAGCTATCCTCCTTTGGCTGGTTTGAGGTACTGAGAGCTCTCCTTTTTCTTCCTACAACAAAAGTTGTTTCAGTTTGGGTTTCACAGTGGTGTATCCAAATTAATTTTTCCAAGGGACTTAGGAGATTCTGTTTGCATGAATTTTGTGATTTATAATCCTTCTATTTCTCACATCAAAGGAGATGACATAGAAGAGATTTCAGTGTTTTGGCTCAGATATGAGCAAGAAAATTTTAAAGAAAACCAAACATAAAATCTGCTAAATCACTGCAAAGTGAAGACATGAATATTTGTCTTTATTTTTTTATAAACTTTCTAAACATGCAAAGCTAAAATGTCTGAAGTCATCTTTCTCTCCTCTAACCCCATTTTAGTTTCTAATGCCAATCCCTCAAGTATGTACTGTACTGTAACCTTAGCCAAATTCAAACCGCATGAACAAGAGAGCCGGCTCCATGAAGTTATACAACAGATAATTTACTCCCTTAAATATAAAGTTAAATTGTCAAATACATAAATATTCTTCTGGTTCAGGAAATAATCAGGCTAAAATAATAACAGTTTTAAATTATCTAAGATTTTAAAGGTTTGTCTTTAAATTTTTTTAACAATTCTGTATTCAAAAAATGAGTATGTAATTTCTATTGAATAAAAACTGAACATTTTCCCACTCTTAACTGATCATTAAAGACATGTTATGAGCCAGTGGTGACAAAACAGGTGAGGAAGGTGGCTACTGTCTTTGGTACCACAAAAGGAACCTTGTGCTTGCTATCATGGCACTGCAGAATGGGTGTATCCTGCCAGAGTCGTTGCTCAGGACCTTGAACCTGGCAGCTGAAAATTAAATTCTGGACCTCCTTTCTCATCTAATGAATGATGTATCCACTTTGTTGGTGCATTTCTAGTCCCCCAATATTGTCACAGAAGATAGTAAAACTGGGCACTGAGTAGTGACCTTACACAAAAGTGGAACCGTGTAAACATATATTTGAAGAACTTTGCTTGCTAAACTAAATCACCTTCTTCCACATAGTCCACTCTTGACTCTCACTAAATGCTCAACTGAACTCTTGGTGTTGCTGCTTCCCCAAATCCGTGATTTGTGCTAATCCTCCAGCAAGCACCAGAATCCTTATGCATATGTGAATCTGGCCGCCAAAATTACAAAACACTCAAGTTGACACCATGAAGGATGTACCCAACCTCATCCTCCCAGCTTTCGGTATATTAATGAGCCTATTTGTTTAGCAAGACACTCTGTCCTCTATAAGCGTTTTTCCAGATTCTGACTGATTATGAAAATCTTTTGAAAACACATAACCCTCTGTGAAACAGCTGGAAAAATACTCAGTTGAATTTAGTAGCACTTATCAGTTCTATTGGGCAAACATGATTGTAACTCTCTGCCCCCAATATGAATAAGCATTTCCCATCATTAAGAACTAAAGTTTAATTGTTTGTATTCAGTTTACTTCTACAGGTTAAATAATAATATTGCATGCATGCTTTTTCACTGGGATCTCTTAGGAAATCTGTTATATATTTTCACTTTTTAAAACAAAATCCATCCTTTTCATTGATTAAACAGTGATATCAGCACTATGAGCTACACAAGGCTTGTTTTGCAGGGTTTTGTCTTCATTTGTCATGTTTAAACAGGGCCACTGCATTTTAAAGATAAGCCACCAGGAAAATCAGTTTTCTAACTGTTGCTTTCATGTAATGCATCCAGCATGAATTGTCTCTTTGTACATATTTGCAAGAGATTCATTACTTTGAACATACTAGTTTTGTGAATAAAACGTGTAAATATGAGGAAGCTTTCTGTCTTTTTGATCATATACTTCATCTAGTGTGTGATTATTCAGACATCAACCTTGACAAACTTTCTCAATCAGTTACCACTTGAAATGTTGGTTACATGTGCTGACTTCCTGAGAGCTTTTGGCTTAAAGCAAGTCTGGTGCACAGAGCAGCAGAATTTACAAGTACCTTGTCTGTCTGCCCTGAGGCACTCATGGCTGTGGTGTACATTCCTGCCTATTTCTCTTACTCTGGGGAGTTATTTCTTGCTAGTTCATACCTGCAGCAAAGTAAAGCTTTTGTTCATGGGAATTTAACGTTGTCGAGGATTGGGAAACTCTAATTGTTACTTACCATGGAAATTTTGCCATTGACTTTACTAAGAGGATCAATCCCAGCTGTCATAGGCCTGAACAGGGTAAACCAGATAGTATACAAAAAAGTTACAAAAAGATAACCAGATACTATAAGATAGTATAAGGCATGCAAGTCTCTCGCATGCACAGAGAATTAAGTGAACAGTCTACTCATTAGTTTGTGATTTCAGTTCCACAGCAGAACACCCAATACTGCTCTCAGGTGCAGAGTAGTGTCCAAGCGAAAGTAACAGCTCAGGAAAAAGAACTAACCTAACAAGTCTCCACAGACTCCAAACTTTGGTCTGGCACCCCAGTCCCTATAAATATCGTCTGAAAATTGCATTTAAGGTTGCTTTTGACTCATAAGCCCCGTATAGCTGAATGTCTCTCATTTTGAAAGTTTAAACTGCATTGCTAAAATGGTCTTCAAGGTCTAGGTATACATTTCAAAGAAAATGCTCACCAAAACAACAAAAATTCCTCGATACATTTGTCTAGCAGTAAGGGGAAACCAAATTAGAGTATTCTGTAAAGAAAACATCCTACAATACCATCAGTGTAAGCATTGCTTGTGTTGATTTCTGTGTACAGAAAATAGTGCTTATTTTCAGGCAAACAAGAGTTTAAATTTTTCAGCATCTGTAAATGCATATTCAGAAAAATATAACTTGAGAAAGTTTTATGCCCATATTGAATCATAATAGTCTTTTTCTGATATTCATATTAATATAACACATAGGATGCAAAATAATATCTAGAATCCAAAGTCAATTTTTCTACTGCCTGTTATTTTTAAGCTAGCATTTTTACATAGCCTAGCAGTAAGCTGTCATTCAAACACTGTCATTTTCAAACCTTTCTTCATCACAGATTCTAATAATATGGATTTAGTCAAAGTGTACAACTAGTTAGCTTGAATCTCCAACTTATGTCAAAATATTTCTGTCATAATGTGACCAATTTAACGACTTGGGATCTCATATCTCTACCTATGTAAAATGCCTGGGCAAGAAATAGAATTTTTTCAGCTGCCTCAAAAATAGGAGTCTGGATTAAACTAAGGTTCTTTCCAGATGCTGGACAGAACAAGTATCCACAAACAAACTTATCACATCCCCCCAGAGGAATCTAATTCACAATTATGTTGGGCTGGATGACACTGTTAGGTAAATCATGTCTGTGAAGTAATTGTGATACACCAATATGTATTTTTGCATTTAGTATAGCAAAACCAACCAACCAACCAAAGTCCCTCAAACCAAACCTAACAAAAAAAAAACCAAAAAGAAAAGAAAACAAAACAAAACACAAAAACCACAAGACACAAAAAACAAAATAAAACAAACAAACAAACAAAAACCAAACAAGACCAGCTGAATTTCATGAGAGAGCTAGTTTGATATTTGAAGGAATCATTAATTTTTCTAGTCCAAACTAAAGGCACCATTGCAAATTTGAACTTGGTCTACATAAACACAGAGGTTAAGTAATTCTGTAACTAACATTTTTGGTTTCAGAGGAGCCAAGACTAAGAAGTTAGGAAACTTATTACAGAAGTTTATGTACTTATGCAATAAGTAAGTACAGAATGTCCTTAAGTAAAATATGCAAAAATTTAGAGAGCTTGCTAGAGTCTTCAAGCAAAATTGGTGGTGTAACTCTTCGTGGCAAAGGCAGCTCCACCAATGAGAATGATTAAAATTGAGCAAATCTCAGCAATAAAACTTCAATTTCTGAACGTGTAGCTGGAGACAGTTAAGGGAGGAAAAAGCCAGATGATTTCCATCCCAGAATACCAAGAACTACCATGCATTGTAAATTCTAATACATGTTTCCAAGACTTTCCTTAGTAATTTTTGACAATGAATAAGTTAAGAATTATAAATATGTCTGGAAATAAATATATTTAAGATAAACAGAGGAACTACTCACTTGACTTCAGTCATATGCTGATTTTTCAATCAAATTGAAATAAAAAGTAGTCAAAGAGAAATAAAAATTGGTAAGCTCTGTATGGATGTACTAATGATAATTCAGGCATACTAGCTTCATATTTTTATTGAATAAACTAGTATTTCCTCTTAATTACAGGAAATGTTGTAAATTTATTAAACATTTGCTATAAAATCAGAAAGTTGTACTTTGATGGTTTTTCAAACTATGTAGTGCAATACAACAGTACTTGCACTGCTCCTCATGATTTTCTGTAAACGTCTAGTATACAGCACTGCTGAAGACAGATACTGTCCAGGTGGACCTTTGTTCTGGTCCTGTATTTAACTGGAAACAACGTGTACTACATGGGCACTGTACTGTGCTACATGGAAGCTACTTCTTGTTTCACACAGACGTAACAGATTAACTCAGGAACAACACTTCTCTAGCACAATATTGGAGTAAATTATCACATGCCTGCTCCTTTTAAGACTCAAGCTAATATGCTTTCATGGTGTGCATGACTATTATGCATGAGGTTAGTTTTGTATCATCTTTCATTGCTCTAAAAACCCTCAGTTTTATACCCTACTAAAAAAAAGGGAGAGTGTGGAGACCTTGAAAGGCACTATCCTGTTCTGTCCCTTAGGACAGCCCCTACCCTCTCTCTGTCTGTCAGCCTTTTGGTCAGTCCCACCCTGGTTCCCTGTTGGCCCCTACATTCTAACCCCACCCTTGTAAAACCCCCATGTAGCTGACCTAAAGTGCTAGACCATTGCTTTTGCCTTTGCCTCTGAACTCTGGGACTATGCACATACGTGGCTGAAATAAACATCTCTGTGAAACCCTCGCAAAGGCCATTCCTGTTTATTCACCTGTTTCACCTCAACAAGAACCCCGATCACAACAGGAGAGAATGGTGGAAAATACATAATGATACATAAGATAGAAAGGCAGAAAGCAGAAAGGCAGAAGGTTTTAAAACCTTTTGGCACAAGAATAAATAATGATGTGACTGTGGCTGTGGCTGTTCAAAGAAGGTTTTAAACAATCACAGACGAGAAGTCCCAGAGAAACTTCAGCAAGATGCAGTGGTGAAACCTACGTAGCTTAAAGAACGAACATGATAAATATAGGGACAAGTTTATGCAGGCAGGTTAACTAGGATATCGCAGAACTAGATTTGCTAATGCCAGTTGAACCCTCCAGTCTCTAAGTCCTGTGAATGCAACACACATCCTGACCCTCACTCCCTGGCCTTAACTGATGGCCAACAATTAAATTCTAATTCTATTAATGCACTATAAGCTTACATGTCCTCATTGCTTTACAACTGCAATGTATTAAAATAATAATTTCACATTAATTGCTTGTGTCTTTTGACACAAGGGTCAAGTCGTGGTTGATTCATAAGGATTTCAGCTTGAAGCATAAGGAATACACCAGTCCCTTGTACACATATTTTAAAGAAAATTCCATGCAGGAGAAAACAGTAATTTCCACCCTTGCCCATCAATAACTAAAAATGATACAATATATGCAAGACATGGGCAAAATCTAACATGGATTTCATATTATTCTAGAATAATGCACTTATTAGGCTGGAAGTAGAGAATGATAGCTTCTGTGGGCAGTGATGACTCACAGGATTGCATTCATTAGTAGAGCCTTACATTTGCCCTTGTCAGTCCTGGGATTAAGAAATATATTTGGATTTTGTCAGACCAGAAGCCTGTCATCACAGGACATATGTTAAAATATACTGGCAAAGTGGCTTGCTCTGAAATCTCAAGAGACAAGACAGTCAGAGACATTGTGTGACTTTTCTTTAAACCACTTTTCTTCACACAATGTACAAATTAACACAGCTCATGTAATTGTAGAGCCATGAATTTTAGAATTAATTTTGAGGAGACTAGGGTACCATTGTGGCTCACTTCCTTATGAAATGATAGAAAGCCCCAAAGCATAGCAAAACTTTAATATAATTCACCTAACTCAAACATAAGGAACAATTCTGAGTATTGTGCACTTTTAGGAAGGAACTTA
Source organism: Rhabdornis inornatus (assembly GCA_013397075.1). Lineage (NCBI taxonomy): Eukaryota > Metazoa > Chordata > Aves > Passeriformes > Rhabdornithidae > Rhabdornis > Rhabdornis inornatus. The sequence goes on along the minus strand of VWZS01006021.1, from coordinate 1,321,164 downwards.
ACATGAAAGCCATTCTGAAATGAGACCTCAGTATAATATTTAAAATGTCACACATTGTTCTGCATGCAAAAATAATTTTTAGATGACTACTTTGCAAGCTTTAAAAAAAACGAACAAACTTCCTGACATCATTTTACCTTCATTCAGGACACAGTACATCTATGAAGAGATCACTATGCTCAGCTGTATGTTGAACTATTACGTGACGCCTATGTGTTCGTATACGTAACAGTTTATATTAATGATTTATATTAATATAGAATGTGCTAAAGCTGAGTATATGACAATTTGAAAATATTAAACTTCTATGTAAACATCTTATTTTTTGAGTGCTGTGTTGCAATACAGATCTATTTTTGATGTAAAGAAAACAACTCAGTAAACTGCTGGCTTCTTAATTTTTAAAGTAAGTATTTTTTAGCACAGCTGTAGCAGTGACACCCACAGCTGAGACCTTTTTTTCTTCTATTTTCTGGAGCAGAGTACCTGTTATTTTCCCTGTGTACTGGAGGCCACACAGAGCAGCCTTCCTTGTGCTGCAGATCTGGATGCAGCACTGCAGTGGGGTCTCATGAGAACTGAGCAGAGGGTCAGAACCACCTCCCTCACCCTGCTGTCCACATCGCTTTTGATACAGCCTGGGATGCAAACTTGGCCTTTAGGGCTGCAAACTCACATTGCCAATTTGTGTCACTCTCCTCATCCACAAACACCTCCAAGTCCTTTCTCTGGGGCTCATTTTGACCCATTCTCCACCCAGCCTATATTTGTGCTTTGGATTGCCCTGACCCTAGTGCAAGACCTTGCACTTGTTGAACTTCATGAGGTTTGCATTGGCCCACTTGTCACATCTGTCCAGCTCCCTTTGGATGGGATCCTTTCCCTCCAGCATGTGCATCACGCCACACAGCTTGCTGTCACCTGCAAACTTGCTGAGGGTGCACTTGATCCTGTTGTCCATGCCACCAGTAAAGCAGCACCAGTCCCAATACCAGCCCCTTGAGGGGAACACTCGCCACTGGTCTCCACTTGGACACCAAGCTGTAACTCTGGGCAGCCAATTCCTTATCCACAGAATGTTCCATCACCAAATCGATGTCTCTCCAGTTTGGAGACAAGAATTCATGCAAGGACAGTTTCAAATCCTTCGTACAGTTCCAGAAGGAATACTAGTTCCAGGTAGGTGATTTCAGGCATAATTTGCCCTTAGTGAAGCCATATTGGCAATACCAATCACCTCCTTATTTTCCATGTGCCTGAGCACAGTTTCAGACACTTCTTTGATGGTCTCAAATGCACTATAGAAATGTCCATTTTACATGCCTAAATACATTTAAGTATCTCTCATGGATGGCTTGCAATTGAACATCCTATGCTTTTTATTCCTTGCTGCCACAGAAATTATTTTATCATTGATTAAATCTGTAAAAGTCTTTGGGGGGTTTCTGAAAATAAATATTCTTCTTTTGTCTCAATCTTAGATTCTGTTGTTTACATGGTATTCTGGATTGTAGTAATTGAAATAATAGTTTGTACTTGTTTCATTTTATCATAGAAGTATTAGTTTATTTAAGAAATACATCCCCAACAAATTTCTGGAAAATGCAGCATCTCAGATAGAACACATCACAAGAAGAAATTATTTTTAATTTATGCAGAGTTTTGAGTTACTATAATCTTCCTAGTATCAGTGAATTTTGGGGACCAGAAAGAACTTCCCTTGGGTATGATTTTATTGCTATGACTTTATGGTAAACACTGGATTTCAGAGGAGAATATAGCTTCTGAGTTCTCATAATGTGTTACATAGATGAACATAACACATGGAAGCCTTCCTTAACAAGCAGTAGGTTCTGTATTTCAAATACCACAATTAATACATCTGTGGCTAGACTTATACTTTACATGATACTTTGTATCTATCTGAATATTTTGAATGCTAATTTTTTCTTCTCTGCTAAAGAAATTATGGTCACTGTACCATTCCATTAATAACATCTAAACCTTCAATTTAGTGAAAATTAAACTTCAAACACATATCTCAAACCCTAACTAGCCATATCCTCAACTGTCGGTGTTCCTGGAACTAAGTATTTTAATCTCTGTACTGGTCCAGTGCTTGCAATGTACTTTGATTTGCCCCAAATAATAGGGAAGAACAGGGTGCCTTTACGATTGTCTCCAGAACACAAAAACAGGTGCTGCAGTCAGAAAATCCATGCTTAGTATGCTTGCTATGTCCAAAGGGATAATTTGTGTCTTGAGCAATAAGGCAAAATCTCCTTCAGAATCTTGACCAGATGCCATCTCCTAGAGAACTAAGAGCAGCCAGAATGATGCAGCAATAAGAAGTCACAGTGACTTGTCAGTGGTTCTCTTCTGTTCAGCTGAAGTTCCTCAACTTCAAAAGTATCCACAATCATAAAATCAGTGATAATAGGCAACTTATATAAAATATCTTTACTGTTCACTTAATCCTACTGCTACTGTTGGAAACAAATCATATATTTGTTTTCTTGAATAGATTGCCACAGTTCTTAAAATAAGAGGATACATTTAATAAAATGAAAATAAAAAATAAATATGTTGAAAAGGATCATAAGTCATTTAGAATTACTAGATCATGAAGCTTTTGAAAAATATGGAAAAAATAGGAATGGCTGCTTCTTACACAAACTAGTATAGCTGGTAATTACTGATATGACTCAATTTATAATCCACAATATTCTGGAGTGCAATATTTTAAGGTAAAATTCAATGCTGAGGTAACATTAAGACAAAGATAGAATATTAACTAAAGTGACAGATTCAGAAGGTGTAAAATGCAATACCAATTCCACTTTTACCCAGCATGTGAAAAAGTGTCATTTATATGCATTGAGAGTATTAATGATACTTGGATGCAAAAGGCCCAAGTGTCAGATTCTGCACTTGGGATGGGGCAACCTTGGATGTACAGATAGACTGGGGAATTAGATACTGGAAAGCACCACCACAGAAAAGGACTTGTGGGTCCTGGTCCATGGCAAGTTGAACATGAGCCAGCAATGCCCTGGCAGCCAGGAGGGTCAACCTGGGGTGTCCTAGGGTGCCTCAGGCACAGCATCACCAGCTGGGCAAGGGAGGGGATTGTCCCTTCTGCTGGGGCAGCCTTACCTCTAGTCCTGGGGGCAGTTTTGGATGCCACCATGTAGGAAAGACATTAAGCTCTTAGAGAGCATCCAGAGTAAGGACATTAGGATGGTGAAAGGCTTTGAGGTGAAGCTGTGTGAGGAGTGGCTGAGGTCACTTGGTCTGTTCAGCCTGGAGGAGACTGAGGGGAGACCTCAGTGCAGGTACAACTTCCACATGGGGAAAGAGGAGGGGCAGACACTGATCTCTGTGGTGACTGGTGACAGAACCTGAGGGAATGGCCTGAGATTGTGTCAGGGGAGGTTTAGGTTGATATTAGGAGAAGGCTCTTCACCCAGAGGGTGACTGGGCACTGGAACAGCCTCCCCAGGGAAGTGGTCAGAGCACCAACCCTGACAGAGTTTGAGAAGTGTTCAATGCTCTCAGACACACAGCGTGTGAAGGGTTGTCCTGTGCAGAACCAGGACTTTGGACTTTAATGATCCTTGTGGGTCTCTTCCAACTCATAATATTTAAAATCTCTGCAAGTGACAAGATAGCAAAACCTAGCAGAAAAATAAAATTGGCATAACTGCTTTTCTTCCAGTTATTTTCTCTCCTTCAGCATTTTTTTCTCTTAAGGTTTGATAGTGTAGAGCTTTTGTACATCAGCATTTGGGCTTTGCTTTTTAGGATAACGATTTTTGACTTGCTGGCATTTCTTGCTTTCTACTTAGATTTTTTCTCTCTATCCTCAAATCTCCTGAGTCACAAGTAGAGACACTTGGATAGTCTGACCAGCAAACGAGGCTTTCTCTATGTCTGTGCATGTGTAGCTCCCTACCTCAGATCTAAGCTCACCATTAACAGTACACAGAATTTAAAGGGATCCAGAAATTACTTCTTCCTGTTTCAATTAACTATGCAGTCATCTGATAACATTACTAGTCAATTTACTAAATAAAAGTATCATTCATGATCTGGCACATGAAAGCATAAATTCTTCCTCTTATTAGTACTTAGTATAGAAGAGACTTATTTCACAGTTAGAAACTTACTCAAGGCAAGTTCATTTTTCCTGTGTTGCAAACAATATTCAATCAGTGAGTACAAAATCTATTGTCTACAGGGCTGTTTTTATACACAATTGAAATACATCGTGGAATTATTAGTTCAGTGAACTAGGACCAATATCAAGAAATGCACAATGCTACGATGAATTACTTTTAATAACGAAGCAGAAATGAAAATAAGTTTGTATCATAGATTTCTCAGTAAAAGAAGGAAATGCAAATCATCTAGGTAGAATATCTTCCCTACTCTGAAGGAAAATCTCTCCTTGATTCACGAGGTGTAATAAGGTTATGTATGTTAAGACTGAAGCTGTTGCAATAATTGTTCACACAGCGAGCATTAAAACCTGTTCATTCTCCATTCGATCGTGTCTATCCTCAGCAAAGTCAGTGTGCCCCTCCCACCCGGCTGCCGCGCCTTTGAACAGCTCACTTTCCCATCTCTACTACAAGTCTTCCTTGCTAGGCAGGATCGATCTGCCTTTTTCTTTTTTTTTCCCCCAATGAGAAATGTAAGCAGAGAAAACCGACCGAAGGGCGGTGAACATTTAATGACAGAATGTTTAGGGGAGGCGTTGAAGCAAAGCATCACCTTCCTGCGACTGAAGCAAATGGAGTCAGGGCTACAAGACCTGTGCACCATCACCACGGGGATGGTCGGTGCCTTCCACTCTTCCCACCGTCTCTCTCCATCCCTTCAGCCCCCAAGCTCACTCCCAGCCGCCTGCCAACCTCCAGCACGCAGGTGTACTCGCTGCGGCTGCCCCCCTGCCTCCGGCCGACCTCTCTTCCTTCCTGGGTCTCACACTCCTCATTCCCACTAATCCCCTTCTTTTGGAAAACCTACGTGTTGCCCAAGGAAGCTCCCACCTGTGTGCCTACTTCCCTTCTGCAGGCCACCCCCCGGCCGTATGCCGCTCCCCACCAACAGGAAGCCAGGGCGGGCCGCTCGCAGCCCGTGTGAGCGGCACAAGGGACCCGGGGACCGTCACGAGTCTGGGCGCAGAGGCGGAGGCGATGAAGATGAGGACAGAAATGAGGCATCCGCGGCGCCTAAGCGTGGCCGCGGGGATGTCGGCACGGCGGTGGGGACGGCGCCCCTCCCTCCTGGTCCTCTCGCTGCCGCGTCTGCCTCCTCCCCGCCCGCCTCCGGCAGAGAGATGCTGCTGCAGGCGGGTGGGTGGGCGCTCCTCCCTGCGTCAGGAGGTGCGGCTCCCCCGGCCCGGCGCTGCCCTCCCCTTTCCTCTCCCCCCGCCGCTTTTATGTCTGTCTTTAAACGCCGCCGCAGTGAGGGCTGGGCACGTGTGGCTGCCACCGCCTGCCCGCCGCTGAGCCCCGCGCCCGCTCGGCCCCTCGCCACCCGGGCCCCCCTTTTCGCAGCTGGCGCCCGGCGGGCGGAGGTAAGGCAGGCACGGCAGGGCAGGGCAGAGCCCGGCAGAGCACGGCGCGGCGCTGAGCGTGGGTGCGCGGGTCGGCCCGCGCTTTCCAGCCCTGCCATGCGGCTGGGGCCGGGGGGAGCGCGGCCGCCTCGCGTGTGTCGCCGGGCGGGAAGGGGCAGGATGTGTGGGGGTTTGCTTTCCGCCCGGTGTCCGCCTGCCTGCGGGTCGGGGTCCACCCAGGCCACCCGGGGAGGCTGCTTTCGCCCTAGCGCCAGCCTCTCGCTGGCGGGGAAGACAGCCGGCCCCCCGGGAAACAATAGCTAGCGCCAGTTAGAAGCCGCCCATGTGTTCTAACTCGGCAGTAGGTTAAAAGGATGTACGGGGCTTTTTTAATCAGCATTATTATTGCTGTTGGCAAGGGCGAGGAACTTATATCCTTTTCCGAGTGAAAAGAATTTCATTCATCTCCCGTGCGTTGCGTAAAGAACCTCAGATGCATGTGTAGCGCGTGTTCCGCGAGGAGCGGGGGCGCGGGCTGTCTCCCCGCCGGGAGCACCGCGGTGATGTTCCTCGCCGCACGGACGAGCCCGGCCTCGGGAAGAGCAGGGCGATCCGGCTGCCGGGGGAGCCGAGTACCAGCGTGGGCGGCCCGCGGGCGCATCCCCCGGTGCCATGTGCCGCGGGCGGACGCGCAGCGGGGCCAGGGCCGGGCCCGGGCGCTGCATTGTGGCTGCGCAGCGTGGGCGTCGCCCGGCGGGGCCGCTCGGGGCCTCCCGGCGCCCGCCACTCGCGGCTCTCGCCCCGCGGCCGGGTGCGCCCCGGTGTCAGCCATGTTTGGGTGGGTATGGTAATGAGGACCTTCTCCCGACCTTTGTGCCTCTTGCATTTATTTTCTGTGCAGGATTTTGATGGTTGCAGCCCGCCGTGTACTACGGCGTGTCCACAGGGTAGATTCATACCTACAGTTTTCTCCTAGAGTGAGTCTTCTCTTCGATTTGCCTATTAATCCTTCTAATTTTCTGTGCCCGTATTGCCTGGTTTTCTTCTCAGTTCGCTCAATTCCAGCGAACTGGAATTTCTTCTCAAGGCTTTGCTTTTGTTGTGGAAGTAAATGAGGTGATTGTAATATGTCTGCACAGTCACACTGACCTGGCACACATGAGAATTGTGATGGGATTTCATCTATTTAAGTACATTTCTCTTTGTTTTACTTGTTAAAGACCACAGTATCATCAACTATTTTATTTTCAATATGATGCTGCTGCATAACAAGCTCACTGCTGTAGTGTTATTTTAAGATGTGCCTAATAATTTTTAAATAATATGTTACCATCTGTGTGTCACTGTGGCATACTATAGGATGTGGACCCAATTTCTCCCCTACAAAGAAAACTGTAAATGAAGTAAACGTTTTGTTATCTGAGGTAATTTAAATCTATGATGGATTATGCAGGCAGCTTTCTCCATTTAATTATAAACCAATGACAACATAATAAATTTCTTTCTATTTAGCAGTATATTTCCCATTATCAGCATCACATTAGAAAGGAATCTTTGAAAAAATACTTAGGAAAGATTGCTTAATTTCATTTTGGCTAATACACAAGTTTTTTATTTACCCACACGCCATATTAAGATAACCATAGAATCACAGCCTGCATGCAGTGCATATCAGACACTCCCTTTGGGCTCAGCTCTGCACTTCAGACTCAAGAACAAAAACTCCCATTGGTTTTGATCTGTGCATGAAAAACCAAACCATTTCATAGCTGTTCAGATGTGTCACCAGTACAGAAAACTGAGTGTATGAAACTGCCAAGGCATCTTGAAACTAGTTTTATAGCATAATCTGATTCCTGTTGATCTTTCATGTCTTGTCGTTCTTACAGTTGTCTTTTTTCCATATTGCAAAAGCATGTATGCACAAAACTTCAAATGCTGAATTAGTCAGAAAAAAAAATCACATTCAGAAACACAGTCTACTCATTGCAGCTGTTCATTTGGATTTAGATTACATTGTTAAGGAGTAGACACTCCTTAACATGGTGGTGTGGAATTACCACTTGAAGTATTTGTGGTAGAATCTTTCTGGAAAGATTTTTTTGGAAATTCTCTAGAGCAGTGTACCAGAAGTGTACACAGCATTAAGGACATTTTTACCTGCTTTCCCAACTCCTTTCCATTTTGCTGACCATTTCATTTACCTCCATGAGTAATGTTCTTAAATAAAAGACAAAATACCTGTTGATTTTGGAAGAACAGTTTTCAGTCCCAAATTTTATAGATCAGCATAGCAATGGTAGCAGCTTTTCAATATGACTTTAGAGATGTCTGAATTCTCAGTTGCAGAATAACTTTGACGTATCAGCAGGTGGCCGATTAAAACTCTAGCGACCCCATTTGTCCTTGAAAATTGATTTAAAGTGACTTTGCTCAGGAAATGTATTGAAATTATTTAGGAAAAAAGTATGATTGACAAATGACAACCAAATGCTATTTTACTGAAGAGCCAGAAGCACAAATCCTGGCAAGACGGCGTACAAAGTGGTGTGAAAATGCAGTGGTAACTGCCAGGACAGTTGCATTAGGCAATGGCAGTAACTGGACTGAGCTTCCCGTAAGCCTACACTGATGTAGAGCTCTGCGTTCTTATCCTTCACTCCTAAGGCTAGGGATTCCTTGTTTGTGTGGGAGAAAGCAAAGAAAAGGTTTGTGTAATGCTATGGATGGCAGTGCCTCGAGTCATGGTGCCAGTAGTCTATTTCCCACTTTGAGAAAAGAGTTTCTTGCTGCTGCCAAATTATGGTTTTGCATTTCAAGTGTCAGAAATGTGTACTGCAATATTAATAGTTCAGCATGCTCTCCTTAAGCCAAAATGGAGAAGGGATGAAAACTGTAATAGGAAATTTACAGTGTCTGATTTTTTTATAGTGGAATTGGTATTAATAATTTTCTTTTTAAAAACACAGGCATTTATTGTAACATAACTTGAAAGCTGATTGGTGTAGTGAAATCAAATAATCAGATGTGATGAGAAGTAAGATTTCTGCTAACCCATGTGTTCAATTTGGCTTTTTGCTTGTATATAAGAAACACAGAGGAAGAAGTAATCACATAAATTCTGTCCAAGGACAACTTGATTTACTTACTGATCTATTACCAGATATTCTATATCTGGTAATATCTAATTTTCACTAACTGATTTTGCAACTTAAATAACTTTAATACTTTATTTAAATATTAAATATACTTTTATAACCTCTCACTTCTGAGAAGTGTGATAAAATTGTACAATAAACTCGTGGTTCTTTTCTATCTTATGTGGTGAGCTTAGAATATGGAGATTTTGTTTCAAGTTGCCAGTAGTTGCACCTTTTGAGTTTGACCAACCGGGGGTAGAGTTTCTTCATAATTGCTGAGATTACTTCACTTGAAGGAGTAGTAACTACTGAATTTGTTCCTTCAATAAAGTACATAATACAAGACTGCTGAATAAGTGATATATTTTCTCCATTTGAATAGGAGGTTACAGTTAGCTCATCCTGTAAGTCTCTGGAGTATTTCAGTGAGGTTGATTTGTGAGAAGAAAATACTGAGAAACCTGTGAAAGCAGAAGTGAGAAACTACAGTGGGGCAAATTAATTCTTTTGAGATTATATACAGTGAAAAGAAAACCTGACATCTAGAACATCATTCTGTCTAGAAGTTTCTGTTGGGCCAGTGATTTGGCAGTAGTCATACAAGCTGTTAAGATCAAATCTATTGATAATGAACAATTCTGAGAAAGAAACTTTGCTCATTTTGTTAATTTTGTTAATTGTGTTTGTTCTATAATAGTAGGAAGTATTCTCCTGTAACTAAAATTTAAGGAGGCTAATCTGCACCAGATTTTTTTGCATTTGAGTCTGTGGAAGGTTTTGTTGTAGGATAAAGGGAAGAACAAAATAATGTAGGAATGGAGAACAAATTTCCCAGCAATATGAAACAGATGCAGTGTCACTGAAGTCTGTATAACTACCTGTATCTGCAGCAGGTGTGAATTTGGTCTTGCATTTTTAAATAGTTTTGCTAGTAATAGTAATGATTTTGTTGTAGATACCAGAATAAAAACTTTTTCTAATGTGTTTAAGTCTCCTATAGCTCACAGAACTTTTATTTTTTTACAGTGTCATGAATGTGCAACAGATTTCTTTACATTCTTCAATGATGTTTTCTGAGACATGCTAATACAAGTATAATTATATAGAATATAATTATCTTTAATTGCAATTGAGTTAAGCACCTATTGAATCTATACCTTACTGACAGGCTGTATTAAACTAGGTAGGGAAAAATGCTAGATCATGCAGTTCATGCTGAAGAGCAACATAATGGTTGCTTCAGTTCATAGATAGAGATGGGCTTGGCTAGGCAAAAAGGTTATGGTGTGTATTCCTATTTCCGCCGAAGAACACAATGCTGCATTGCAGCAGTAATTCAGTCTGTGCAGTGAGTACTGTAACGCAGTGTAACTCTTCCTGAAATAATTATCTGTACACAGATCCCCCCAGCGATAGCTATTCTTCACAGTCACAGTACTCCCATGAAACGTGGTTTACTCCTGCAGTCTTCTTCCTCTTTTTCACTCAAATATGATGGTCACTAGGTGTTCCTGGTATTCCCCTCATCCTGTCTGCGCAGATTTCTATTCTGCAGGCTTACAGCTGTCCCTTGCTCCTAAAACTTTGGTTTTCATTTTCTGTATTGGTTGTTCCCAACATGATTTTTCTTCCCAGCTTGTAGACTCGTATTTGAGATGCATGTTGTACATTTCCTTTTGGTGCAAAAGGCTCCTTCTTCACTTTTGCATGTGATTCTCCTCCAGTGATTTCAAACAGACTTAAACATTTGGCATGAATATCAATAAAGATCTTTTATGAACATGTGTAATGGTGAAAATCCTGACTTTTAGTTCCATGTCCTCTGCGTAACTATACTGGTTTCTTCATTGGGAGTCAAAGAGAAGATTTGGTGAACAGGAACATAAGACACAAGCTTGTGGGACTGGACTGGTACACCACACTGGCACAATCCACTTTCAAAGCTGAAATTATAGTGATGTGAACTGACTGCAGCTTTTTATTGCATTTTTCCACCCTCACAGCAGCATGTTGGTATGTAACTGCTTCCTCAGGGAAGAACACAGTGCTCTGAAGAATAGAATGTTGATCTCTTTAATCCATTCAATGGCAAAAGGTATTGAACCTAAAAAGGTATTGAGGATTCTTTGTAATGCATTACAAATGAAATGTAAATAATTTTGTCAAATTGCTGTGTTTCCATCAGAAGTAAAAATAAGATTATAAAAGAAAGAAAAAAGTACACTGCGTTGGAAAAGAATATTTTTGGCTTTCCTTTTCGGAGGGGAGTGCTGGTTATAGGAAGAAATGCAATGTAAGAATTATTGTATTGTAATTTTTGTTGGAAAAACACTGCTACAAGTTCGTTAATACTTAGTTATATCAGTCATTGCAATAGTATTGTGGGAAGTTTTAAACATGAGATTGCCTTACAAATGGCTTTTTATAGAGGTTTGTGCTGAATTTCCAAGAACATGGGGCAGCTGTACTCATTATACTTTCAAATCCGTAAGTTAGGGGTTTTCTTTGTGCCTGTTTTTCTGTACATGTTGGGAAAATCTCCAGCCTTGTAACTTTTAAATGTTTACTGGTGTTACACAGCCGAGAGAACCAGAACTAGGCTGTTCTTCTAGTAGGGATCTATATATTGATTGGCATGCAGATCTCTCTGATAGAGGTGCATGGGAAGAGCTCCACAGAAGATTCATTGCCAGTGTAATGGTGAAGGGGAGCAGCAGTGTTGAACAGAACCAGGACAACTCCCTTACTAGGCATTCCATACAAAAAAGATTGTGAGAAAAAGACATGCAGCAACGTTTTTTCAGTGTGCCTTTTGGTGCTTTGAGTAATGAAGTTGCTTAGGGTCTTACTGCAAACACTTGCAAGTTTGGTCAGTGGAGGCATTGCAAGTCTTATCTCCCTGTGCCAGCATTTCTGAATGCAGGCCTGAAGCTGAAGTAAAAGTTCTATATCAAGCCTGGGTCTCCCAGGGAGCTAATTTGGATCTGAATTCCCTGTTGCAAGGGATTATTATTGCTTAATCTGCTAGTAATGTGGAGGTCTAATCAGGTTACTTTACTTCTGCATGCTGGTGCATTGAGTTGATCCTTTTTCCATGGGGGAAAAATAACAAACAAGAAAATTCCCACTGTGTTCTGAGAGAGAAAGTTGGGGTCTGCATTTTGCTTGATATCAAAAAAGGTCAGAAAAACTCTCTGTTTTATCTTTCAGTATGTGAAAGAAACAGATTTAGTATATCAAGGACAGTGTTAGTAAGACATAATTAAAATCTCTCATATCTTTGATTTAGTACTTCTTTTGCAAAAGTTTGCTCATGTCAACTCAGATTATTGATTGCTCTTATTTCAGTGAGAAAATAATTTTCTAAATGTTCTTGTAACTGAACCGTGTGCTGTTCATCAATTCCCATTCTGTTAAATTCCATCAAACAATGCAGACGCTTGTCAAGTCAGTTTAAGACTAATTTTAGATTTCTTTATAAATGGAATTTTACATAAAAAAAGGAAAACTGCTCTTATTTGCTGATTTCAGTCATGGAAAAGTCCAGAAAAATATTATGTTCTCCAATAAATGTGATAATAAAAATTTCCCTTCAGTGTTTTCTTCTGACAGGTTATATCATTTGAGTCATTAAAAGGATGAGAAGCTGAGAATTAAATCGGTTGATCAAATTCCATGATCTAGATCCAAGACAGAAAAAAAAGTACAACCTACAAACAGTTTTAATAAGGCTAAATTATATTTTAGACATTTTAATCCAAGGTACTGGTAATATTGTAGTAATGTTTAAAATACCTGACAAGATGTAGGACTTGGAGTCCTAATATAATGATAGTTTCTCGTAAGTATCATTTAAAAATCTACATAACAAATCACCGTTTTACCAAGGATTTACAGAATTAACTGTCTTATCACATAGTGCTGTATTTCTGTACAAGGCAGTGTAGAAGGTAACAAGTACTGGAACTAACTGAAGATGTTTAACAGAATTTGGTATGATATTTCCTAGTTTAATATTGATGAACTTCAATACTGGACTACATCCAAATGATGTGGGCACATAGAATAGAATTTTATATGGTGAAGTGCTCAAGTTCAATACTCTGATGAGGAAAAAGAAAAGAAATCTTGTTCAGTGATTCATGTTTAGCTAAACAGTGCTGGTGAGTAACTTTTTCCCTATTCAGACTTCACTCAGGAGCATTCATATCTAGACCTAGCTCGATCTGAGTAGTTTGATACCAGTCTTCTGTGCAGGTTTATTCTGGATCAAAGAGGCTTCTGTGCGTGTCACTGGCTGCATTCTGGGAGCGCTGAGCACAGAGCAGTAGATTCCTATCACAAACCAGCTGGAACCACGCTTCAAACATTTGTACTTGATGGTAGTATCTCTTAAGAGAGGACTGCTTATTTGCCTTAGTACCTGCTCCTTTAATACAGAGAAGAGTGGTTAAATCTGACAGCTGGAGAGTGCCTTTGGATTTGTGATGTCTCAGGAAGGACTGCCCTCCATCCTTGGTGCAGTCTGGCCAGTGATGATGAATTAGGAAAGCAGTACTGTTAGGACCATGCTCCGTCTGCTGAGTATGCCTCCCACATTTTCTCAAGCCCTGCAAATGCTGCAAGTCTATGCAGTGATATTTCTGTGGATAATATACTGCTTAATGGAAGGTTAATATAAGGGAAATTATTATGATACTGTGCTAGGAATAAAAGCCTCAAGCCCAGTTTATCCTGAAGTGTAGCAATGCAATGTTTAATGCATGACAGGACAGAGTGATGCAATTTTTGTTGGAATTGAGTCATCAATGAGAGCTCCAGATAAATCATATTGCAGCCTGCAAGTTACTCCATATAAAATATTTAAAACAGGTATGAACTTTTAAAACATTTCAGTAAATACTGATGGATAGCTTGTGTCTTTTTGACTGAAAATCTCTTTTTGTTATTACAATCAGAAAAGGATTTCAGACTTACAAATACTGATGTAGTTTCACATGTGCAGCTGTTTCATTTTAATGTAATCCCTGAATTTGTTATTGGAACTGAGAAGCTGCTCTAATTTACATCAGTGGAACAAAGGGAAAAAAAAGTTTGAAATGTGACTAAAAGTAATGTTTGAAGTACCAGATGCTGTGACTTATAGTTCCAAAGCTCCATTAGGACTGCTTAAATTCTTCAACGTAATGTATTAAGTGTGCATTTTGGTTCTACATAGGTATCTCAGTCAGAACTAGGAGCCACTGAATCATGTATGAACCAGAAGAGGGTATAGTCCTTTGGAGACTGCAATGCAAATGACAGAACAGATGAAGAGAGGCCCACACAGACATTAATTTAGCCCAGATATACAGGATAGAATATTAGGATTTCTCTCCTGTATAAACAACTTTTCCCCTACTCGACTGTTCTCTGTATAGCTCGTACACTTAATTTTTTCTTTTTTTTTGGAAGAACTGGTATCAGTGAAAGTAAAGCCTGGTGCTAGTCCCACTGCATGTCATAAGGAAGGTTTGTAGAACCCTGAACCCTTCAGTGACAGTGGTGAACATGAGGCAGATCACAAGCCAAATAGGTTCTACTATGCTTAAGAAGACTGGGCTGACTGCCAGAGCTAGAGTTGCTGAGAGGAGACAGTAACAGAAGGGAAAGTGAGAAGACAGTGACTGGAGTCTAGGCAAGCAATGAAAAGGGGTTATGATGGAGTTCAGTAGGAAACTGGAGTGAACTTCAACTTCCAAATCCTTGGAATTATTGGGAAAAGTATTTGCCCCGTTAGCTAGGAGGTTGGTGATAGTACTCGTTGTGACAGAGGTTTTATTTCTGGTGCTGTGAAGTCTCATCTTGATAAGCTGTGGGCTGGGTTCCAGTGGCTTAACGTCTTCCCTTCACGTCTGGCACGGCAGCAGGCGCGAGGTGCTCGATCTCTCAGTGACTGTGTGAACAGTACCTTGCACTTCTCCACTGCATGGGATTTTGTCAGGACACGATGTAGTCTCCATACTATGGACCAGATGTTGCAATAAGTCCATAAGCAAAAGCTGTAAGGTCTCATGTTTCCTGCAGTAATTTCTGATTCTCATCAGTTAGCAGTTCTTGATTAGACTTCTTGTGTATTCTTTACAGAAGCCCTCTTTAGAGCTTTCATGCAGCTTAACGCATAATCTAAATCCCTTCTAAGACTCTTAATTGTGCAGATGGCTTTGCACACACTAGTTTTATCCCATGTAATTAGTGAAGAATTTACTGAAAAACATTCCTCCCCAAAATCTTATGGTTACCTTTTGATAGCAGCTGCAAGCAAGTCTGTCTTTTTAAATGATTGTGTTTAAGAAAAACAAGTATTCAATCACAGGCATTTTTGTTTCTGTACATACACATTTGAAACAGTAGGCTTTTAAAATGGATTTGGGGTTTCAAATATTTCAGATAATTTCTTAGAAACAGGAATAATTAAAAATATCTAAAGCATCAAAGCTTATAAGAGATGAGCATCTCTTCTTTCAAACTATGATTGTGATTAGATATTCCAGGAAGAAGAATAACAAGAAAATAAGTCACCATGGCTTTTGAACTACTAGGTGCATCCCCTCTATCAAAATTTTAATTGCTGCATGACTTTCTGAAATGGTCTGAAAAATTTAATTTACTTTAGTTAAAATATACTTTTAATAAATTCAAGTACAGCTATTAAGCCAGGAAGTAATGGATTTGGGCTCCTACATTTTATGTAAAGTGATACCCTTTTTTGCCTGATAAGAAGAATCTTGTTATGATATTGAAATAAGAACAGTTAGCCTATCAGTCCTTAGGAACTAAACCAAAACAAAACCCTTAACAAGTGATTGAAATGTTTTTTATAAAATCTTTTAGACCAAATAGTGGGCTTATTCCCTACAATTTGAAGGTGGTTTAACATCCCTTTCTTCTTGTTTTCTCCTCTTGTCAAATCATTGAGATATGCAGAAATGGGTGAAACAAAGCACAGGATTTCAGAAGTAAGTTTCTTCTGCATAATAATTTAATATCCTTTTAAATTTCTTGTATTCCCACAGGTACTTTCAGTAGAACAAGTGCTCAGAAACAGAAGTCCTTACTCTTGATTCTGTGGTATCAAGGGCTCATCAGGCACCATCTTCAGCCTTTTTATTCAGTACTTTTTCCCAAGCAGAGGGAGAGTCTACTTCAGTATCCATCTGTCTCAGCTGATCATCATCTCCCTGCTGTTTGTTTCAAATTACAAATGCCTAAGAACAGCAAGGTAGTGAAAAGAGAACTAGATGATGAGGTCATTGAGTCAGTTAAGGACCTGCTCTCTAATGAGGACTCTTCAGATGACGCCTTCAAGAAGAGTGAACTTATGGTTGATGATCGGGAAGAAAAAGATGTAGATGTTGAAGAAGGCTCAGATGTAGAAGATGAAAGACCTGCTTGGAACAGCAAACTCCAATATATTCTGGCACAAGTTGGATTTTCTGTGGGATTGGGGAATGTGTGGCGATTCCCCTATCTGTGTCAGAAGAATGGTGGAGGTAAGTTTTATGATACAGCTAGTTGTACCTAGATGATGATGCTAACCTTTCAGATTTCAAAGTTAGCAGAGAGAGCTGCAGTCAAGCCTGCCCCAGCATGTCAGGTTTTTCTTTTAGATTTTGCCAGAACCTATGAGGAAAAACCCACATTCTCTTTATTTAAAAAGATGAGTTTGTTAAAGAAAGTAGCAGATTCTTCTAAGATGCCATTTCCTTATTTTAGGGTAGAAAGCTCTTGATACAGCCTTAGCTACTGCTCAAACCAGTGGCTTCCCATAACACATAATTATGGAGGGTTGCATTGTTTAGGACCTGGTTGTTGTGCTAAGTGTTCTTTATAGTACTTTGACAATAAATCAAGGCATTAAAACTACACCCACTTTAAAGACCAAAGCAGCATTTGGTCTTTTAGTATTTAGTGGTACTAAGTTTCACACCTTTACTCTAATTGCTTTTAGGTCCTGGCCATTTGATCATGATTTACTTCTGGCAGGAGCTTCAAAATACTCTGGGAGGGAAAAAGTTGTGTCTTTTTTTTTCTTTTTTTCCTTTTTCTTTCTTTTCTTTTTTTTTTTTTTTACTGATGAGAAATAATTTAAATCATTACTTTAAGGGACTGCATCTGTTTTTGTGCTGTTAGACAGTTTACTATTTTCGTAAATAACAAGGTACCTTTCACTTAAAACAATAACATCAAGCTGTTTGTTATTTGAGCATCTGTGGTCTTGAATGCAGTTTGAAGTATGAGGCTGGAGACTTTCCCTGCTCTGTGAATGCAGGATTAGTATTTCATCCAAATCTATACCATACCCAAATATACTATATTAATGCACACTCTATTGTAGCTAATTACTAAGCTGAATTCAAAACAAACCTTTTTTTGTGATACACAAAGTGAATGTGCACAGAAAATGAAGAATAACATTCTACTTCTGCTGCTTTTTTAAAAGCTGAATGATACAACTGATGTAATTGAGGAGTATAGAAATGAGCCTAGAATATGATACAAGTGTAATTCTTTTTTTGTTTCTCTCAATTCAAGCACTAAAAATTAAGTTTATGCTTTCAAATATTCTATCTTCAGGATGAAGTTAAATTCTTTTATATCTACTTACTATTTTTTTTTTTTTTACTATCATTTAAGTTTCTTTATTTCTCTTTTATTCTGGACAGAAAGTCATTACATGATTGATTTAAAGTATGGTGTCAAGATGTAGTCACAAGGATAATGGACTACAGCAGTTTATTTTGTATAGTTATGTCCCTTTGAAAGTCTGTGTCCAGTGTAGTTAGGAATTTTGCAAGCCAGTTGGATTCTCCTTTGAACCAAAAGAAGGGGTCCATTGGTGTGCTCCTTGGGCTGTTGGTTTCATGCTCTCAGGTGCTTTTAAAGTTACTCTGTCAGTGAGGGTAAATTTAATTCTGGTCAAATATAAATGAATTAAGTTAGTTAATAGTTTCACTTTTCAAAAAAACAGAAAAAAACAAAAAAATCACCCTGAAACAGTAAACCAGCCAATCTTCAAGGATTATGACACTTTATTAATTAAACTTGAAAAAGTCCTTATGGTGCCATGTGAGATTGTAAAGTATTTTCTCCTTTGCTGTGATTGCAGAAAATTGGATGTATAACACAGTCTGTGGAGATACAATGTTTTCTGCACGTGCTGAGACAAGGGTGTATTTGGTTTTTAACAATAATTTTGCACCATTTTAGCAAATGGCAGCCTTCTGAATAACAAAGAAAAGGAATTGATCATTAGAGCTGAAGTTTGCTTGGTTTTCGAGTTAATCATAATGCAAGATGGAGAAGGTGACACAAAGCTTGGAAATATGTAAAGTACTTTGGTGCCTGTATGTGCATGCAGATGGATAGATAATTGTCACAAGTGCATAGAAGAATAGGGGGAGGGAGTGAAAACTTCAA
The DNA here is from genome assembly GCA_013397075.1 of Rhabdornis inornatus. Taxonomy (NCBI): domain Eukaryota; kingdom Metazoa; phylum Chordata; class Aves; order Passeriformes; family Rhabdornithidae; genus Rhabdornis; species Rhabdornis inornatus. The sequence goes on along the minus strand of VWZS01006021.1, from coordinate 1,303,002 downwards.
ACTCATGGTAAGAAAACCTACACACATTTTATATGAAGTTCTGTTTTCTGCTATACATATTATTTCAAATAAGTATTCTAGGTAAAATTAGAGTGGTTTTATGTAACCCATGTAAATATCTGTAAATACAGAACTATTCTATAATCTTTTGCTGATAATGCTTTACTAAAAATACCTGTTGAAGTCTCTTGGTATAAGGTAAATTTTCTCTGAATTTTTGTTAGAACTGTTTCAGTGAAGTGTATGACTATATCTCTACCTTCAGTTTAGACCTTCATTTTCTTTGCTGTGTTTAAGGAACTTATATCTGGAAAATACCGTGTGAGGGGAGGGAAGTATATTAAATAAAGTAGTAAACCAATAAATCCAGTTTCAATTTAAACCAAAAAGAAGTAAAAACCGTAGTTACTCAGTAGTTTCCTTCACAGTCTTCTTACAACACTATATTCTAAAGCCACCAGTAAAAGGAAAGGCAGATCCTAACTGTGTAGTAATCTTCATTTTTATCTTTTTTTTTAAACTTCTGTGACAAGAACAACAAAATAAACATAGATAAGACATAGCAAGGTTAGCCCAAATAGATATATGTTATTCGAGAATTTTGTGGAGAAAAATTTGTGTGTTTCCCACCCTGTCTTCAATAGAGATTTAGTTTGTTTATGGCTGTGGCCTGTGGTATAATGACACTCCTAACATCAGCTCTGTACTGCTTCAATGAGATACCAGTGATACCATCTTTAAAAGTAGCTTGAGAAGCACCAGGCTGCAGTGAGAATTTGGATGTCTGTAGATATCTTTGCAGTCTCTGTTTGTGGGTCTGGTCTGTTTCATCAAACCAACTTCCTTCAATTTACTTCTTGTGATTATTTAATACTTACTCCCATTGCTTTAATTCATAGCAACTCATAAATATTTAGAGTAATATCTGGTATTTTTTATAGTAAACTAAGTTATAGCTAGGGTGGGTAGCTCTTTGTTGACTTTTACACTTGTCTTATTCCCAGAAAAATGTTTATTGGGAGAGGTGACAGGAAAGGCTGGCGTGCAGCTGGGATGTCCTTGGATCCACATTGGGGATGTAGCTGTAATGCCGAATGTATGGAGTGGACAGAAGAGTCTGGGAGGAGAATGAGAGCACTCTAAGGTGCTGGTTTTCTTTACCTTGAGAGGGAGGGCACAAAGGAGTTTTAGGCTCTGTGAAATAGGGGCTGAAGATGTTCAGTAAAGTTTTGAGGAACTGAGTGTAGATCTCTCTGTCCTCAATACAAGCCCTTCTTACCCCTGGCAGGCAATGCCCAGACCCCATCTGGCACTTATGGCATCTCTTCCACTCTTCGGAGCATAACAGATAAAAAAGCTGTTTCATCTTTGATTCTTGATAAAGGCAATTTACCCTGGAGCTGAGTATGCTCAATTTCATTTTTGCACTGTAGGATTTGTTTATTCCTCCTTTACTACATGAAGGTGAATGTACGTTTGTTCAAATCAGCACAGTTCCCATATAACAATTTCATAACCTCTGTTAGCATAACATAGGTTCAGAGCTGCATCAGCTTCTTATGTTTGATAACCTTAAAAACTGCTCAAGTCTACCCAGTCTCGCCAAGATGCTCATAAATAGTGAGAAACTAGATTTATAATTTTCTGCTGCTCATAACTGTCATCTGAAGGACAGCTTGCACACCTTTCCCTATTTTCAAATAAGAAAATATTTAAAGTTTATTCTGTTTGGTTGTAATTTCCCATTAGGATTAGCAGAAGTATAATGATACTGTTACATAATTAGAAGTAACAAAAGCAAATTAAATTAGCTATTCTGCTAAAATGCCTGCATGTTACTTTGAAGAAAAGTGAGGAGTCTACCACGTAGTACATGCCCAAAGATTTTGTGTTGCATTTTGGTGGGCATGAACTTAATTTTTTTTGATTTTTCTTCTTTTTTTTTTTTAAAGGTAAGTTTTTTAAATTTGTCTGTGATATAAAAAGTCAAAAGAACTACTAAACAATTACAGATAAAAGCTGTGAGCAAAATAGGAAAAATTGTAGCAGATGATAGTGTCATTATGTTTTGAAAAGATTGACCTGGGCAGAATCACATTGTGAGTTTTTACAGTTAAGTATTCTGAAGTTTTTGCTGAAATACCAGCAGATTGACATTAAAGTTCTGTGGTCTAATGAAAAAGCACAGCAGTTGTGCTTTTTCCTCTGCAGTCCTCTGTTAGAAGCTAACAACTAATACAAGAGAAATGAGAGCAAAGCAAGTATTCCCTTGTATTCCAACGCTTGAGTATGGGTTCAGGGGCTTTATTATTAGCTTTGAATCAATAATTTATATTCAGTGCCTTGAGTTCACTGATAACTACAGTATAATTTTTAGTTTAGTATTATAAGACTCAAAATTTAGTTGTACTTTAGTGTACTCAAAATGTCTTGTTTCTACTTGGCAAGAGTAATTCTTTATTGAAGCTATTTGACTAAGGTGATATTCACCCTTTAAGCACAGTTTTGTAAAAAGCCACACCTGAACATTATGAAAGTGAAACTAGTGACAGAAGGACTATTCTATCAGGACAGACTATAAACCTACAGATAAAACATAAAACCATTTTTCAGAGTTTTCCTGACAAAAGCAGTTTCTAATTTGTAGTAGTAAATAATTTTACTTACTGAAGCTTAGTATACTGTTAACTTATAGTATTTTGTTGCTCACGTGTCATAACTTCAAAAATTTTAGCATTTGACATTAAAAATAAATTTATCTTCATCTGAACATCAGCTTCTTTCTTGCATTCTGTTAGTAAGTGTCTAGTAAGCTGTAAGAGCTGGGATCTCTCTTCAAGACAGTAGTAAACTTCACCTTGACTGAATAAGAATTAAATCAAACACCAGACACTTAATTAAAATCCAGCACAGCAGCAGCTGAAGCAAAAGTGGAAAATTAATACGTTTTTCAGGTTACATCAAGAATTGCTAGGAGAAGAAAATTCTTATGTAGTATCAAGGTGGTAATGGTTACATTGCTTTGCGTTATTGCTTTTGAAAGTATTTTCCAGATCTTCAATCACTAATGAATCATGTAATTTTATGATCTTTTTGAGCATTTTTAAGAGCTTGAATCAAAACCAATGTCGTTATTCCACTTCTATCAATAATGTTGCCAAATGCAAAGGTAATCTCAAGAAAGACAATTTACCAGCTATCCCATTCTAGTGATTGATTAAATAAAAACATTAGGAAATCAAAGCAGTGCTGTGCACTTTAACAATCAGTGCAGTGATGTTTTAACAACCATGGAATCTTAATGAAATCTCTTATATCTTTGTCATTCATTCTAGTGAAGAAGGATGAGGGTTTTTTTTTTCTTCTTATTGAGATGAGTTTTTTTAATATGAAAGCCGGTGTACCAAAAGAGGCAAAAAAAAAAAAAAACTTCACAGTTGAATAATGTTTTAAATGTAGAAAGGAGATGTGGGGATCCTGAACTACACAGAATTTGTAATATTCAGAAGGCAGCTTAGCTGATAGGTGTAGCAGACAACTGATTGTAGGATGCTGTTCAAGGCCAATTTATTATTCAAATTCAAATTAGGATGGTACTTATCTGATATTGTTAACTGCAAGGACCCATGTTTTCATGCACAGGGAAATAAGAGACATGCTGAGATGTTTCCATAGTGATTGTTTTTTAGGATGAACTGAGGATGTCTTAGAGCTCTACCATGTATGTCTAGTTTCAGAGGAAGACTTCAGCAAATTACCTGCCCAGAGATGCAGTGGTCTCATGTTGACTATGGGGCACAGAAGCCCTTTGCAGTTGTGGTACAGTTGTATAATCCAGCTATGTCCAAGCTCTGTTGTACTGAAACACACATGCACAATTTTCCACTATGTCCGTTTTGGCGACAGGAAGAGATCAAAAGGAGGCTCAGGAGGTTTGAATAATCAGAAGAACCAGCACTTCAAGTGCTCTGTACAAACCTAGCAGTATAGAGGTGAACTCTGCTGTCTGGCTACCCACTGAATTACAGGGTTGTCATGTCTAATGTAATATGGATTTAACACTACATTTATTTAAGTTATTTAGTAGATTCTAACTGATAAATCTTGCAATTTACATTGATACTGCACCATAATAAAACACCCACATCAGCCCAGTCTTTAAACGTGTGCTTAACTTTGCAGCCTTGTGATTAAGGTTGTGGACTGGGACACTGAAGAGCTGGGTTCAGTTCCTGCTCTAGTGCAGTCATCCAGTGGGATACAGGGTAAGTCACTAGGCCCCAATTTTTTTGAGCTGTATAGGTTTGTCTTGCTCAGCTATGCCACATCTGTCTAATTAAGATCTAAGGTATCATTTACAATAGCATGATATAACACCTGTGTACTGTTGGCTTTCAATGAATTGTATGAACAGATTTTTTAAAGATAGTGATGCCAAAGCTTCTCAGTTGCCGTGTAAATTCTGTCCTGCAGAAATTTTGAGAGTCAGTCAGGGGTATTTAATGGTTTCTGTGTTACATGTTTTTAAGACAGATAGTCCCTCTCATTTTTGAATGTGGTTGTTGCTCTGTTCCTCAGTTTTCCTCACATTTATTTATTTTTGTCTCTTAATAGAAAGTAAGTCCTTTGCATTCTTACCATTAAGTGCACATAGAAGATGAACTACGAGAGACACCAAAGTACTGAATAGCAATGTAGCTGCTACCTCAGTAAAAACAATGCTTCTGTAGACATTGTCAGACAGTATCATTGCATAGCATATTATCATGTCATGAAAATAAAACATAGGAGCTACTTAATTGATAACATAGCCTATAGACTGTGAGGTACATGATTAATATTCTTTTTCTGGTGTGCCAGTAGTTTTTCATAGAATCACAGAATGGTTTGGTTTGGAAGGGACCTTAAAGATCATCTAGTTCAAACTGCCCTGCCATAGGCAAGAGACCTTCCACTAGACCAGGTTACTCAGAATCCCATCCAATTGGCCTTGAACAGTTCTAGGGATGGGGAGTTCAAGTCCTCCCTGGGCAACATGTTCCAATGCCTAACCAACCTTAGAGTAATAAGAATTTCTTCCTAATCTCTAAACTAAATCTGCCCTCCTTCATCTAAAGGCCATTCCCCCTTATCCTGTCGCACATGCCCTTATTGAAGGTCTCCAGTTCTCTTGTAGGTCCTCTTTAGGTACTGCTATTAGGTTCTGTAAGGTCTCTCCAGAACCTTTTCTTCTCCAGACTGAATAACCCCAACTTTCCCAGGTCTGTTTCTCAGTCCTGTGACCAACTCTGTGCCTCTGGACTCATTCCAGGAGATCAATATGTTGTGTTGAGGCTCCCATTTTTCTCAGATTTTATTTCTTCCTTTTTTCCCCCTAGTCTTGAAATCTCCATGATTAATATTTTTGTAAGATCTTTGTAATGGAAGGAGATGTCCAATTATTGTGTACTTCATGAGGGGCAAAATAGCAAGTGGACGTAACTAAATGGGAGCAAATGCTACCAGAACATCTGAGACCTCCTGCACAGCCTAGGGAAGTTTAGCTTTTCTAACATAAACTGTATTCCATGAGATAAATTGCCCACTGAGAATGTGGAAATGCCAGCACATTTTCATAGATTCCTAAAAAGCCCTAGAAAGTTGACCCTGGATGAGGGAACTTGAAGTAGGACTTAACTGGAGTTGAGGATAAATGCTAAATTGGTTTCTGAACTTTCCTCAGCTTCTCTTTCATCACAGGATGAAGACATTGATTATACAGGTTAGCGGCTCTGAATTTAAGCTTCTGAGGTCTTTAGATCTTTGCTTTGTAGCTTGCTTCAACACGCTGCAGTCTGCATCTCTCAAATGTCTTCCTTAGCCTTGTAGTAGTTTCAAACAGAAGTTTGAGGCCTTTGAGTTAGTTGTCAAGCACAGTGGTCTATATTGCAGTGTAAGAGCCACACAAAGTCAGGTGCCACATTGCTTATTGCTGATGCCTGCATGTTTTGTTAGCTCTAGTACTGAATACTCCACAACACCAAGGAGGAAGTTAGGCTTGCAACTTGTCAGTGCAATCTATTTCAGGAAATAGATTGGGATGCATCCTTAAGTTAGAGTTGTGTATGATCCTTCCTCGGAATAGCACCTTTAGAAAAAGGAATTGCTTTTTATATATAATGTTTATGTAAAGGTGAAGTTACACTTGCATTTTCAAATATGATTTGAAGAAGAGAGTTGGTGAGTACTGCAAGATACAGATCTACAATACTCCATTTCTCTTCCACCTCATGTTTCTGTTTTCTGTCTGGAGCCTTGTAGCAACAGGCTGATACAGTTTTCTTGCTTAGCTAGGTAGCATCATTATTATGTACAGTATGAAATCCCCTTTTTGAGCATCTCCATGAGAAATGGAGGAATCAAGAGACATCTTCTGAAACTTCTTTTGATTGAAGCTCACTCAGAATGTTGTGTACTGAGTGTTTTCTGTATTTCCTTTATATTCAGTCTTGCTGCTCTGTTACGAGTCAAGCTGTAAGGTTTTCTAAGAAGTGTTGCTTCAGCTCCTGATGATTCTCTGTTTCTAAAAAGTTTGATTGAATGCCCAAAATTTCAAACAAGTAACTCATTTCGGTAATATCTCCCTTGCAGTAAGGCTTGCCTCAAACATGTTACAGTGCTTTATAAATTATGTGTCTTTGGGTTTTTGATATCTTACAGGACTTATGATCAAGGTTCAGCTAAAATTATTCTTGCATCCTTGCATCAAAAAAGCTTTGCAATGAAGGACATTAATTAAAATTTGAAGCTATTAGAAATTTTCACATGTGTTCTGTCAAGTTCTGACTCTTCCATGTACCCTGATTTATACTTTGTTCCCTTCATAGGTGCCTATCTTGTGCCATACTTAGTCTTGCTACTGATAATAGGGATTCCACTCTTTTTCTTGGAGCTTGCTGTTGGGCAGAGGATACGTCGAGGAAGTATTGGTGTGTGGAACTATATCAGCCCCAAACTTGGAGGAATTGGATTTGCAAGCTGTGTAGTAAGTTTTTTAACATTGTGTCATTTGCTTTCAGATGTTATGATTTAGATTTCCTGTTCTGCTGCAGGGAAAGGCCATTGATTTATAACTGGGAATCAAGGTCAGTTTACAGCGTCTTCAAAGGTCTTACAATTTGAATTGATCCGTTAAAACTGTTGGTATATATGTGATTGTTAAGTCAGTCAGCTTGTATTTTGTGATTCTTTTAAGTTAAGAACTGTGGAACAGAGTAGTCTTCTAGAGGAAAACTGCCGAAAAAGTATAGGTGTAACATAAATATAAATAAATATGGAGATAAATATGGAGAAAAGTGAAAATGTAGAAAATGTCAGGTACTTTAATGGGATAAGTCACTCTCTTCTTCTGATTTAGTTGAATTAAACTTAGGTTCATTGACTGATGTACAGAAATATGCAGAAGTTCAGCAGGGAATTTTGTATTTACTTCATAAATCTAACTTTTTGGTTGTTTTTTTTCCTTGTTACTAGGTATGCTTCTTTGTGGCCCTGTACTACAATGTCATTATTGGATGGAGCCTGTTTTACTTTTCCCAGTCTTTTCAGCATCCGTTACCATGGGACCAATGCCCTTTAGTTAAAAATGCATCTCATACCTGTAAGTCTATGTTAACATAAGGTTCTTAAAAATCATATAAAGTATATAAAATTTGAGATTTTCAAACAAAAAGGAGAAAAACTATAATTCAAGAAGATACTTGTGTGCAAAAGTGCTCGATGCAAAAGTAGTTTTCTATCTTATTAAGATGTCACATTATAATACTTGAAAAAATATGACAAAAACTTAATCGAAGAAAAATACAGCATATTTGGAAAGAAACATCACTGTCAACAGCATTTTAAAGAGTAATGAAATTAAGAGAATGCTCTTTAGTGTGTTTCAGAAAAAAAAATCTCTTTTCTTTTTTACTGATGTTGATACTGTTTTTTATACTTTGTGAGAAACAAAGGTGAAAGAAGGATATTTTTACATTTCAACTAGTAGGATACTTCCTGGCAAAAAGTTGTTGGTTTGCTGACAAAGGAGAAAGCGGGAAACTTAAGTATCAATGAAATGCACGTGATAAGAGCAGTGTTCTCTTTGTAAATTAATAGAAATGAGATAATCAGTCCTTTGAGTTTTGCCGTAATGAGATGGTCTCTTATGGACATACTCTGTAACAGCGTGAAAAGTTCCTTATCTCTTGGGTTTGGTTATCTTGTAGCAGTACACATGTTGTATTATTATTGCTATTGACATATGAATTATTTCTTCTTTTAGTTTCCTTTTATTTCAGATCCTAAATTTTCTTTAATTATCTTTTCTGTGTGTATTTACCATTTGAATAAAAAACAACCAGAGTTGTTTGAAAAGTAGTACCTTTTTGTAGTGTCTCTTCCAGAGTTGCTTGCCTCAATTACTATATAGAAATAGCCAGTACTTAGAAATGTTGACACACAGTCAAACTGACTATATTCCACAAGCTACTGCCCATTAATTGAGCAGCAGTGGTTGTTTATGTACTCTTATCCTTCCTAAATATTAAGATACAGCCTGTCAGCCTAACTTGAGCAGAGGCCACCTGAAATAAGCTCAAAAAAAGAAAACTATTATATTTGATAATATCTTACCATTTTAATAGGTTATTTCGGTGAAGATCTGTCATCTCTGTTAGGTTTCTTAAAAGGACTGTATTTTCCCCTTTTTTTCCATTAATTATCTTGACTCAGGATATGCTTACATGTATGGTTGATTGTCAGGTATAAATAATTTATGAAGAACTTAAGAAAATATTTTCTCTGAAGAAATCTTTCTATTTATGTGTTACATGTCTAGATACACACATTTTCTTAAACTGTTGGGTAACATGACTATAACAGAATTACAGTATGATCCAAAGAACCACTTCTGGAATATACATAGCAACTTTCATTAAATATATCTATGTAGGAACCATTTATTTCCTTTTCTCATCACTTTGATATCATTATGTTATTATTTTATTGTTTATAATGGTAGTTAAGTCCCTGTTTATTTGAGTGTCATATCAAAGCAGATACAATCAACAATTTGTTTTCCATATGTCTTCAAATTTGTGTTCATTGCAGAGAGATTGTTTTCATAGTATGTAATTCATAGTATCATATGCAGATAATGTAATTTTGTGTGTGATAAATGGAATATATGTCTTCATCTAAGCCTGCCTACTGTTTAGTTCTGAAGTGAGAAATAATTCTGCCTTGGAGTAGGATTAACCATAATGCAGAGGAATACAGTATCCCAAAAGGGTGTTTTAAAAGATATACCCATAAGCTTTCACTGATAGCAGTCACTTTTTCTTTTAGACAATGTCTTAAGACTGTTTTATGAGTTTAGTTTCTTAATAAATGATGATGGCACAGTTAGAAATATTGAGAAGTGGTAGAACACTGTTATGAAGTATCTCTCCTGAACCCATTCTTTACTTGCTAACATCTCTTTGACAGTTGTGGAGCCAGAGTGTGAAAAAAGTTCTGCAACCACTTATTACTGGTACAGAGAAGCACTGAATATTTCCAGCTCTCTGTCAGAGAGTGGAGGTTTAAATTGGAAGATGACTATCTGCTTGCTGGCTGCCTGGGTCATGGTATGCTTAGCCATGATCAAAGGCATTCAGTCTTCAGGCAAAGTGAGTATACTGCTTACCTGCATGACATTGTTTCATTTTGAAGCATTTCAGGACATTTCTGTTCACCAAACCCTGTTTATGTGAAACATAATCTGAAATCTGTAGGAACAGGTTAAGTGCTTTGATTCACCCCAGCATTTTTATAATCTCAATTAAAGGAATATTAAATTAGCATTAAAATTCTAGCAATTTTATTGTAAATACTAGTAACTTAGTGGGAATTGAGATCTGAAGAAGAATCATTTTGCTTCTCATCAATGTAATTGTTGCATGAAACTGTACCTCAGCTTTGTTATGCAGCATAAGTCCGTGTTTTGAGTGTTTAAGGAAATAAATTTCAATGTGTACTCACTGTATGACTGCAGTGCATTCACATGTGCATGCTTCTGGCATTAACACAGGTGCTTTCTAGGAGTCTGGATTGTTTCTTTTGACTAATGACTTACCATCCCTTTGCATCTGAGTACTATTACTTTGTCTTCTCTCCTTTGCATGCAGCCAGCTGGATTTGCTGATGAAAGATTTGCTAGATCTGTTGATATTGGTGGGATTTTCAGAGGAAAAAGCATTTGTCCCAATAGCAAAATTCTTTGCTGTTAAAAAGTTTTCGTCTCACTGAACTAATACTGAATTTCCCTGGAAGTCCAGTGGCTCTTTATCGACTAGTGATAAATACATCAGGCAGTTGTATTGCTTCTGTACAGAATTTAATTTCTTTTGCAATCATGTGATTTTGTTTTCTTCTGCAGAGACAAGGGGAATGGGAAGTGTTCTGCATATTTCTTGATGATTATTGATTCAGTCATCTATCCAAAAGATACTGTGTAGTGAATGAACCTATTGAAAAGAAAGTCCATGTTAAATGTCATGTTACCTTCTTGTATTTCAGATCATGTATTTTAGTTCCCTTTTTCCATATGTGGTACTTTTATGCTTTCTGATCAGAGGACTGCTCCTTAATGGGTCAGTGGATGGAATTCGTCACATGTTCACCCCTAAGGTATGTACTTAATTTCTGTTTTCAGGGTATTAAAGTTTCAGTGGCAATTTGACCATTTATGAATGCTCTCATTTAAGCTTATTGTTTTCATAGAACATTTGGCTGCATTTCTGTTTGCTTAAATTGCAAAATTTTTGTTTATCTCAGTGGCACAATACGAAGCCCTAAAGTCCAAAGGCTCTAGCTGTTCCAGGAGTCTGTAGAGTTTCCTCTCTTAGGTGAGGGTTCCCAGAGTTATATGCCTCTACGAAGCTAAACAGCTGAGAGTACAATTTAGAGGATTCAGGAAGTTTAGAGAGCTCTAAATACTGAAAAGAGAAGTTAGCCATTTTCTAATATTGAAATGTCTAGTTCTGGGTTGTCAGTGCCTTACTTTGAACTATCATGGCATACAGAATTAGCTTGTCCCTTTTGAAAAAGAGCATTTTTTTTCCTCCTTTTTGGAAAAAAATTAAAGCTGTGTACATAGTAGCCCAAAGTACAGGAGACCTGTATTTAGTAGTAAAGTAGTGTAAGTACTCGCCACTCAGCTTTCCTTATCAATTTTCTTATGACATGCCAAGACAGCAGCAATTATAAGCATCTATTTTTTACTGCCAGTATTTTTGCAAGGAACACGCCTTACATAGCTTTAGATTTTCTAACTACGGAGGTGATAAGGGATGTTATGAATCATTGTTTAGCTTGAAGATCTAAATTCTGCTTGCAACTACATCTATACTGTAGGAACAGTGTGTTTGAATAGTCAAAGCCGTACTGAGGAATGTGTAAGTCTGGGCTTCATATTGTGTTGTGAAATGGGCTTTCCTATAAGTCCACTTCACAATACAGTTGAGAAGTACAGGACTATTATTTCAAAAATGAAAGCAAAATAATAAGATAATCAAAATCAATGCACATAGTGGCTAATGCCAGATGACAGGCTGTTGTCAGTTGTTTTGATTCCAGATGTTTTGAGTCCTGAAAATTGTCATCCTATAAAAATGACCTTTGTCAGCTCTCACATTGATGCAGTCATGTTCCACTTCACTCACTGTCATCTCTTTAGAGAGTCATGCTTGTGCAGGAACTTGCAGGCTGCTCAGGCAAATTTGGGAAACCTGAGAAAGAGAGAAATGCAGTGCCTACTAATGAGGGAAAGTCTAAAGCGGAGGTGAAATACAGACCTCTATGAGATATAATTTGGTTTCTCAGCCACAGTGTTAATACCTTCTTTGGCTAGAGAAGTACCAGTAGATACTGAGGGAAAATAAATATGAAAACTCCCCTTGGATACCAGCACCTCTCCGGTATTCATTACTTCATTAGTTAGACTTAAAATAAGTTGCAGCTGGTGCTTACTATACAGTTACATTTATACTTAATTATACAATTGTTTCAACTGTTCCTATAAATTATATCAAAATAAAAATGGTTCCTAATTTATTCTGAGAGTTTCCAGTTCTGTATCAAAATTTAAGTTGTGGCTTAAATTTGAAGTTAAGAGGCCTGTATGTCACATGTGTTACACGTGAATATAAACCTTACAAAATATTTCCGTTATAATTTTTGTACTTGAGCGCTAATTTGGACTAATATGAGACTACCCGAAGAAATTCAGACTCCCCCACCTGTTGTTTCATTCACTCTACTATCCTAATACTTTATTTGGGCGTCCAGGCTATAAAAAGGAGTGTTAAACCAATCTAGCATGAAAATTATTCAGGTAGATAGATGTGAGAGGGGAGGGAGAAGCATCTTTTCAGCCCAATTAGCTGAGCAAATGACCACATTTTGAGCACAGAAGATTGCAGCAGATTGCCATGAGTTATGCCAGCACGAGAGGGGACTGGCACACACTGGTGCAGGTATGAGAGTGCAAGTCTAATGTAGAAGGGGAGAATTTCTCTGTTTGGTATGACTGTTAAACAAAGCAGAAATTCTAAATAAGAAACGTCATGGAAAACCTAAAGAAATGTATGTGACAAGACCACTTAAATCAACTACTGCAGCTAAACTGTAGGATTATATGAAGCTGAAGTACAGAGACTCCAAAATTTCACATATGATACCTAGTATGAAATCAATCTAGAGTTTATTTTGGAAGTCTGGGCTTCATGTATCCAAAAACACACTACTTTTGATGATAACAAAGGATATATTTTGGGAAGTGAGAAGTGTTTTGATATTTCAACCAATTAGGAATTTGGTACTATTAAGAATGTTCTTCATGCTCCCTCTGGTGGGAAAGCTCTGGCACAACAGCGTGATACAGAGTTAAAACTAGGTGCAATAGCCACTTGTGCATTGTAATTATAATCTAAATTGTAAGTCAGGAATATGTTTATTGTCATAAACACCTTTTCTTTCCCAACTATATTGTATTTCAGCTGTATATAAATGAATAAAGAATCTTTCTGCTGCATAAGTGTAATAAATATTATATCTCTATGGGAAATGGACATTTTATTCAAAATGTTGTAAGAATAGCATATTTATTTCTCCTCAGAGTAAGTCTAATAATGCTGGCATCTATGCTGATGCTTTTTAGTTTTACTTTTATAAATAAACCTAGAGCTTAAAGAAAATAAAAGTCATTTGCATTAATGGAGGCCCTGAATCATCTTGAGCAAATCTGATGTTTAAATTTGACATGTACTTCTTTAATTCTTTTTTGTGATTCAGTATTTAGAAGAATTTGAGATAGACACATGACGACCCATAACTTTTTACAAAGTTTTTTTTGCTGAAGGAGCAATGCAGTTAATCTCAGTGAACAATACTGTTAAATTTTTTTGGTAAAAGGCTTAGTTGCCCCTGAAATACATGACCCGTTTAACGTAGGGTTAAGTTCAAGGCATCTGACTTAAGAGATTTGACTCATGCACTATACAGCTCGTGGTGGTGAGCATTCATTTCATATGTTTCATTTTGCATTACATATTTGCTTGTAATAGAATTCCATATAAGCATGTGTATCTCATGTTCACCTTTTTTTTTTGCTCGTTTGACAAGTAACAAGAAAGCCAGTTTAATCATACTCATTGCATTTATTAAAAGGTCTAGATCTTTAGATTAATCTAAAATAGATCTTAAGTCTAACAGAAGTCAGTACATATACTGTAAATAAAAGACAGTTAATACTGTAAAAAAAAGGTTTTCTCATATTTCTCAGTATAGCTAGCTGTTATTTCAGTTACATAGCTCCAGTAGTGTCTCATTGTTGGAAACATGCTGTATAGCGTGTTTCTCTTTGATGTTTACATAATATAAAATAAATAGAAATTCTGGCCCATAAGTTTGCCAACTTCAGGGGTCGCATTCAGCTTTCATTTTATCATAATGAAAATATGGTTGTAGTGGAGTATTAGCATTGTATGATGTAGGGTTTATTCTGTTGTTTTTTACATATAATAGAAATGCATTTTATAGCTGACATATATTATATCTAATTTCAAACAGCTTGAAATAATGCTGGAGCCCAAGGTCTGGAGAGAAGCTGCTACTCAGGTGTTCTTTGCCTTAGGGCTTGGATTTGGTGGAGTCATTGCCTTTTCAAGCTACAACAAGAGAGACAACAACTGCCATTTTGATGCTGTACTGGTGTCCTTCATCAATTTTTTCACTTCTGTGCTGGCAACTTTGGTGGTGTTTGCAGTTCTGGGCTTCAAAGCCAATATCATAAATGAAAAATGTGTTACCCAGTATGAATATCCGTTTCTTTTTTTAAAATTATTTTTACTGTTTATTTCATTTATGAACTAACACAGACCACTGAATTTGTTCTCTCTGTTCTGTTGTGTTTTACAGAAATTCAGAGAAGATTTTAAAACTTTTGAAAATGGGCAATCTCAGCCAAGATATGATCCCACATCATATCAATTTCTCAAGCATTACAGCAGAAGATTACAATTTAGTTTATGACATTATACAGAAAGTCAAAGAAGAACAGTTTGATTCTCTTGGTCTGAAATCTTGTCAAATTGAAGATGAGCTTGACAAGGTGAGATTAAGTCTTGAATACAGAGATTATGAACAGATGAGTATTTGTAAGCCTGAAGTAAGATATGAAGTGTACCTGCACAGAGTATCAGCACAGTGTACCTGTGAGCCATGCACCTAGAAAGATCTGGATGAAAACATGATTGCATTCTAGCTTGCTTGAGGATTTTTTGGTCTGATGTCTTAATATAGTCTTTACTGATTTATAATATATTTTGATCATCATATCATTCTTCTCAGGAGGTGGTAAATTTTTTAAGCTCTGTTTTTCAGAAGAATTAAGCAGGAGGGTTTTCCAAAGACTAAACAGAAGTGTTACCTATTCAGTGTCTCAGACTGTGAGATATTCTAGTGTTAAGATAGAATTATTAGATATAAATACTAAAAGTAAAAAATTATTACCTTCTTTTAGGTAGTTGTTTAATGAGTATCACCCTGTTTTGAAATCATACAGTAAGCCAAATCTGTAACATAAATTATAGTTTTCTAGCTTTAGAGAGGCAATTGCAGATTGAATCACTGACTTATATATAGTTATACCAGCGTCTGAAGACAAAATATAAAATTGGTGACTTAGACTTTTAAAGTTTGTATGCTATGGCTGCTGTTTAAATTTGAAACAAAAGTATAGAAATGAAATCCTTTATATGCTTACTGGAGAAAACAGAATGTATTTTATAGTAGTCCTATATAGTAGCTGTCATGCAAAATTATCAGTGAAAGAGAGAAAGAAGTTCTGATTGGGCATGATGGGAAAATTCTTCATAATGAGTGCAATCAGCCCTTGGACTAATCTCCAGTAGAAGTGGTAGATTCCACGTCACTGGACACTTTTAAAATTCAGCTGGACAGGGTGCTAGGCAATCTTCTTTAGACTGCTTTTGCCAAGAAAGTTTGGACCAGATGATCCATGAGACACCTTCAAACACAATTCTATGAAAGAATTGTGTTAATGCCAATCAGCTTTCAAATTCTCATGTTTCAGTAAATAGTATTAATTGGAAGAATTATATATTAGATAGCAACTTCCCGCTCTGCCTTCAAGATGTAATCAATGACACTATGAACATGAAGTCAGACTTGTCAGGCTGTCACACTATTGAAAAAACAGAACAAAAAAAATTCACAAATAATGATATAATATTTCTTTTCCTCACTGACAGGCTGTTCAAGGAACTGGTTTAGCTTTTATTGCATTTACAGA
This sequence comes from Rhabdornis inornatus, assembly GCA_013397075.1. Classification (NCBI taxonomy): domain Eukaryota; kingdom Metazoa; phylum Chordata; class Aves; order Passeriformes; family Rhabdornithidae; genus Rhabdornis; species Rhabdornis inornatus. The sequence continues at coordinate 1,287,128 of VWZS01006021.1, read as the reverse complement.
AGCAATGACCCACTTCCCTGCTTCTCCCTTCTGGTCAGTCATGTTCTTTCTCATGTTAGTAAATTTGGGACTTGGAAGTATGTTTGGAACCATTGAAGGCATTATCACCCCCATTGTTGATACATTCAAGGTCAGGAAAGAAATTCTTACTGGTGAGTTAGACAAATTTTCTTTTCTCCATAGAGCAGTAAGCTAAATTTGTTTTGAGAATATGAATTCTTTTTTTTTTCTTTTTTTTTTTTTTTTGGACATGAAAGTTTTCAGAGCATTTTGCAGAGCGGTAAATCACTGTATTCCAGACTGTACTTCCATGCACAGGCACATAAATACCTGCCACTAAAATGTTTTCCTGAATGTTACAGTAGCATAAACACCCTAAAACTTAAATTTTAATTTAATTTCTGTTACAAGTTTCTGATGGTCAGTCCTTTTGGGCTCTCTCAGAATACTTTCCATTCCAGCCTGTGTCACACATTGGAGAAACAAAAGGAAAGAGTGAAAATACGTGCAAATTACTACAAATTATTCCTGAGTAGGCCAGAAGAAATCATAATTTATGATTAAATTTTTATTATGCTGAAATGAGTTACTCTCTAGAGAAACATTTTTCTCTGTTAAATGTTTATAAAGTCTTAAACAAGACATCTAGTTGTTTTGTTTGGGGTTTTTTATTACTTAAGTGTCCTAACTTATTTGAGGTGTATCATGTTCATGTAGCTTTGACTTGTAGGGCTTTCTCTTTTTTATATAAAACACCAGCAAAGGTGTGAAAACTAGGTTTCTGAAAACCTTCAAGGCAGCTGCATTGATGTGTTATGCACAAATTCAGCTTTCATATCAATGTCTGTAAAAGATGGGATGGAAAATAAATTTAAAAAAAAAGGTGCTTTAACATTATCAAACTCTGTGAAGAAAATAATAAACTCTGTGAGAGAAATAATAATACATTTTATAAGAGTTAACCCCTGATGCAGCAGAGCACTGCTCTCTCCCAACTGCTTTCTTTACTTCACTGAGATAAGTAATATTTGATAGATTAAAAAATCAAATTCTTAAAAAAATAAATCAATTGATTTTTCAGAAGTCCTAAGTTATTGAGCACTTTTTCGGTCTGTTTAGTTGTTTTAATTAGGTCTTAACTTCTTGCTGAACAACCAATGCAACAATTAGAAATTAGCTGTTCTTCCTAAGTATGTTTGCAAGTACCGTGATGTGTAGTCATTACACTGGGGTAATGGAGCATTTTACAGTAATGCCTTGTCACTCTGTTTAAAACATAATTAACATAAAGAAATATTCAAGAACTGCCTTTCTCTTGTAACTTTTTAAAGTGGTGTGCATGCATGATTTTCGCTAAACTCAGTTGTACTCAGAAGATTACAACTTGATGTGGTGTTTTGTTAATTACTTGAAAAAAATGAAATATCTGGATTATTTTTCATGCAGTGCCAGTGGCATTTAAGAAGGATTATGGCTACAATAGGTTCTGTGCTTGCAAGACAAAAACTTTCAATTTTTACAGAATTGTTAGCACATTTGTGACTCTTTGAGTTCAGGAAAACCAACTCAAATGCTTAAATTTATTTTACATTCAACAATGTCGTGCCTCATGCTGAGTGGTTGAAAGTTTAGAAAGTCATTATAGTAATAGTTCCTACAAGGTTCAAGAAAGTGCTTAGACTTCTAGCACAGTATTTGAAACGGTGTCATTGTCTTACTTTCATTACTAAAATCACTAATAATTCATTATCTTGGATTCATGCAATGGGAGTATTCTGTAAAGATATTTTATATTTTGACCCAGATGCATTTCACCTAATTTTGGACTACTTAGGTGCATCGTTAGCCTAAGTTCACTGTGAGAAAAATAAAAGAGCACTTTAACTGTAAGAATCAGTGTTACTGTTGCTCAGCCTCCAACTGATTTCACGATTTATTGAAATTTTACTTACTTAAGCATTAAGTCCTGTTACTGACAAATTTAGTTGGAGAAAATTATATTGAGATCTATTATGCAGGATCAGCCTTTCAAGAAATATATTTTGGGTTGTCCCTAAAGAAGGGACAGAAATGTTCTTTGATGTACAAATACATTTAGTCAGATCCTCATAGAACTTTATGCCGTGAATGATCTTTTAGGGGAAGCCTATTCAGCCTTTGCATTTTTTAGAATCATAGTCTTTTTAGAATCATAGAAACCTTTTCCTATTATTTTTCCCCCATATTTTCACTTCTGAGTTATTTTCACTTCTGAATTCCGAAAAGTGAGCTGGTGACCAATTAACACGATGCATGATGTTTTGCCTGCTGGTTGATTTTACCTTTGCATTTACATTACATTTAGTGAGAAATAGTCACTTGATTAAATCTCTGCTGCTTAATCAGGACTGCTGTGATATGGTGATTAGTAATTCTAATTTCATAACTTCTCTGTTTTTTAAGAAAGAGGTGGGTTAACTAATACTCTTAAAAATGAGACCCCCTAAACAGTAAAATGTTATTGACTTTACTTTTACAAAATAAAAGTACTTTTATGAAATAACACGTTAGTTCCTCTTTGTCCGTTGAACTTTGTTGTAGTTATAGCTCACATTTCTGTCCTTTATTCCAGTCATCTGCTGCTTGGTAGCATTTTTTATTGGCCTGATCTTTGTGCAGCGCTCTGGAAATTATTTTGTGACAATGTTTGATGACTACTCAGCTACTCTGCCCCTGCTTATTGTGGTCATTTTGGAGAATATTGCAGTCATCCGAATTTATGGGATAGACAAGTAAGTGAAGGAAATGTGTCTCCCTGTCCATATCAACACCATTCTTTGCAATAATTACTACTATTTAAATTGTATTGTATGAAGCACTTGAAATATAAACAGAAATACAAGTAATTAGAAATCATGTCAATCTGGTTAAGAGTCTAGTCTGTTACTATGAACAGGTTTGGAATAAGATACATTACATCAGAACAGTGTACTGAAACCCGAAGAATGATTGCAAGAGGTCTAAAAAGAGAAGAATGCAGTAAAAGAGATGAAATCAGAGATTTGAAAAGGAGGCTGGATATGAAAGTATAAGGAATTTGTCTCAACAAAGACATCAAGAGAAAGATTTCAAAAATAACCGTGGTCTAAGCAACAGATGAGGATGAATATTTAAATGTAGAATTCCAGGCAGCCTGAGAAATACTACTTCACTAAAAGGAAACTCTAATGGCAGTAAAAAGAAAGTTTTAATTTGTGAACTAAATTTAGTTTGGGGTGTTATAGCAATTATTTTTTCTTTGCATTAGTTGTGAGAAGATGATAGCAAAAACAGGGTCAAAGCTTACTTGGAAGCAGCACAGTTGACAAGGAAGTAAAGTGACCTGTTGGGGATGGGATGAAGAGGAATGACCATAAATCCCTCTTATTTTTTTCTTTTATTTGTTTAATTTATTTTATATCCAAAATCAGCAGAATATGTTCAGTATTGAGGTCAATATGTGCCATGCCTAAGGAATAGGAGAGTTTGTATCAAAAATAACTTTTGCCATGCACAGATCAAGCAGAGCATGCTGTACTAACATGCTGAAGCAATTAAAACATCTGTAATTCCTTTGCATGAAGAAAAAGTGTGACATAGAATGGTTGGGGTTTCATTTGGCTTTTTACTTGTTTGGTCTGAGTAATCAGCCAATCCTTTGTCACAATGAAACAAAACCATAAGAAGAAAATTTAATTTTATGGTTTCCAGACATTGTTTCTGGTCTGTGCAAGTAGTACTTGGTCTACTTGCTTGTTAAGGGAGAATTCCAACTTGGACCACATGTATAATCCTCTAATTGATCATTTAAATATAAAAATACTATGTAGATTATTTTACACGTGCAACCAAAAGATAAAATAGATGACCTGGCTATAGATACAAAACATATGACCTTATAAGAGATGTTAAAAGGTTGGTAATGTCCAAGCTCTACTGTGAATGGAGGTAGACATGCCAAAAGTCAGCAGCTTACCTGTGAAGAAGTTGATGTTTAGGCATAACTAAAAGATGATAATCCTTTCCTTATGACTCACAGTGCAGGTGATTCATGTTTTCAGAAGGGGTTCTGACAGGGTGCAGTGAAAAGTTAACAGCCAAGTTTCTCATTTGTAATGACCACCAGAGTACTCCCTCTGGAGTATTCCTAGTATTTCTTCTGACATATGTTTGTCCAGAATATCCTTCAGGAACCTAGCAATTCTGTTTGCAAAAACTGTCGGTATCAACAGCTTCAGGTTGCCATTTGCTGTGATAATACCAAGGGTTCCTTGTAGATGAAGTTTCATATAAATGTCTTATTAGACATAAAGTCTTTGATCAGAGAGTAGAAAACCAAAGCATAGCATTCAAAGGGTGGTATAGAAAAGAGACAACATGTGAATCTCTGTAGCCAAGAAGGAAAATCTCCCATGCTGGAATCAGTGCTATAACGAGCTTGAGCTAAAGGAGACTTTTAGAAGAGGATGAGTAGGATGGAGACAATGGAAGACTTTAAAGTAAAGATAACGGATTCACGTTCAACTGGAAGAAGAACTGGAGATCTCAGAAAGAGAAGGCTATTTATAGAGGGCACAATCAATTTGTAACTTCAGCTTCCTTGTAATTAAGTGTTTTATTTCAGTGTAAACAGACAATAGAATGCCTCAAGCTGTGCAGTTAAAATTTTTTTCTGAGGGTTTACATGACAGAAGATTCACATGTGTAACTGTTTGGAAAACCTCCTTCTATAAGAGCTTTTTTGAGATGCGCATTTCGAAAGGGAGTGGGACCACAAGGGAGTTAAAACAATCAATGCTTGTGCACACTCCAAAATAATTATTTCTAAAAGCATTCTCTGTTTCTGCTGGCTCTGGAACCATGTACTCCATCATGAGTACAAAAATAGGAGTTTTGTTCATGTCTTAACTTATAATTTTGAGGAGAAAGGAGGCAGTTTTATAGCTTGGCAAAGTTTTATTTCAGCAGCTTATATGATGCAATCCATAGCTTATGAATAAATTTGGTTTTTTACAGTGCAGCACATCTGTGGGTTCAAAATTAATATTGCACAATCTGTGAGATGTGCTGGTAAACGATCCAGTAGACAATACAAGAAAATGTAAAAAAGAATCTTATGAAAGAAAAGTAAGTTTAAATATCTTCCAGCACAGTCCAGCAAGCAGCTTACTAAGTCACTGCACTGTGTAGGGATTCCTTTTGTTCATCTGGTCTGAACTACTAGTATAAGCTCTATTTTTCAGCCAATCAAGTAATTTAAACTACAGCTATTTCTAAATATGCATTTTTTCCAGTGTGTTGGTTCCCTCAGGTTAGGTGCTATGTATTGATTATAGCACTCAAAATCTGTGTCTACACTAACAATAACATTTTAATCCCCTCACAGATTTATGGAGGATCTGAAGGATATGCTGGGGTTTTCTCCAAGCCAGTATTATTACTACATGTGGAAGTATGTTTCACCATTTGTATTGTTATGTTTGCTGGTAGCTAGCATTGTCCAAATGGGATTAAGTCCTCCTGGTTACAATGCTTGGATTGAAGATACGGTATGTATATAGTATGTATGTGTATATGTAGAGTTTGTATGTATATATGATACTGTCATCATCATCATAGTAATCATGTCTGAAGCGTTTGAGAAACATGTGAACAGATAAAAAAAGGAAAATTAGAAATTCAAAATCAGTATAAATAGTGACATGGTTGCTTTTATCTCAAGTAACTGATGTAAAACCAACCATTTTAAAATTATAGTTCTGCTTTAAAATATGACTGATTGACACAAACTCTGGGTGACATTTATTTTATAATGTATGAAGAAGAAGCTCTTAATGATGGGAGAGGTTGTTCACATTAAGTCTTATTTTACTGCAGAAAACAGATGATAACTGCATAAATCATTTCAGATATCACATCAGGTGTTTTATGTGGAATTAAATAGTGAGATATAGCCGTGTGTCATAATTTTTTCTCTTTGGGAACACATATCACAATGTATGTAGCAGCTTTAATAAAACCTGTCTCTGATAAGAACTTGTCTGGGTCAGTGGCAAGACAGTTCTGATCTTTGACTTGAAAAAGAGATTCAATCAAAGTAACTCTGAAGACTTTGGCTAGTTATAGGCTCATGAGCCTCAGCTATTTCTACAGGCTTTTTATTCAAAATGGAGAGAGAAAATGGCAGATAAATTAATCTAGCGAAACTTTCCCAAATTAGCTGGGGGGAAGTCACAGCAAAGACAGGTAAAGGATAAGCACAAGAGGTTGGCTTTACTATAGGTATGTGGTATGCCTGCCTCTACCCAGACAACTACATGATTCTCAGAAAAATGCTTGTTACATTTGATTCTTGCCCTCAAAAATTAGAAAGCGAAATACCTTAGAATACCAAACGTTCCATTCCTTTCCATGTACAAAATTAGGCAAGTGGAGCCTGTTGGCCATTGATGGATGGATGCAGTAGAGGTGTGGGGTGTAGTCAGTGCCCCCAGCATTATAGTTTACCTGAAGTTTATGCAAAGGGCAGTAACTGAGATGGTTCCTTTCTAGACCAGCTATTAGCCTGCAGAACAAGGGCTAATTTTCCAGGCATAGTTACAGATACCACTGTGCACTTGTCTGTTCTGGACACCCTTTAAACCATTGGGGAACGACTACAGAGAAATGTACCAGAAAGCCTAAAGTGAAAATCTTGATTTGTGTGCTACTGAAGTGCTCTCAGAAACTGTTCAACAGTGTTTTAGTTGCATTCACTGGCAGAAAGATAGCAATCCTACATCTCCATAACTCTTCAAATTTTAGATCTGTAGTGGTGCCCACACTGTGAGTGCAGTGGAGTATGTGCTTGAAAACTACAGACCTCAGTGAGAACTGCAGGTTTTTGTTATTTTTCTGGTAAAGATGTATTAATAGTTTTTCTATTGTGTTTCTCAGGCTATGGAAGAGTTCCACAGCTATCCAACATGGGGAATGATTGTCTGTATATCTTTGATGGTGTTGGCCATACTGCCAGTCCCAATAGTCTTCATGGTACGCCGTTGCAACCTTATTGATGACAGTTCTGGTAGTTTGGCATCTGTATCCTACAAAAGAGGTCGGATAATAAAGGAACCTGTTAACCTGGAGGGAGATAATACAAGTCTGATTCATGGGAAGAGTCCAAGTGAGGTGCCGTCCCCAAATTTCGGCAAAAACATATATCGAAAACAGACTGGATCACCGACTCTGGACACAGCTCCAAATGGACGTTATGGTATTGGCTACCTGATGGCAGATATGCCTGACATGCCAGAGTCTGATTTGTAACCACAGAAAAAAAAAGTGCTGTTTGTTTCTTCTTTCACTGATCGCGGCCTTGCTAGGGGAAGTGGTCAGCAACACTTACTAGGGTGCGATCTCAGGTGCTCCATAGTGACAGTCTTTAAAATGTCATGACTGTACCTACTGGTTGAGAAACTCCCATTGGATCAATTCTCTGAGTTTTTATTTGCACTGAATGAAACATTCAAATTCAATGGCAGCCTACATCTGCCAGCATAGCCAAGAATTTGATTTTTTAATTAACTTCTAAGTTAAAAGCTTTCTATTCCTGATGCCCAGATCTCACTCAAATTATAAAAAATTTCTGAGGTTGTGTCATTGAAAATCCTTTTTTTTCTGTTGAATTTCAGGTTAACTCCCAAGTATTAATGGTGAGCTTAGTAGTAGTTCACCAAACCTGTGTTTGTGTAAACAGCTGTATATACCTTATGTAGATATGCTGTACTTATTTTATTAGCACTGATAATTACTTAGGCTATTAGCTGAGTAAAGAACAAACCTGCAAACTATTTTCTTATGTAATAGCTGTATAGAGCAATAGTATTAGAAAATCAAGGAGTAGACTTTCAGGAAGGTGATTAAAGATTCCCTGTTCACTGGGGACTGCATAAACTGTGGCTGTATATTTTGTGTAAAATATTTCCTTTTTCAGTGTGAAAACAATGTTAGAGTGAGTCACTCCAAGAATCTTAAGGATTGTGCAGATTCTGCATTTTTTTCTATGCTGTGTGCCTAAAAAAGACCTTGATATTTATTGTGGTTACAAGATTACATATATATTATATTTATATAATATACTTGTAATGTAAATATGTATATTATTCTGTATGTAATCGTTTCAGAAGTTAAAGCAAGATGGCTTTTTAAATTAGTCTCCTTCAGTTTTGCTCTGTTTTATGCAGATAATTTTTTTCAGTCAGTAATTGTTAAGAACTGTATGGCATTACATTTTAACCTACGAATAAAGAGATTGATAAGGTATTTCTCTGTGATATCCTGATACACTTTCTATAACGTAGCCTGCTTTTTCCTCATCTGGACTACCTGAAAGAATGACACTTGCTAGATGAATAGAGATGCTAAAATAACTTGAAAACAAAAAATCAGCCATCTTAATAAACTAATGCACAGGGCCACTTACTGTGAACATAGGAGGTGATGTAGTGTTGTAAACTGGCAGGAAGCTGGTACTCTGGAAGCTGGTACATGATCTGCTCCTTACCTTAAAGTGTTTTAAAATTAGGCATAAATTCTGACTTTTCTACCTCAAATAGCAAAGGGCAGAACCTGCTTATATTGTACCAGCATCAAAGAACCAGAGTAATTTATTTGAGGTACATGCAAGTCTCTGAAGCTCTTTGTCTCAAGACTACAGTTTTGAGCATGTCAGTACGGAAAAGCTATGTCAAATAATTGGAAAGGAGCAGAATTTCAAACCAAAGCATTTTAGCAACTTGATAAAATTCCTTATGGATAACTCTTGTCACAGGAAAATAATCTCAGATAATTTTCCGCGTTTAACCTGAGAGCTTTTGAAATAATTTCCAATCATCAGAAAGTTGAACTAGTAGCATTAGTTGTCAAAAAGCTATATTTAATTATCAGGGTTATTTGACATGTGATAGAAATTGTGCACCTAAAAAAGCATTAAAGAAGTCCTCTAACATGCATGTATTGGAACATATGGGGTAGAGCTGGCATAATTTAAGCAGCTTGTTATTTTATAACTGACGTATTGGCAATATTAGCATGTGTGTAATGGCTCATCATTAGAGACAGACCAAGCATGTACAAAATACTCCTGCTATGGCAGAGCAACAGCAAATTTCCACTATCATACCACATCAGGCTTCTGAAGTGACTGTTTGGGGTAGTTGCTATGCATCCCTCTGCTCCCAGTCCACAGAGTGCAGAATTATGTTCTTATAGAAGAGTTACCTGTACTGACACATGCTTTAACTTATATAAACCCTAGTTTTCAATGTAGAGTCATGGTCAAATGTTTGCTGCTACAGAAGAGCTCTTAAAATGAATGTGAGCAAGATCTTACTATTAAAAGTGCAATAGCTACTTCTGTTTAATGCATCATAAAAGAGACTAATGCTGCTTTAGCTGACTGCTGGGGATTATTCTGCTGGGGAATATATGTCTGCCCTTTTGCTCTTTACTTCAACACTTTAAATGCATATTAAGATTTTCCACTCATTTAAGCCATTAGTTCTCAATTGGTTGCTTCCTATTAACTCCAGTTAGTCCATCACCTTGGCTTCATGAAATGTTTCAGGCTTGAGAAAGCCCAGAATGTATGTTCTGTCTACTGTCAGATGTTCAATTCATAATTTGATAATAACTATGATTGAACACCCTTAAGTGCAGAAGTTCTTTAGCTCTGGTTTAGTATGATGGTCTCTTAAAAAGGCACAGTCTGCCCAGCCTAAAGAAGCAGTACTGGTAAAAAAAAAGTAGCCAGATGTGAAGATTTAAAGTATCTAAAAGTAATTACTATGAAGTGTGACATCCAGGTTCTTACATAATAATGAAAGCACTACTGAAGCAAATAAATTGTATGTACATTTGCTGTTACAGCCAAGGGAATTTACACTGCTTTGATACTTCAACTTTGGGAGCAAAGTAGTAAAAGAAGAGGTCAGAAGAGGGGTTTCATATTTATCTACTTAAAAGCTGGAATGTCTGTGTGTCCTGTCAGTCATAAATACAATTAATCTGGGGGGTGAAGGGGGTGGTTTAAGGAAGAGATCATTGCAAAAGTCAGTCATGCTTAAAATTAAAGAAAATCCTAATTGAGTCTTACACAATTTTGTTCTTAGGAAATGGCCTAAGAGCAGAATCATCCATGTGGAAAGTGAAAATAGATTTACAATATAATTATTGCAGAAGGCATAAGGTTCCTCTAACCAATATTATTTTTGGGATCTGATTTTGCTACAGAAATCTAAAAGAATCAGTCATCATTAATATGGCACAAATGAAGGCCACATAATCAACTCTATACTCTTCAGTGGAGGTTCCCAAATTCAGTGGAATGCAGGATAGATATACAGTCTTGCTGCCTGTTTTTAGTCTTTTTTGATGGAACAAAATTTTATTGATACTTTACAGAGTATCATGCAGTGAAGAAAAGAAAGAGAATGGGGGGGAAAAAAGAAAAATATGTAAGCATGAAAAGGGGAGAAAAAGAGTTGAACAATCATAACCCTATTTGCAGGAAGCAGCAGATACAGCTTAGTTGATGAATCCTTATCCTGCCGTAAGGGTGTTGTCACACTAGGGAGGAATCAGTTATGACTGTGGTACCAGTAGAAGAGAAGAAAAGGATGTGTTTGCAGAAGAATTTTAGATACTCTGAAAGTACTTGCCTGTATTAACCACCATGGAACACTCAAATACCCTGTTCAGGTGACATACAGAGTATTCCAAAAAAGCATTCTGCTTCTACCACATCTTTGAGAAGTTAGCAGAAAGACAGTTACGTGATTTTAAAAAAAATGCAGTAAATTTAATATAAACATCTAAATGCCTAGTTAGATTCTGTGGTTTGAGGAAAAAGGAAGTCGAAATACTAGGTGTAATTTACATACCTTGCCACTTGATGGTGCTCATATGTCATGTCTGTTGGTGAGATGGACTGCTTGGGAGTTTTGAAAAGGGCAGAATAATGTATTTTTATTCTCTATCAAGACAAGACTTCTGAATGCTCATGGTCTTGCTAAAGCTCACAGCTTGAATAATGCATTCCTTCAGCAGCTTTCATACATATTTGGGTTTTTATTTTCAAAACCCCCAAATTTTCAATGCTTTCAAAAGCAAAACCAAGCTGTCAGTATGCCATTGCCAAGTAGTACACTTTTGGGTCTTGAGAGCAAGCAGTAGGTTCTTGAGTCAATATTTTGAAACAGTACTTTCTAACATGCTCTTTTATTATTATTTTTTAAATATCTTATTACTTGCTATTTTTATTTCTTGAATTGGCAAAGTAATTAGTTGACAAATTAGTGGAATAAGAGAATCTCTGACTCTAATATCACTACTCACACTGATAATTATATTAAAAACTTCAATGCCTCTCACTGCCATCATCAGTAAATGATTAAAGTTTCCAGGAGGTGGATGAAAGTTGCTGGGGAGGTAGCAAGGAACACTGAGAAGAGGCAGCAGCTGAAGGAGTGATTCTAGGCTGCAACATTGCTTCTGAGGAAAGCAGCTACTGAGATATCTGGTACTGTTTTAAGAGTAGTACAGCTGGAAAATGTGCCTTGGGTGGCTGTTTAACCCTTTTGGTAAGGAAAGGGTAAAGTATTTCTCACTAGCTCTGACAAAACCACCGTGTCTTCCATCTATACTGTATTCCATCATTACTGACAACTTAATGAGTGAAAAAGACTAAATAAGACAACCTTGCCTGAAATCAGCATCAGTACATGTCTGGTGATTTTTATCCAGGAAAGTACACAGAATGGCAATGAGAGTTCCCTTGGCATAGTCTTTAAATTAGGGTGTTAAGATAAAAAATTCATTCAGTGAAAAATCAGATGTAGACTTTCTCCCTTTTAATTCAGTCCCGTGTGATTTTCTGGTTTCCTGATGCCCTCTGAATCTTTCATGTCAAACCCAAACTCAACAGGTGAAAAAAGAAGGATGTGTTTTCCAACACTAGAGGTTCAAAGGTGTGAGATACTCTCTTAACTGAAAGAAGTTTAACTGATTACTGAAAAGAATGTGTGAAAAGACAAAAGAAATTTCCTTCAAAGCAAGTCTAGTTGATTTTCAGATTTTTGATTCAGCAAAAAGGAAATACATACAAAGAAAGAGTCAAGTTTGCAGTCCTTCAAATAAAGAATTAAGAAACATGTCAAAAGATTGATGAAGGGGGGTGGAACTGAATTGAAACACATTAAAAGAGGAAAGAAAAGGATACTGAGGAAATAACACTCATTCAATTAATGACAAAGTGTAAATTGAACAGGTAGTAGTTGATCAAAAAGATAAAGGAGTATGGGGGGGAAAAGGACTTCAGAAGGAAAACAGATTTGATAGCTGGTGAAGTATGGTGTAATCAAGCCTCTAGAAGAAATAGTCTGCAGTAAGATATAGCTGTTAAACAGAGGTATGAATCAAAGGTAGTTGGAGTTTTGTTAGCATAGGAGGAGGAGAGAGGAGGAATGAATCAGGACAGGAGAACACTCGGCTGGGAAGAAAGACTTGAGCTGTGCCAGAATTAATTTCCTTTCAAGTATTCAAGTGTCTCTGACATACTGAAGAGCTTGATTATTTTTCATAATGCATTTTGAGATGTTCTGGGGAAAGATGCTAAGGAAATGCAGCCTCCCAAAATTACTTCATTTTAGCTGTCTGATCTGAAGACAAAACTACCATGGTAAAATAACAGTGAAATTTTGCCATTTATTTAAGGTTTAAGGAGAAAAATAATTACTTAAAAGCAGAGAAAACCCAGTGTATGAGAATATGAGGTGAAGAAAAATGGATTTGTGACTAAAAGCTCTGAGTTGGAGACCACTGTGTTACTGTGATTTAAGATTTTAGTAAATCTCTTGGGCATTTGCCTAGCATCAAGGATATGAATAGTTCCAACCACTAATCACAAACTTGAAATTAGCCAAAATCTCAAAGCACCTAAATGATATGCATTTTACTGCCTGGTCCCTGGAATGGAAACCAGATACCCAGCCTCCCATATGCAAAGCATCTGGACAGTGAAGTGCTCCAAAATTATATGCCTATAAATGGGCAACATTTGGTGTGAGACCTAAGTGTGACAGAACCCCTTGTTATCAAAAAAAGGAGATGAACTCTGGAGAAACTGCCCAACAGATGGATGAGACATCAGTGTCTGTGGGTCACTGCAGAAATTAAATGTTCAGCTTTGTTAAAGTATAAAATATTTTGAATAAAACTGTGTTTAATTATATGGATATTGTATTTAAAAAAGCTGTCATGAATGCTCTGCTCTCTCATAGGCAGCAAAACCAGACAAACTGCTTACCTGACACAAAAAAAAATAGTGGCTGTCAAAAATGTTACAAAGATTATATGTACGCATTCCCTTTACCTATATGTATACATAAACATATATCTAGCTACAATTCATTTTATTTTCTGAGAGAAGAGCAGAAAGGAGATGGAACAGTTGGCACTTAAGGGTCTGTCAACTCCTCAGGAAGGTTTAATGTTCCTCCATAAGGAACCTTCAAAGCAGCAAACAGCTAAAAAATAAGGTCACTAGATAGAGAAAGAGGTTTTGAATTATATAAATTAGAGGGTTCTTTAGACATATTTTGAAATTTCATAAGAGACTGTAAGTTTCCCTGGACCTCAGATCCTTTAGGGTCGACTTAACAAGGCTTCCATAAACCTCATAGATGTCACAATGCAAGGTTAGCCTCTCATACATCTTAATTCACACATTGTTAGAAGCTTCCTTTTGATTTTGATTCCTCTCTGTTGCCCTGGGATTTCTCAGATGGTTCCCATTTTCACCACAACTGCACAAACAGCTGTGCTGGCACAATGGATGTGGTGGTGTAGAGACAGGAAGGAAGGGCTGAGAGCAGAAATAGTTTAAACCTACACTGCCACCAAAGAAAGAAACATGGAATTTTGCTTTCAACTTTAGAAATATTCAGTACTCTCTATGAATATTAAGTTATGAACAAGTAAACAATTGTAAAAGTATTCAACCTCTGAAGGGTTTTACATAATTTACAGTTGTCAGGTAGCTGAAAGTTAGACAGCACATGGAGTACGGCTATATGGACATACAGCCATGTAAGAAACACTGGAGGCACTAAATAATGGCTTTATAGCAATCATTAAAAACAAAAGGGAATCAGAATTCTTAAGCTTCATTATACAGCCTTTTTCATGTTTTCAAGGGTTACATTTTGTATCCTTCCATATCTGTCTTTTACCCCTTACAGAATCAGCAACCTTCAGGACTCAATAGTTTGTTGAAGTATCTGGAGTTCACAGAAGCAGCCTCACACAAAATCACTGTTGAATTATCTACATTTGTTTTCTTAATTGCGTTTGCAGTTTGAATGCTGAGAAGCTGAGGCTGTACTGCTGTGCTGGACAGAAAACACTTGGGCCAGTATTGCACAGGTCAGAAGGAGTCTGGTCCAGAACACCCTCTGACTGTGTACACATCCTGCATCTCTTTGTATTGTCTGTGTAAAGGACACAGGGATGTAATTCTCATTCTCTGCAACACTTCAAACCATTCTTAGCTGAAGCACCTGTTATGGGATGTGCTGAACAAGCAACTGAACAAATCTAGCAATTTGGTGAAGGGGAGGAGGAGGAGATTCTTTTAATCTTCCTACTCTCATTCCTGCCCACTTTCATATTCATCAGACCTTCACGGACAGATGCATTTCATTAGCCCAGGAAACTGCTTCACCTGTTATTCCAATTTCTTTTTCTTAAGTTGTGAATCAAACTAATTCATCACAGGATGAAATGAGCGCAAGCATAGCTGCAGGAGGGAGGAGGCGCTGTACAGTCAGGAAAGGAATAGACTGCTGGAGCAGGATAGGGAATGGACATCTCTCGTTTATTGGTAATGAAATTATTATATCTGCTCAGTCATGTAGCATTACACCAAGACAGAGATGTATGACTGGATAACCTAAATTTTGGCCTAGAAGGAGCAGTTACCAAATCTCCTATATTAATATCCCTATCTTATGTGTACACGAACTTTCACAATATATATTAAATTCATAAAGCATATTCTTATTAAATCATGTTAATAATCTTTGAAAAAAAATGCAGAGCCATATCCTGTCTTCAAAGTGAATATAAGAATTTTCCACTCTTTTAGCTTTTAACTCTACTTGCTTGCTGCTGCTGAGCTCAGGAAGTTTGCCTGTCTGGAGGTGGGATTGAGTGTACTGTTTACCCTTCATCATCAGTCATAATACTAGCTAATAATAGCTAATTTAATTTAGCAGTATATCATTACTTAGATATGGCAAACCATTTCTTTAAAGACTGCAAATGTGTCCAAAATCAGATCTGAGATTTGACTCCTAGCCCATTTACAGACATATATGAAGTTTTGAGTGCTGCCGAGGCAAAATATTTCAGAAATTCAGCATGTGGTGTAACAGATTTTAAGACTGTGCCTAGAAATGAAGAAAATTGGGGTTTGCTTCAGGCAAGGTACTGACAGACAATAATATAGATAAACATACTCAGTGGGAGATACCTACTGTTCCCTCAAGACAGTGTTTTACTGAGAAAGGACAAATGAATACTGATCTTTAGTGAGACATGGATGTAATTCTCTGATGCAAATAGAACAAGACCCAAGCTGAGAGATCTTGGAACAGTCTTACAGTAGCGCTTTTGGACAGGAGCAACCTGTGGGGTAGCATCACTGTTTCCCAGTCTGCATCTCCCTAAACCCAGATTTATTACAATTGTTAAAATGGGGAGAAAAATGCAACAGCAACAAAATGAGACAATAACTGTGATGCTCACTTTTATTCCTCTTCACTTACCTTTCTTAAAAGACAAAATAAAAAGTAAACCACTTCAAAACTGAGAAAATAATGCATCTCTTCATCTTTGCTTTTGTGTATATAATGCTAAGGAGGTGAGGTAGTGCCTGATAAACTAAACGGATTAACTCCTTATTTTGTTGACTTCAGGTTTTAAGGGGAAAATGAGATATTTCACGCTCACGTATGAAGCAAGTCATGTTATAATGTGTAAAGTCTTGAATGTGGAACAGAAGATTTAAGCTTTAAAACTGTGTTTATTTTAATTGGTGTCACACAGCTTAACCCTTTGGAGACATGTCCCTGTGCAATCGTTAGGAAAGAAGACTTTGATTTTTGAATCTTACATGTACTACACGTCCTGACTCACATGTCACATAATTGTGCCAAACTGCAGTGTGTGCCAGTATCCTTTTTGATTTACAGTGCTCTGGCTCCTAATTTAAATTGACAGTCTAGCCTTGAACTAATATAGCTGCATCATCACCAGCATTAGAAAAAAATTCACCTCTGCTGGTGAGTACTTCCTTTCTACATGGAGGGGACAGTTCTACTCATTGATAGGTGCCATTAAAAATGATTATTTGAAATAATTATTTGAGTTGTAAAAAAGTGCTTTCCCAAGACAATATCTTTCATGGGAGGGAAGAATATGCTTGTAGGTGGTTGTGAAGAAGAAGAAGAAGAAGAAGAAGAAGAAGAAGAAGAAGAAGAAGACGAAGAAGAAGAAGACGAAGAAGAAAAAAAAGAAGAAGAAAAAAAAGAAGAAGAAGAAGAATAAAAAGAAGAAAAACAGATTACAGATTTGGGAATTGATTCCAGTGAGGTAGGTTTGTTACAAAACCTGAGAGATTGTCATCTTTGTCATGAGTAATGCTTGGTAACTTTGTAAAAACCTCCAAATCAGCAACTGGGAGGATTCTTCTTGTGCAGGTAGAACTGTGTGCAATTTCCGTGGGATACACCTCCTTCCTAGCCACTACACTACCCATGGAAAGGAACAAGTACACATCTACAGGAGGCAGGACGCTGTCTCAGCAATTGGGAATGGGTTGGGTTGTTATTGTTGCTCAAAACCACAGGCAGTGTACGGGGTATGCACAACATACACAGGACTTCCCTCTTTGCTGATGTTACGATAACAGTGATTCTCCAACAGTTTTAAACCTGTGAGAATGCAAGAATGATCTGGATCATTTTAGCCCCTCCCTAGAACTGTGAGACCCATGATGCATGCTTTCTATTTTTAATTTTTTTTTTTTTGTTTAAATCTGTACTTGCACAACGATCCCACGAAATAAGATGTTTGATCTCCATTGTGTAGGAGAGAAAAAAACTAGAAAGGACACAAATGAAATCTGTGACAGATTTAGAAACAAAGATCAGATCATGGTCACTGGAAAGGAGAGAAAGAAGCTGACACTTTCCTTATGAAGACAAAGAAAGATGTCCTTTAAAATGTATTTTATGGGATTAGGAGACACTGCATACTGATACAATTTCACATACCTAATGCAGAGCCGACTAGCCCTAAATCCCTTGGGAAATGTGTTTACCGTAGGTTTTCTTTTTTACAGCTTTTTTTGGACTAACAGAAGGAGCAGGCAGTTCCCTAGTTTAATTGAGGGGTTTAGCTATCTTTTCCTATTACTTCTTTTTTAAGGTGTAAAAAAATTAATTGGGGATTTTGCTTTAAAAGTAGAAAGTTCAAATGCATGTTGACGTTTCCTGATGATGTGCACTCACACATAGCATATGAGTGCACTTTGGGACAATGAGGTTGTCTGGCAGCAGATGCTGTACAGAGAAGGCACATGTGGAGCTGTGACATAGAGTGGAGCTGTGACATAGAGTGCGTGAATGTCCGAACAGCTCAGCACCAAGAATGTCAGGACAGGTACACAATGTTAGCCTGTTCTGCATATGCAACAAGTAGCTGACAGGAGAGAATTTCTTGAAGTCCAAGTACAGACTTATGTATCAGGGAATACCAGTTCTAAACCTAAATATGACGGAGATTTCTTGTGTAATTTTGTTTAATTCATCTCTCTTCTACCTGTCCTTTTCTGCACAAAGTCTGAATATGTTGCCACTCTTATTTTAATATTCCCATAATACTAATAATAGTAAATTTTTCACTGTTATGTTGGAGACAGTCAAAATAGCAAAGTGAGTATTCTTTTCCTAGTTAATAATTAGTACTCTATTTTTATACTGAGTTTCTTTTAAAGAAGGCATAAGAATTCTAGCGAAGGAAAGTTATATCTCTCAACCAGCTCCACCAGCAGTAGAGAATCCCTTGACTTTTCCTTTCCTTCAAAAACACTCACTGCCATCTAACTTAGCTAAAGCATAGATTTTTCATGGCCTAGGATTTCAGGTGCTGCTGAGGTTGCTTGTATCTTAAGCCACATGTGCTGGGGCTACTTCGAGACATAACTACCTGATCGTACTTTCTCTGTAGGAAGCTGGCTTAGCACTTTCATACTTAGGTTCATAAGTAATTTCCTTTTTAGTTAGGCTGTGGCTGGTCAGGAGAGAAATTGTCTTTGTAAAGGTAAGAGTCATTGATCTACTTATTCAGTTTTCTACCAGTATATGACTTATGACTACACTGGGAGTGAAATAGTACAACTGTGAATCTGATCATTGTAATAACAATAACAATAACAATTACCTGATCTTCAGGATAATAAAATTGTGCCACTTCCAAGGCAGAGTGAGATTCAGGTTAATTTTTAGCCTTTCAGTCAAAAGTTTGCTCACAAATTCAAAACATAATAATAAAATACCATCTAAGATTAACAGATTTGTAAGCAAATGTAGATTTTAATTTCTTGTGAGTCCTTCATTGTACACTGTTAAAGTGCTTTGGGCCAACAGATTTGCTGATAAGAGCACAGATTCCAATCTGGAGAAACACCACATACCTCTTGTGAAATAGATTAATGAAGACAGAAATATGGATTGGTACAGAGATAGATAGATTGGTCAATCCTCATGAAAACCATTCTTCTCCATGACAGAAATGGCTGAGAGTTTTCTGTGACACTCTATTATGTTTCCTCCGTTATGGCAGTACAGAGCACTATATTCTGGGCAGAGTGTCTACCCATTTCATTTTCAAGTGTAATCATAAGTGTGCATCCAGCCCATTCAATACAGTGCTGCACATAATATTTCAGCTTTATGGACAGAGGCTTGAGGTAATCAATTATGAATGGGTTAGACAGCATGATACATAATGCTGCCCCCACACAGCATGGAACTTGAAAAAGCATCCAGCAGGGACATCAGCTGGAGCTCTTCTCAAGAAGTTCAGCATCGTAATTTGGCACTCTTAATTCAGGCTTAATTCAGTCACACCACATACAGGGGGACGCAGGCAAGGCTACTTTCACTCAGAAAACTGCAAGACAAAAAGAATGGTGTATGTGCAGGTTTCAAGGTGGGTTTGGGATTTCGTAATCATTTTGTTAAGTTGACAAGCTCAAGTTGATAGCTGCTTAGAAATTCTTTGTGGTAGAAAGATGCTTTTTTGGTACTGAAATTTTCTTGAAAATATCACATTTTCCCCAGTTATTTCCAGTAAAAAAATTTAAAAAATCAAAGAAACAGGGTGAGAACTGCAGATGTTGAAACCTTTTATTAATGTCTGATTTTATTTGTAATGGGAGGATATATTCAGCTTTTTCAGAAAAACTCTACCATGTGCAGGCTGGTACAAGAAGTTTTGATGGCTTTTGCATTAAGTAAAACACCACTGTAGCTAATGTAGCAGCTCTTCCTAGAAATCCAGGCCGTATGAAATCTGGATTTCTTATTAGGACTATTGCGTAATGGGGATCTGTGAGTACTCAGCTCACAAAATCAAAGCAGTTTTTCTCCACAGTGTTGTGGCTAATAGTCATATTTAGATGCTGGCAGGTTTTACAGTCATAAAAATGAGACTACTTTTGGCAGCAGTGATGTTCTGATGCTCATGGGAATGAGGTGTTTTGTTGATAGTTTTCCTCAACCACCTACAGAAACTGCTGGTGATGAATAGGTCATCCACTTGGAGACACTTGCCAGAGCTGTGGATTTCATGAGGCTAAGTTTCATTTCAAAGAAAGTTTTCGCTGTCCTCATAAAATGTGTTTGTTCTTCAGCATGATTTCGTTCTAACTGATAGGCTTGGACTTCAAGTAAAGGTATCAGTGTATTAGTAATATCCCTGCAGATAACTTGTCAAGTGACCACCCACACAAAATAAGAGGAGTCAGAAGTCACGACTCCCATCCATTGTGAACCACAGAAGATATTGTAGGTTGTCATTTCTGCTGCCTGTGCATTTTCATAGTTTCATTGAATCAGACTTCTGAGCTTTGGAGACATACAGCTCATGGACACAAAGAGACACAGTGCAGCACAGCCATGTAGCTGCTGAAAGTGTACAGTACTGCCAGCCAAATAAGCAGAAAAAAATTATATGAGGTGCTGTAGTGTCTCATTCTGTCTAGTAACAAGGGACTACAGAAACCCCTCAAAATGTAGAAAAAGCCAGTTTATTACTAGATCTTCAATTTATTTTCTCTATATACAGAAAATAAATGTAATTTTAAAACATGAAGGCAGACATATTTCTAAAGGTGAAAAATACCCCTGCCTTGAGAATTTTGCACCTATTCTTTTCAGTCCCCAGGTACGAGCTAGAAAGAAATTTCATTATCTCTGCTACTGAAAAGAAATGCTCACTTACCAGCTAGTCATATTTTACTATGAGCAAAGCTCAATTTTCTTAAATCAACTGCATGATCTGTTTTACAACTTTTCTGGGAAATAGCTTTTTGTTTTTGTGGATAGAGATGAATTATTTGATATAATAAATGGTCTGGGTTTGTACTTGGAAAGTACTCTTTATCCTCATGTAAAACAGGAACCAGATAATAGATAACTTGAAGCAAACCAATTGAATGCAGCATAATTTCATAAAACCACACAACTAGAACCCTGGTGTATCTTCTAAAATTTCACAAGTAGTGACATACTTTCCCCCAGTGACTCACACATAGTCAACACCCAGCTATCTGGGTAATCGCATATGGAAGAGATTTCTAATTTTTTGAAGGGTAAAAGATAGTAGAAATCAGCTTATATATATATATGCATACTAAAAGATTTAATGATGTAGGATTACTCTTAGTAAATGTGCTTTACAGGATAAACATTCTTGAGAAGCAGGATATAATATTGGAATGTGTCAGTGGCTGTCACACCACCTATTGCACAAGGAAAGCGTCAGCTCTACTTATTAAAACTCATAGATTCTAAGAGATGCAGGGATGGGAGTTTAGTGCCAGTTTAGTTAAGAGTGTGTTAGTTAGTTAGTTAGTTAGCTAGCTGGCTAGCTAGCTAGCTAGCTAACTGGTGGTCCCCACCAAAAGAGAAAGAATCAAAGGATACTTATCATAAGGTTATTCGAAACTCTGCCTGTGTTTGAATCTATATTGCTGTAGTTTAATACAATGCTTTTCCCTGCAGTCAAGGAGAAAATGAAAAAAAGTTAAGGTTGCTGCACCCATGTATCTTAGTTTAGTAGAGCAAGACATCCTGATCAGTATCCAGCTCTGCCTCTTCTTAAGAGACTCTCCAAAATCCATTTAGCAAAGGCTCTAAGAACATTTGAGCTGTCATCCTCAATTCTAAGAAAGAAGAACTACTCCAGGAAAACTCTGTTCCACTGTGGAGGTGAAAAATGAGCTGCCTGTGAATGCCATCCAGGAAAGGAGAGAACACAGTTGGATAGACCAGGTAGGCTACTAAAGCCAGGGGGAAGAATCAAACCAGAACAGAAAATAGACTTCATACCAAATAATTTTGGCTGTATGTGACTCCCAAATCTGAACAGCCCTCATATGAACTGGGAAAAACTCTAATTTCTGTTTGTCAGATGAGGAGATGCATAGCAGGATGTCAAACTTCAGACATTGCTTTTCCACAAGGCACACTGTCCTTAAAAGAAAAGGGAACAATACTAATCAACTCGGTCTGCCCTCTGATGGACTAGGGATGTGCAGCTTGTGTTCACACAGGTGCTACGTGAATGGTTTGGCCCTCCTTTGGAAGTTTTCCTTGCTATTCCTACTGTGTAAAAACAATCTTGGAAGGATGTACAACAAAGCAGTTGGCAATAAAGCCTGCATTTAAATTGAAGCATAGGAAGAACCACATGGTAAAGTACAGAACAATAGCAAATCAATCATTAATCATTCTTATATTCTGGAGCAAAGCATTATTGTTAATAAAATAAAAGTGTATAGCTACTCTGATACAATACACATACTGGAAAGCAAAAAACACATTTGCATGGCGTCAGCCAT
Source organism: Rhabdornis inornatus (assembly GCA_013397075.1). Classification (NCBI taxonomy): domain Eukaryota; kingdom Metazoa; phylum Chordata; class Aves; order Passeriformes; family Rhabdornithidae; genus Rhabdornis; species Rhabdornis inornatus. The sequence goes on along the minus strand of VWZS01006021.1, from coordinate 1,264,882 downwards.
AACAGTTTTTACACCTATTCGCGTAATTTTAAGTTTGCTCCAGCTTTAATGGTAGACAACTTATTTTTACTGATTTCTCCTTCTGCTGCCAGCAGCTGCGTAAAAGTCAACTTCTTGTTGTTGAAAAGTTCAGGAAACAGTGCTATATAGCTGTTCCAAGCTGGATAAATTTATGAGCAATTTCTTCTTCTTTGTATTCAAGCATTCTCTAAACACCTCCAAAAATCAGAGAAAATTTCAGCCTGAATGGAGTTACGTGGCTATAGTCATAACAAATGATCTATGACTATATATGCAATATGGTTTGTGATAAGCACCTGGCTTCACCCTATTCTAGAGCTGTTTCTCCAGAAAATGTAACTTGAATCATGAAAATTGAAAACATCAAAAATCTGGATATGATGGAATGCTAGTGATCCTACTTGTAAGCCAGGTATTTTTAGGGGTAAGTATACAGATGAGTGTCCTGCACTATGTCTTCTTTGCTTTCTTTGCCATTTCTACCCATTGACTAAAATGTTACAATTTGGACATGAAATGTACATAGTTAAACACAAATACCACAATTTAAAAAAACAAAACCAAAAAACCAAATCAAAACAAAAAACAAACAAAAACCCAAAAAACCAAACAAAAAAGCCCTAAACAAACAAACAAACAAACAAAACCAACCCTGTTCTATAGAACTGTTGATTTTCTCCAAAACAAAAAACAAACAAAAAACCAAAAAACCAAACAAAAAAGCCCCAAACAAACAAACAAACAAACAAACAAAGAAAAAAAAACCAACCCTGTTCTATAGAACTGTTGATTTTCTCCAAAATCTTTCCAGTTTGTTTTACAAGACAAAACCCATAGTAAGATGCATTAAAGTGAAATCACTAGTCATACACTGAATCCACACTTTTTTTTTATGCAGACCTTTGTGTTTATAAAGCAAGCCTGTGTTTGCCTTTTTCACCTCTACAGGCACTTCACTAAATTTGTGCCTAAGTTTCCTTGTTTTTCTTGGCAATTACTTTTCCAACCCATCACTCACACTTAATCTAACTCTTAAGAATTAACAGATTTCAAGTCTATAAGGAATCATCGTAGCTTCACCTGCTTGTAGAAGCTGTAGACTTTAAACTGATAAGTGATGTATCCACTCTGCAACTTCTAGAGATATTTTAGAAAAATGATCTAGCCTTTATTTAAAGACTGCAGATGATACAAAATTCAATGCTTCACTAGGAAAGCTATTTCAATGTCTAGCTATTCTGTGTTAAAAAGGAATTCCTCAATATTAGTCTGAATTTATCTTATATAAGCCTCCAGCCACTGTGTACTGTGAAATTTCTGCCTGTTAAAGATGTCTGTACTTCAAGAAATTTATTCCACACTTACCTACAGGAAGTAATGCAATCACCTTATTTTTCTCTTGAATAAACACCAGAAGTGGACATCATCATCAAAAAATTATTTCACAAGTGCCACACAGAGAAAGGCAGTAGGAAATCACAGTATCTACACTTGCACCTTCCAATCCTTATGCTCTGCTAACACGTAAGAAATTCACCATGATATTCCCAAAAATTGCACTTACCAGAAAGCAATTTCAACCAATTATCCTTCATCTGGTCTCAGTGCCTTTTTCTTAGTCACTGCTTTTTTAGAAGTTGCTCTCCAGTTTGCATAGTTTATTGACTTTATTTTTAGCTGCACAGACTATGCAGAGAACAGGGATATTGATAAGAAACTACCCCTTCATTATTCAGTACTGCAGTGGGTTGACTTTGGCTGGCTGTCAGGTGCCCACCCAGCCACTTTTTCACTTCTGTTCCTCAGCCAGACAAGGGAACAATACAAGATTAAAAGCTGATGGGTTGAGTGAGGGAGATTTCTCACCAATTACTGTCACAGGGAAAAGAGATTAAAATTGAGGAAAAATAATTTAGTTTATCTCCAATCGAAAACAGAGTAGGATAGTGAGAAAACAAAACCAAAACTGAACACACCTTCTCATCACTCCCACTTCTTTCCAGGCTCAGATTCTCCTGACTCCTGTACATCTGCCCCCCACACCCTTGAGTGGGTCAGGGGGATGGGGCATGGGGTTGTGGTCAGTTCATAATGCTTCAAGTCTGCTGCTCCTTCCTCCTCATGCCCTTCCCCTGTTCCATTGTGAGGTGCCTCCCATGGGATACAATCCTTCATGAACTTCTTCGACAAGGGGCTTTCCCATGCGTTGCAACTCTTCCAGAGCTGCTCCAGTGCTGATCCTCCACAGGCTGCAGCTTCCTCCAGGTTACAATCTATTCTGCCTGCACTGGGTCATCTGCACCCCAGACATCCCCCCCTCACCTCTGAGAAGAACGTATTTAAAATTTATCATTAAAATATACATTAATCACACAGTCTACACAAGCCTCACATAGTTTGTAAAGAAAAAGAATATTATCCACCAAATTTGAACTGATATCATGAATGCACCAATGCTGGTGGACAACACATGAATGCCACACCCTTTTTTCTCTACATTACACATTACAACTACAAAACAATCCTCACAAATATTCTGCTTTCTGGTAATATTCAGATCAAGATTTGCCCATTACCTTTCTTGATTACTGCCCTTTTCTCAAATTCCTCCAGAGTCCATATCTGGCACCAGAAAAGGCTGTGGTGGGTTAAGCTGCTCTGATCTCACAACAGCTACCCCAGAAGCTCCCCTTCTGCAAAACCCTGCCAAATAAATGGAATATAAATACCCTTTGTCTTTGTGTGTCATCTACAAATTTAATGAAGAACAATTTCATGTTTTGTCTCAGTAAATATACTAAAAATCATTAACCACATACATATTAATTAGATACCTTTGTATTCTTTATTTTCATACTTTAACTATCCTTTCAGTTTAGTGACAAATGCATGTTGTATTCATATCTGTTAATTCTCCCTAGATAACTAATAACTGTATTTAAAGCTTCCAAATCATGCATCAGTTTTGTGACAACAAACAGCTAGTCATCTTTCTGGAAATTCAATACCTTTTGTCATAAAACTTTGATAATGTTTCTTCAGACAGCTTTCATACAACATAATAGCATTTGATACAGATTATTTAACTCACTATAGATAACAAAACACGATATTGGAAATAATGCTAAAGTATAGGAATATATTCTAACTGGGAGACTCATTAATTTTTTGAAACTGCAAACCTCCTCTCTGGCACAGTAAGAATGTACAAAAAAGCAAAGATTGTTTTTCTATGTTTTTTTCCCACTCCCCTCCTCTCCTTAGGAGAAATTCATTTTCACAAAGATTTTTCAGAAACTTCTTGAGGCAAAGGAGGCTGCATAATGTCCACAGCAAACATTCCCTTCCTTTTTCAATGAAGGTTCTTAGCACCACAGAATCCTTGGCTGAATGCATCAAAACCCAGCAGCATTGCCACTGTTGGAAATAATAATAGTATGGCAAAAAGAAACCAAGAAAAAGTTTAATGATCCTGCCACCTAAGCTCATATCTTGTGGAATATAGTTTGTAAGATTTCGTCCAGGAATCTGCAGCAGTATAGCCTTTGGCTACACTTACAGATGTCCATCCTTCCTTTTCCTCATTTTAAACATCATCTTCTCTTAGCTTGTTACTGTGTCCATGCTCTTATTGCTGTGACAAGCCTATGACCCTCTATGTTAGCCTATGAATCATGAGGGATTTGCAATCCCAGAGTAGGCTGTCCTTGACATTTATCTTTTTCAACAAAGTGAGACAGTACCATTTTTCTCCATCATGAGTGCTTGTGCCAGCTGACCTGCAGAGAATAGGAAAGAAGCTGTCTCTCAGTATGAAAACATTAGCCAAATCGTCAGGCAACATTCATTTCTCCAATTTTATTGCTCAATGCCAGCCTTGAATATTGTAGTATATGTTTAAAGATACACTCATAACAGTTTAATTTCCATTTTGTTTATATGAAATTAGAAAATATTTCTATAGTATGGAGAACAGCTATCCTCTGTTCCATGTTGGATTAGAGAATGTTTCCTATTCAAGGATATCTTTTCAAATAGCTGCTTGTTCTGTACATTTCAGAGTTTTTAAAAGAAACACAAGTTCATTCTTATTGGCATCAACTCGAGTTTAAAAACTTTAAAACCATTGGGGTTGCTTCTACAATACTAACTAAAGGTAATACTTTGAAATAAAACACTCTATTCAAAAAGAGAATGGTGCATTATTATTCCAATAGTAGGAAATATAACACTCATTAGTAAGATTTAATGTCTGGAAAGTCTCTTTGTCACATGCATACTTACTGTAAATGTGGATCAGAATAACTTCATGCTGTATTCTTAAAGGTGTGGGGTTCTTTTTAAAAGTAAATGAAGGTGACATGGTATTTTAATTTCAGAGGTGTTGATTTTCCTTAGTTCTGATCCATATACTATAACCTGAAAATTACACTGGAACAAGAAATAGAACTATTTATTGTAGAGATGCTTAATATAGGCAGTAAATTCAAGGAGGCAATATTATGAATAAAAACATAGCTAATCTAGATCTTTAAAACCAGAATATGCATAAATATCTGAAATATACCTCATTATCATGAAATATACCTCAGCCTCATTTCACTGGACTCATACTGCAGTTTTTATTTTTTTCTGATTTAAAACTGAAGTTAGTAGAGAGCTTAAGTGAAAAGAAAGAGCATTTAAGCATAGATACCAGATCATCTTTAAGTCTTTGATGAGTTAAATATCTATTCTTTCTCTGCAGGAACCAGATATACAGTCTTCAGAGCTCACTGTGAGTACAAAGAACAGGTTCCTACCTCAAGTAGCCTGTAACAGTACATAAAATAAAGATGTACTTGATCCTGACTAGCTGGTCAGTTAAGGAAACTTAACCATCTTTCATGGGACTTCAGTAAAGTTAATAGAAACTTGATTTTTCTCTCTTATCCTTCCTCTCATTGAACAAAATATTAATTTTGCCCTTTGGTATAAAAATACATGCAAAGAAGCCAGCTTTTGTATGAACAAGCTTCTGTGTCCTGTTGTAGCCACTTGTCAGTTGAGAGTGTCGAAGATGTCGGGCCTGCTATTATGAAGTATCAGGGAAGAAGGACTATGATCTTAGCTTCTTTCAGGGTATGTATTTGCCAAAGCAATGTCAGTAAAATGAAAAAAAAAGACATCTGTGTTTTTATTGGTTTTCCAACTTCTATGTTGAGAAATTGCACTGAAAAACCCAAACATAGCTGTACTGCAAATAAAAAGTGACAGCTTTTGGTTTTGCCTGTGGAAAAGAATAGTTTCCCATTTGGATTTGTATATTTAAAATAAAGGTCAAGTCTCTTCCATTGGGGTAGATTTTAGAAATGAACAAATTGAACTCTTGCAGCTTTTTGTGACATATTATTTTTGTGCTCTGAATTAAATCCTATTTTATTTACTTTCAGTTTTCTATTTCAGTCAGCAGCATTAATTTTTATTCTTTGGTTATTTTAAATTTTTAAGTATCCAGGTTTTTGTTCATAATAATATTTCCAACTACTTTACTTTTAATTATATTTCCAGTTTTAACCACACATCATTTCACTTAAGTCAACTTTCTTATACATTTTGGATTTCTTTGAAGGATCTTTAGTTCTGAAATAAATCTGCTTCTTTTTATTTCTTTCTTCCCTTGCAAATTCTGCTCAATTTATTCTAGGCAGTCTGGTTCTGATTTATATTTCATTTATTTACATTTCATTATTTTCACCTTTTAAACTTTTTTCACCCTGTGATTTCTCATTTTCTTATTCTTTTCAACTGCTTACAAGTACCTCCTCCACACCTATTAAAATGTCTTGGTTTTTATTGTTTTAGCTTTTTTCCCCCATACTGAAAGAAGTCTTCCTTCAAATATTTTTCTTTTTTTTTTTTTAAGCATACTTTGTTTTATTTTCACCTTCTTTGCTTAGTCCTTGTAAAACCAGTTGAAAACTGATGCTCTTTAAAACATGAGTTGTGATTTTCCTATTATGTTCAGCATTGAAGATAGCTAGATTTTCTGTAACTAACACTTTCAAATGATCTAGGGTTTTATTGATATCTCATTTTTCAAAAGAGAAAAGAGAGGGTGGGAACACATCAGACTGGTATGGTACTTCTCACCATTTGACTATGTTAGAAATAAAAAAGGAAATTAAGACCTGTTTTGCTCTGTAGTAAGATTGGCCCCAACATGGAAAGAGAAAAAAGGCCTTGTTATAAAGGGAGATGGCTGATAAAAATCCTGATGGAATATTGAAAATAACATTAAAGGCAACATTTTGGCTCAAGTACTCTTTTTCCCAAGCTGTTAAAAGTGAGACAAAAGTGTAACCTTGTCCTCTGTTACATTTCACACTTTTGGAAAAGTCCTCCTGATTGAGACGAAAGTCTTATCTCATTTCTGTTTTGCAAATCTATCTTCTGTTTCAAGACTGGATTTTATTAACTATTTCTGAAGTCTAATAAGCTTTTCTTCTGCACAAAATACAGTACTATATTTCCTTTTACATTTCAGTTTCACACCATTTGAAAAGGGTACAGCTTTTAAAACTGAACTTGGCAATGCAATGGTAAATACACATTGTGCAGCATGGGACTGAGTAAAATGTTCAAAGAAAAGATTCTAATTTATTTTACAGGACGCTAAAGTGATCCCTGTTTTTTTTCAGATTATAATTACACAATGACATCTGTAGTATTCAGTGATTTTTACAGGATATTCCTGCTCTCCTCTATATTTTGTTTATTTTATCTTGTTTTGTATTGTCGGAATCTGTCTCTCTTTGATGTAAAACTGGTGAATTATTTAAGCATTTTGATCTGTAATCTTTATTGGCATGACAAGGTTGGTACACAGGTGTTCCCAAGACTACAGCATGCATTAAAGTTATATTGCTTGGGTATGGAAACACGATTTATCCAGCATTCATGCCATGAGGCAGAAAGGTAACTGTATGTTGATCATAAATCATTACATGAACTGCTTATCTTTTGCAGCCTCCTGTAATAAAGTACATTGTTTTTTACAGGATGACTCCCAAATTGATTCCACATTAATTACCTTCCCTATTCACAACAAAAAGCAGAAATGAAATCTGACTCATTAATGTAATTTGATCAGGAGTACCTGTACAGACCACACAGTGAAATGTCTTAAGGTCAAAACAGGAAAGGTGGTTTTTGTTTTTTTTTATTGTAGGATTTAATATTTGTACTTTTATAAACTGAGTTACTGTTGGCTTTTAAATGTTTGTTAAAGAAAGAACTAAATTAAATCATTACTTCTTTTATAGCTGCAAAGTACAGGTTTCAGCCAATTCAGGCTTCTTCTGTGGACTTCAGATAATTACATAATCTAAACCCTCAGAAATCTCATTGCTTTCAAAGGCAAAGTATTTGCTTTTAGTATTTACTTTAAAACAAAATGATACATTAAATTGGTGTTTTTGTGCAATTGAAAATTTCATATAATAACTTGGGGTTTTTTGTCCCCACTCCTTTTTGAACTCATATTTTCCCTGAAGTGTTTCAGCTGCAAAGAAATAAGGAGAAAGGTTTTAAGGTACTATAAAAATTAAGAATAGGATTGCAGAGCATGAAAACTTATTATCGTGGCCACCACTGTCTTGAATCCTTTTAAAACTATGTTGATAACAGAAAGATGAATAAGTGGTTGCTCCTTTGGGTGGACAGCCTTAAATCACACAGTATTTGGCTTTTTATTGGTGGTAAGAAATATTTTCTATTAATGTTTTTTCAATTGCTAAACTAGTTTTCAGTTAAATGAAAAGAGCATATACCTTCCTCAAACTCTTTTGACAAACACATGATTTTGGCAAGAATGCTGATCCTTTAGCCAACACATACACAAATTTCTGAATTTTATGGACAAAAATGTCCAGGTTTCAGTTTCCTAAAGAAGAAAAATCAGTGTTTGGGTTTCTAGGTTTGACCAAAAAAAAAAAGTAAATTTCCCATTAAAAATTGTAGAGGAAAGGGCAAAATATGCTTATGTGGAACCTTCTCCATCTTTACTTTCCAATTAAATCTAGGTTTTTTTGAGCGGTTGAGTTTATAAAAGTCTGCAAGTAATGAAATTATACCCTGTAGACTGGCATTTGAACTTGTTCAATTTCTCAGCTGTTTTAGCTGAAATCCTGAGCCTTGCACATTTTTATTACTGATTCACATTATTTAATAAACATGTGCACTTTATTGACCTGCTTAAATTTGGTTCCTATACCATTATTAACAATTATGTAAAATTTACATTATTCTGCTAATATATGTGAGTTCTATATTAAGAGAATAATCATCACATGTGCAATTATTTTCCTTTGGTATAGTCAGATTTACAGCAATTTCATAAGGCCAAGCCTTCTTCAAGAATAAGGATTTGCACAGCTCTGAGTTCACAGGCCTCCAGATGGTAAATAAATAAAATAATATATGTTTTCACTCTAAGAGATATATTTCAGAAGGTTATTTAATGAAAAAATCTTTATAAAACATGCAATATAATAAAAAATATGAGTTGATCACTTTGCCCCCATACTTCATCTGTCAGAAGGCATGCAATTACATGGATTACCAGAGGAATATTTTTACTCCTGAGGGTATCCATGTGAGGTTAGGGTATAAAATAAACTCACCCTTCTGTGGCTTTGTTTACTTCTCACTCATGTACTTTTTAGAAGTAGCTGTGTACTAAACAGAAAATATAAATCATAATAGGTATGTAAACAACTGTCAACATCTTCAAAGGAATCCAAAAATTTCTTCAAGATGACTAGGGACAAAAAATCTTGAGAATGAAGTAATACTTTAAAAAATACATGTCTGTAATTGATCAGACTAAAAGTTCTACCTGAAAACACTCCTTTTCTTCATGATATCTTAAGGTAATAAAAACAGCATAATCAAATGTGTAAATTCAATATATTACATGAGAACTTAAGTTGAAAACTTTGACTTAGGTTTCTATGTATTGCATAGCCACAAATGTATAGCTAGATGGACAGAAAGATAAACAGAAGCATAAACCAGACACTCTCAGTGAGGGAATAATCTAACATCTCAGCAAGAGAGAGTTCAATGGAAAAGGCAGTAAAAATATTAAAGAAGAAAAAAGCCTGGATAATGTGAAAACTGGAGTTTGAAGTTTAGTAAGGAGTTCCAGCAGAGATGTGAAACTAACTGTATTACATTCCTGAAGAGCAGCATTGCCTGTTCTTTTGCTGGTTGCTCTGGATTTCATTTACACTAAGAAATTGGAAAAAAATAAGTTTTTGCTCAAGGGCAGATTTCTGAGCAACAAAGTGATAGGAAGTACTGTTAATTTTCTTCTTTGAACAGCATCCCATTGTGCCAGAAATGCAGTATTACTTTCATATAAAAAAGGAAAAAAAAAAAGATTTTGTTTTTCACAGGAACTTTTTTTTTTGCTGTTCACCAGTCATGTGATATTTATTAACAAGGGCATAAATATCTGCTTTGTTCTGAGGAAAGAAGCTGGGTTGTCTGCATTATTTTTTAAATGAATTTACTAATTAAGAGTCATATTCTTAAACACTTCAAGATGCAAGTCACCATGAAGAAATTCAGCAGTGTTCTAACATCACTGGTTTCAAGGAGGTAAAACACCAGTGCTACAAGAAGATTCTCTTTGAACAGTTGTCTAAAGGCTGACTTGGAACCGCTGTACCTGATCATTCTTCACACAGTGTACATAGGACATACTGCCAGGGTACACAGGGCACCCCAGTCTATACACTGCTGAAACTTGGTGTCAGTCAGGGCTATCCAACAGATCACCCTTACCAGCCTAATTTCTAGCTAGGCAAGTCATTCCCCAGTATCAAACCATCTATGTTTGACATGCTGCAACAAGACCAACTGCAAAGAAAAAAGGGGCTTTCAAAGTTACTACTTTTTTGGAGTTGGTTTAGCATGAATGTGACCTAAAAAGGGGCTTAGCTGTATGTGACTAAGAGAGTAAGGTATTGATGTGTGTGTGGATAAGAGGATGGATGCCATCACAGCTCTAGCATCAGATGTCTTGGAAAGTTTATGAAAGAAGATTGTGCAGCATCTGGATTTGATAAGAACTATTTACACAGAGGAGTAATACCATGCGTGGATTAAAAAAGTGAGACACATGAATGATGCTGCAGAGGGTGCAAGAGCACACTGTAATAAACCCTCTATGGACTGGCATTTTACAGTGAACTTCTTGAATCTAAGCAGATGACACATAGTATGCAGCATCCCTCCATTAATTTTTTGTAGTGTCAAGAAAAAGTAAAAGAACTAGAAAGAAGTTAATTTTGCTGAGTTAATCAGTCGTGGGGGAGTCTTATACTCTTTTCACTCTGAGACCTAGACACAATACACCCAGGAAAAAATCTACGGGAACTCTGCGTTGGTTTACCTTGAATTCCCATAAATATCAGCCTAAAAGTCTTATTTATGAGTAATGATCTATTGGAAGATTAGTGGAGAAGTAACACAGGAATGTCACAGCTGGACTTCAGCTGACAGAGTCAGAAAGTACCATCTGTACCAGTCACAGCAAACAGCTCTATAATGGTCACTAGATTTGCCTTTGACCCCTGGTCTTGCCCCTTCTCACTCAGCTGATTTAAGCAAACATTAACTGTTTTTTCAACTACATATAAACAGTTTTGTGTACAAGCAAAAAGCAGGTTATTCAGACTTTGTGAAAAACAGCCTCATCTCAACTGTTCCATTCAAGTTAGCATCATTAGTGTCTCACATTTATTCTACCAGTATCAATGGAATGTGCTCGGAAAAAATTCGTATCCAAACTTATATTTTACACCCCAAGAGTTCTTACTCTCAGGTTTACCGACCTGTTTTTCCTACTTAGTTACCTAGTCATAACATGCCACTTCATATAAATGTCAAATCATTCATACAGACCACTGAAGTTTGCATTACTCTGATTCACCCTGGGCTACCCTCCCTCTGAAGTTAATTAAAAAAAAAAGAAGAACAACAACAACCAGCCTACCTCAGCAAGGAGGCAAAGATAAAACCCCTGATCAGAAAAGGTAGGAAAAAGAACCCCAACAGATTCTCCCCCACCTCTAAAACAACCCTGAAAATTTAATTGAGCTTCATCACCTATTTAATAGCCATCTGCCCTTTGGATATCCATATGTATATGTAGAAACATCCCTCCAAGGACCAATCAAGCTGGCTCTTTTGATTACAATTTCCAGCAGCTGTACAGCATATAGCCTCTGAATCACCTGGTGCTGATTTACAGTGATTCATCACATCAAACAAACTTAATAGTAAAACTAAAAGAATTTATTTAGGAAGTCTCTAGATACAACATCAGTGGCAAAAGATTGCCAGCAAAAAAAAATATGAAATGTGGGGCTTTTTAAAATGCCACAACTGGATGCTTCTGCAGTATTTTTGAAATAGCCTCCCTGAGACACTTTGGGAATTGTCACCTGCCTAAAGATTTCCATCAATTCTGAAGACAAAATTGGCTAGAAGCTGCAAGATTTTGGGACTGATGACTGGGCATCCTCTTCTAAGTATTCCATAATCTTTTTTTAATCTTTTACCTGGTTGCATATCTTACACGTGTATGTTTGAAGATTTACATCTTTATCGCTTGATTACTTTCTAGATTTATATTGTGAATATAAATTCAGATTTGATGGCTCAGCTCATTTGACAAAATGGTTCTATTTTAACCAGTTGTAGAATCTATATAACTGCAGATATTCTTTTCATTTTCTTGAGAAAGGTTTGGCTTTTTAACTGCTGGCTGACTACTTCCTGCCAAGCCTGGGTGGTTTAATGATACCTCTAAGCCTTGTTAGAGCTACTATTAACATATATTAAATATTTTATATAAATCATTTACATAAGAAGCATTTAGCCGAAGTTTTGATTACCTGGTTTTGACTTTTTTCTGTAAAAGCTTTACTGCAGAAGCTTTTAATAATATTACCAAACACTTTGTTCAGGCTACCTCACTGAACCTGCATCTCTAGGATTCACTTTCTATTTGACCTCATGGCATTCAACCAAGCCAAGTGCTTCTTGCCCCTGGGCTGGGGCAATCCCCAATATTATTAGAGCCTGGGAAATGAAATGATTGAGAGAAGCCCTGCAGAGAAGGACTTGGGAATACTGGTGAACAAAACACTGGACATGAGCTAGCAATGTCTTTGCAGTCCAGAAAGCCAATAATATACTGGGCTGCAAATAAGGAACAGACAATGGAGGTGATTCTGTCCCTCCGTCTCTTTTGAGACCCTACCTGGATACCTGCCTCCAGCGGTGGGGCCCCCAACACAGAGGGACACAGCCCTGTTAAACCAGGTCAGAGGAACACTTCTCCTGTGAAGAGAGGCTGAGAGTGTGGAGGCTGCTCAGCCTGGAGTAGAGAAGGCTCTGGGAGATGTTATTGTGGCCTTTCACTGCATAAAAGGGGCTTAGAAGAAAGATGGACTTTCTACCAAGGCATGTAGTGACAACACAAGAGGCAATAGTTTAAAATGAAGGAGGGTAGATTTAAAGATATATATTTTTAGAGATATAAAGAAAGAAGAAAGAGAATACTGTTGTCTATCAGAGTATGGGAAGTTTATAGCAATTAATGTTCCTAGGCTTGAGTTTCCACATTTTGAGAAGATGGTGTTTTTGACAACACAAGTTTGTAGTTTCTTATCTACTTCTGCTGCTGATCTAAGAAATGGAAGTAGTTAAGTCGTGCTTTCCTTACAATTTTTTCTGGCAATATCTTAATGCATCATTTGCTTTGTACAAACAACTGATGATAATGCCTTCAAGAGTAGTAAAAAACATTTTCCAGAACAAGAGCAGATTATTCTGCAACAAGATGAGATTTATTAGCATTCTGTATATAGTAGGCAACTATTTTCCTTGAATGAATAGACTAAGGGAAAAAAAACACACCATGGTTCTCAGCAGTGATAAAGTTTTTATTAGCAGATTTTCTGTGGAGATTGTGGGCTGTAGAGAGAATGACACTAATATGGCTGAGGAAGTACTAAAGGCACTTTGTGTAGTTATAGAGTACTATTGCTCTGTTCTCTGCACATGTAGCAAAGGGCCCATGGAGAGGAAATGTGGGATCAGCAGACTTATATATGATTCTTTACAATAATAGGCAGGCTTATAATTAAAGCAATCTGTAGCAGGGGGAAGAGAACATCCTGAATAAACTTAAGTACATATTTATATATAGATAAACAATCATGAATATAACAGCTAATGTATCCTTAAAAGTTTTCGTCCAGCTTCAAGGCAAATACTTTGTATGAAATTCTACAACTACAACAAGATTTGATCTAGGTCCAAAAACTGATGAGGCAAAAGTTATGAAAGATAAACCAATCGATGGTTATTAAACCAAATCTACTACATCTTGCTAAAAGAAACCATGAGCTACAAATCGTCATAGGTTAGGGCATTATCAGAAAAGTGTCAGTATTTCCTTTTATTGCAATTTTTTAAGCCTGACTTGTCCAGAAGAGGTCATTGCAAGATGTTGGATGAAACACAGATACTTTTTTTACCATTCTGCATATCTCTGTGTTGTAGCTTTGAAGTCAAACATATACAAAACACAGAATACTTAGCTTCCAAGAACAACAGAAGTCACACAGACTTTTTTAAACTCATTTCAAATTCTTTTATAAACAAATTCTGGGAAAAAAGTTAGAATGGCGATGAAGCAGGTTGGAAAAGAATTTAGTTGCAGTCTGTACAAACAGGAACTACTGTATTTGATGTCCCAATAAATAATACACCTTTCTAAGCATGTATTACAATATACAGAGACATATGTTAGTGTTCCATATAAGCTGGAGGCTCTGCATTACCTAAATCAATCTTTGTAAAGGAGCCATTTACACAATGATACACTGGTCTTTAATGCTTGCTCAAGCATGTCCAGACATGCTCCTGAGCACTTGCAGAGACAGTGACTGCATCATCTCCCTTGGAAACTTATGCCAATGCCTGAAATTTTTGCTAGCGAAAAATTTTTTGCTAAGATCTAATCTGAACCTCTGGTAACTTAAAGCCGTTTCCTTTCATCTTTTCACTTGAGACATGGCAGAAGAGATGGACTCCCACCTGGCTACAACCTCTTTTCAGGTAGTTGTAGAGAGTAGTAAGTTCTCCCCTGAGACTACTCTTCCCCAAGCTAAATAACCCCAGCCGTTCCTCACAAGATTCGTGCTCCAGATCTTCACCAGCGTTTTTACTCTTCTCTGGAAATGCTTCAGCACTTCAGTGTCTTTTCTGGAGTGAGTAGCCGAAGACTGAACACTGGGATTTAAGGTGTGGCCTCACCAGTGCCAAGTACAGGATGACAATCACTTCCCTGCTGGCCACACCATTCCTGATTCAGGCCAGGTTGCTGTTGCCCTTCTTGTCTACCTGGAGACAGCACTGGCTCATGTTCACCTGGCTGGCAACCAGCACCACCAAATCCCTTTCTGCTGAGCAGCTCTCAAGTCACTCATACCCAAGCCCGTAGCACTGCCTGGGGCTGATGTGACCTAAGCACAGGACTTGGCACTTAGCTTTGGTGAGCCTCATACAGTTCTCCTCAGCCCACTGATACAAGCTGTCCAGGGCTCTTTGTAGAGCCTTCCTACCCTTCAGCAGAACAACACTCCCCCTAACGCGGTGTTGTCTGTAAACTTACTGAGGATGCACTCAAGTCCCTCCTCCAGATCATCATTACAGATATTAAATAGGACCAGCCCAATCCTGAGCCCTGGGGAACGCCAGTGGACCAGCCACCAACTGGATTTAGTTGCATTCACTGCCACTCTCTGGACCTGGCCATTCAACCAATTTTCGCCCAGTGAAGAGCACTTCCATCCAAGCCATGAGCATCCAGTTTCTTCCAAAGAATGCTGTGGGTGACAGTGGCAAACACTTTACTGAAGTCTAGATAGACAGCTACTGTCTTTTCCTCATACTAAGTGAAGAGCATTTCTCTGCATACAGTTAGATAAATCAATTTATTTCAGGGCTATACATATATCAGCCAGTTATACTATAGGCAGAAGTAGACAGCGATATTTGAGAAATCTTACTGAATGATCAGTAAATGTAAGAACCTCAAAAAAGTAGTACAGTTCATGCATTTGCATTAGTGTATTTCATATCAGCAAAAAAATTTAGCCTTGTCTGACATAATTTTCTCTTTTACAAAACTAAAATGTTCACACATTAAAAATGTTCAATTGAAATTAAACACACTTCAATCAGAAGAATGTTTCACTGGGTTCCCAACCAGTTCCAAGCTCAGCAACATGTTCCCTTGCACCTGAGAAGTCTTAAGTTCTGGAATCAGCTCATGTCTGGAGCACCACTGCTCCACACAGCCCAGTACTTTTGCCTTGGAGAAGAGTACATATCCAACATCTGAGCTGGCTCAATTAAGGGCTGTTTGCTATCTGTGTGTAGTGTTTCACTATGCTGCGCAGGCATTCCATTGCCTAGTAAATTTTTGTAACTAATTTGATCCCTTTTACTTGGGACCAGCATGAAAGCATGCTATGTTCCAAGATCCTTTTGATTAGTTTTCCATACGAGAGCTTATAGAAAAATTACACTTGCAGAATTTGAGCTTTTAAAATATTTCTCTTCTTGGAACATATTCTAATCAAAGCACATTCTACTTTTGCTCCATTTCTTTGCTGAGGTATTTGTGATCAAAGCACAAGGGTCCTGGCATAGCTTTTTGAACTGCAAGACACCTACTGGTAGAAAACAATTGAACCACAAATATTCTCAAGCTTGCAAATCCAACCTCTGATGTCATATACCCAGGTCCTGAACAAAAACTAGAAAGTCAACATAAACTCCTATATTTTATATAACTGGTGACACAAATACATATTTTTAATATTTCAACTTATAAACAGACTTGTGACAAGGAAGTGATTCCCACTGTGTCCTAATTTTGTCACAGAAAAACCTTTCAAGTTTTGATATGTGGCATCTGGATGAAAAAGGATATTCAACTGATGCTCTGTTTTACAATTTTATGTAAGTGCAAAATTCTCTTACATTTCATGAAGAAATTCAATTTTGTTGGGAAAGAAAAATCAAGAGTGGTGTTGACCAAGATAAACTTTAACATCCTTACCTGTCTTTAAGATAGACCTTCGCTCTTGTAGCCTTGTAGCCATATCTGTTTTCTCTAGATAATTTTATCTCAGTAACATATCTACTAAAGCTTCAAATTCATACTATGGGGCAAAGGGTTACCTAGAATAAAGAAACAGGATAAATATATTGCAAAAATTAAGTATTGGTCTGGGATGTTCTGTTGTCATAAAGCAGAATCACTTTTGCGTGATTCTGCTTTGTGACAAAGCAGAATCATCACAAAAGTGATGATTGAACATAATCACTTTTGTGTCTAAATTGAAACATCCTTCCTCAAATGAGCAGGCACAATTCATCATCTTGTAATGACTTAAATATTCTGCATTCCTTGCTTCCTTATCCTGCTAGCATAAGATATGTATACAGGTTATGCTGTGCTTCACATTTTCAGGGTTTTATACCGTCTAGATTTTTCAGTATTCCAGGAAGAAAAAGCTTTATATATATAGTTTTATATGTAACTGTATAACTGTATGTATGGGTTTACAGCTCATACAGACTCTCATTCTCGAAGTCTCACTTTGTCTTTCTGCTAGGTAGTATAAGTGGCCTGAAGGTGGTCTAAAGCCATTCAAGTCAAATACAATCCTGGGGTAAACCTGTATATAATATATCCAGTTTCTTTATAGAGGTAAAACCAAATCTGATTCCTCTCAGAAGAACATGCTTCAGCATAAGAACTATGTCATAAGATGCTATGTCTCTGCCACCAGTCAGTGTATAGTTTGAGTTGAGAAGAATCATAGAGAATTTCACAATGGTTTCAGAAAATTATTTGTTTAAAAAAATTTTGTATGTCATAGATCTGTCTAGAAATCAAAATTTGTTTTTAGGCTTAAGGCAAAAAAAGCCTTTCAAAGCAGTGATTACTGAAAGTGCATTATAGCAATGCCATTGTTTACAATGAGATAATGTAATTAGTGATATTAACAATCATATTTTTGATATAGCCTTTAAGGGATAGTCTAGTTTTGCCTCTCATATATAACAATAGGGTCTAATACAAAAGCATAAGGACTGAGATTCTTTTGACTTGACTGTTGCAATTCCTGGAGATGAATGAATTCCTTCAGCTGCTCCTCACTGGACTGGTGTTCCACACCCTTCACCAACCTTGTTGCCCTCCTCTGGACATGCTCCAGCATCTCAACATCCTTCCTAAACTGAGGAGCCCAGCACTGGGCACAGCACTCAAGGTGCAGCCTCACCAGTGCTGAGTACCAGGGAAGAATCACTGCCCTGGTCCCGCTGGCCTCGCTATTTCGGATACAGGCCAGGATGCCGTTGGCCTCTTGGCGACCAGGGCACGCTGCTGGCTCATGTTCAGCTGCTGGGAATCAGTACCCCCAGGTCCCTTTCTGCCTGGCTGGTGTCCAGCCACGCTGGCTTCAGCCTGTAGTGCTGCGTGGGGTTGTTGTGGCCAAAGTACAGGACACAGCACTTGGTCTTGTTGAACCTCTTATCATTGGTTTCAACCCATGGATCCAGCCTGTCCAGGGCCTTCTGTAGAGCCCTCTTACCTTCCAGCAGTTCAACATACATACCACATTACAACTTGGTGTCATTTGCAAATTTCCTAATTGTAGACTCAATCCCCTCATCCAGATCATCAATAAAGATATTAAACAGGACTGGGCCCAGAACTGGTCTTTGCAGGACACCAGTAGTGACTGGCCACCAACGGGATGCAACACAATTCACCACCAGAGGAATTATGTGAGTATGCAGATCTTTTACCAAAGCAATCTTCCCCAATTAGAAGACAGCAGATTCTAAAATAATGCTAGTGAAGCACTGAAGCATGTTCTTATATGCATGTAGTTCTTTTCAGAATGATGTATTATAGTGCAAGAGTAAGGAGGCTCAGTTGAGGTTTGTGTATGTAGTACACTGGCTCTGCCTTCTCCTCGCATTCTGTACTGTGCTGTATCCCACAAAGTTCAATTTCAATGAAGTATAAGTGTCACTGTTGGAATGTGCACAAGTAACAGAATTGAGCACAATTTCATATCTGGAATTATGTGTAAAAGCTGCTCCAAAAGCCTACTCTGTTCCAGTAAATATCTAATACATTTAAACACTGACTTTTAAAAAGAGACTGGAACCAGGTCTTTCTTCTTCATCTCTTTATTTTTCTTTTCACAAGTCTCATTTCAAACCACCTCCCTCACATTTATGAACACTGCTTAAAACCTCTGAGAGGATCTGAATCTAGGCCAGAAACCTGAGCCAATGTTTCTGAAATTGGAGGGAGATTCGCTTAATAATGCAGGAACTG
Source organism: Rhabdornis inornatus (assembly GCA_013397075.1). Classification (NCBI taxonomy): domain Eukaryota; kingdom Metazoa; phylum Chordata; class Aves; order Passeriformes; family Rhabdornithidae; genus Rhabdornis; species Rhabdornis inornatus. The sequence goes on along the minus strand of VWZS01006021.1, from coordinate 1,246,368 downwards.
TAGGCTCCTCCAAACACTCTCAAATACCAAATTTTGTAACAGAAAGGCAACAGATGGAATGGTGTGCAAGAATAGTTTGATTGGAAGGTGATAAGCTAGAAAACAGCAGCTTGGCATTAGAAAGATGTTAAGGGGAAGATAAGATGATTATAGACTTCCAGGGAATATAAACACTGTGTGAAAATATTGAATAGTTGGCTGGGAGCATGATCAGTAACTAAGAAAGGTCAGCAGCTGGCTAATCACAGATGAGAGAACTGGCCTGGGAACTGCTTGTACAGTTAATCGTCATAGTGTCCTAAATTATGGCATAATCCAGAAGTGATGAAAGACAGCCTGAAAAATGCTGCCAGGCCACCAAACCTAGACGCCTTTTGTCTGTGCTCTAGTGTCTTCAGGCTCATGAATGAGTCAGGGAGAGTTAGGAGACCCCAGGTAGCTCCACTACTGAAGTTATAGTGTTGTAGAATGAAAAATATTAAATATTTCAAAATGATCACAGAGTGAGATTAGAAAAGGAAGAAACATCCAACCAATACAAAACATAGAGTATAAATTGTAAACCATTGTTTTAAGTAATTTAAAACAGAAAAATAAAAATAGTAACTTTTAGGTTATTGCCTTCTCTGCGCATGATGTTACTTTTGTGTATTTTAATTTATATTAAGTCTAGAAGGAGTAAAATTGCAGAATCCTTTGTTTCTAGAGCTATTTTTGCATGCTTACATTTTATAAGAAGTGTTATAGAAAGTTTTTAAAGTCATGACATATATACTCTGAGATTCTTACTGAAACATACATGTTATCCTTTGCTTTAAAATTACAGTTTAAGATACTATTATNCCTTTTTTTTGTATCTAACATTGTAGGTTCCTCACCCAAGATCTGAGCTTTCCAGCTGTTCATTAACATAAATAATAATGAACACTTTTAACTAGTTCTATCCAAAATAAACAATGTGTACTATGCACTAACTGCAACTTCTGTCAGCTTCTTGGATAGTCACAGCAGCTGAATGGTAAAAGCAAAATGTTCTAATAATAAACAAAAGGTAATGCACTATCTAGGGTCTCCTATTTATGGTAAAAACATTAATTTAAAAGAGATATGTGTAATTAATGTTCTACCACATGGCTTAGTTTCACAAACTCTGCTGAAAAGAATGCATCAGTTCAGAACAATTGTGGTCAGATTTCAAATTCCAGTATTCATGTACTGAGCCCTGCAATCAGCACTGAAGTAATAGTATTTCAAATGGAATAGAATGTGAGTTGCATTTTGAACTTGTGGACAGTTCTCTAATTATGTTCTCTGCAATTGCAATCAACATGAATTTTATTTTCAGAAGAGAGGTGTTTTGTAAGAAGATAAATAACTGAATATTAAAGTGATATTTTTTAACATTAAAAACATTAAATTTAAGGAGTTAAGAATATTTATATATTCCAAAAGCAAAGCATTTAGGAAGGAGTTTACCAATTTTTTTCAGAATTCATAGGACTGAAATGATTAGCTTGAAGCCATTTGATAGAGATGATACATGATGGTAAGTGAATAATCCCTCCATGTTGTCAGGGAACAACTTCTAATTTGCTATACTATGAGGATATTTATTTGAAAACAAAAGCTTGTGGTTACATCAAATTGTATCTCATCAGATTTCAATGCCATAAAAAAATATGCTGCTTTCTGTGGTTTTTTGCAGAAGACTTGTGGAATGTAACCAAAGAAGAGCTAATGCATGTCATTCATCATAACTTACCTTCTTGATAAAGTAGATGGAATGAAGAGGCGAAAATTGAGACTGATTCCTGTTTTCCATCAGAGAAGATAAGTAATATTTCACCGTGATTCCCAACATATTCTGTCTCAATGGCATTCCAAACAGCTCTCAAAAAGTACAAAGAATGTTGAAGTGTTTTGCTGTCTGAACAAAATACGTGCTTTTGACTGGAACTGAAGAAGAAATTCTTCAGCTTTTTACTTCTGTCCATTTTTCACATAGCAATTTGTTTGTTTGGGGTTTTTTACCCCTCATACTTTTGAGTAAGTTTCCAATTAATTATACACCACATATGGTCTTTAAGAAAAATTGTGTAAAGCTGTCGTAAGTTTCAAATCACAGCATCCCAAGTGGATAGATTTAATCTACTTCAGCAGTTTTATGAAATATTTTTAATGCCTATTCTTTCACTACTAAGTTTGATGATTAGGGGAAACCGCACTCTGAGAATACTCAAGAAGGATAATTTTAGGATTTTAGAATAGAAAGCATAACATTCAAGGATAGGATACATTAATCTCTGAGTTGCAGTTTATAGTTGTGATGGCAAGATATCCTGAGTTCTTATATAATTCCTGCATTCATTCCCATACTTCATTCTTGACTGCATTTGTGAGTGCAGCCATTCCATCTGTTTTCTAGAGAATGCCTGAATTCAGAATTAGGTTAAAATATGTTTTCTGTGTTATGCAGATGATATCATTCCTCTCGCCTTAAGAACTCTAACAATGAGGTTAGGAGAATAAAACAATGTGAAATTCATGGTCCTTCACCACAGTTACATTTTTTAAAATACCTTTTGGCTCCTGGGAAAACACATCTGAAAACCTGTTTGCTATGAAACCGCTAACTCAGTAGAAAAGTAGACATAAAATGACATTTCAAATTCATCATAATTTCCTTCCTTACAAAGGAAGAAGTTTCTTTGTGCAATGTGACTTGAAAGGCTGCATCAGACTGATGACACATTTCAGTTGGGATGTGTTCACGGTAATTACATGTTTACATTGCAGCATGTTACCATTAAATCCCCCTGTACCAGGGAACAGATATCAGTAGATTAAATAGTGGTAAAAATTATATGGAAAAGGGAAGAAATTAACCATTAACTCCTGGGTGACACAACCAGTACACAATGGGCATTGTCCACCTATTCCCTGGATTTGCTGGACAGGTTGACCGCTAATAATGATGCAGAAAATTAAAAACATGCTTATGGGAAAAAATCCTGGCTCTGATCTGTGTTGATGGGTACTGATGTGTAGTCCCTTTCCTTGGTGTTAAGAAGTTGAGTGAAAAGAAAACGGGTGGTAAAATATTGACTCTCTCTGCAGTCTGTTTTGCTTTTTGTGTTTCTTTCATCTTGCTGAATTCATGACTGGAAATGCCTTTGGGTTCAGTTTGAGCAAAACTAAAGATAAAATTAAATTTCTGTATTGCCTTGTGACTTTTAGAGAGGGCTCTTTTCTGACACCCAGAGAGATGTTTGTGTGAAAGTCTCTGCCTAAAAGTCAGACACAGATTGCAAAATCACATTTTTGGACAGACTCTGACATGCCTTTTCTCCCAGAATACTTCAACAGAAAACCACTGGGTGCAAGACTGTATATAAAGCAAAGAAGTCACTCACTCAAAAAACAAGTGCCAAAATGAAGGGGGTGATAGGTAAGAAGAGAAGACTCTTCAATAAAAGTGGTTTATACAGGTTTTAGTAAAAAGTTAAATTACCTCATAAAAACTATCAGAAAAATAATAGCTTGATAAAAGAACTCTCAAATTCTCAACTAGATGAAGCAATTTCTGCCACAGAGGTCAGTAGGGGCCAGATTGCAACACTGATGTTTAGATTCACATGCTTTGCATGTTCATTGCCAGAAGACCAAGGCAGGTAGAAGAACAGAGCTGGAGAGATACCAGTAAGATGAACATACTCCCTTCCCCACTGAATATCACTGTACAAAGGAGATGGAGATGATGGCCCAAAAATGTTATGAGCAGTGACATTAACAGGGAAATCATGTAGCTAGGCAGAAAAACAATGCACTCATCAGACTGAAAACAAAAGAAATACAGTTTTATAGAAGGAAATAGTCTTTATAAATAGGCAGCAAAAACTATCTGCTCACAGATCTTCTAATTAGTACCTGGGGAAACATCTTACCAAGGAAGGTATCTACCTAAACCCATAAAAAGTAAATGAAATGTCTGGTACTGAAAACTGACAAAAATATAGGTGCTGACTAATCCAACTTTAAACAAATAAATGAGCAATGCTGTGAGGTAGGTGCGTCTCTAAAGCCCTGCATTTTGGGTTCCTGTGAAGAAGGGAAACCCTGCATCTGATTGTAATCTCTCATTGCATATGGAATTGTTAGATCCAATCATCACAGGATTTGAAATCTTGTCCTGGCAAGATGAATTCTCTGCTGGTGGTGAGCCTTTGGAATTTTTCAGCAATTTTAGCCAAGATCTGCAGGCAGTTAAAGTTTTCAAAAATTCCAATTTCTCTTCACTATTTTAACCCTGTATCAGGTACAGAGCAGGAGGAACTTATAGAACTAGTGTTGTGAGAGGAGTTTGCAGTTAAAACATTACATCCTTGAAAATTCAGAAAAAACCGTAAAGATAATATCTAAAAAAAAGTGAAATTGGGTTCCAGTTTAAATGGGTGTGTATGAAGCAATTGAAAACATTAGTGTTCTTACAAAAAACTGTGCACAGCCAAGTGTGAGAGAGTAAAAGCCTACAGCTAGCTTTGCTACATCTTCCTGCCTCTCTTTGGAGACAAATCCCTGCCCACCCAAAATACAAAATCCTGGATGCCTCTGTATAAAAGGCAATCTTTAAACCTAACTCTTGACTTTTACAACACCTCTTGATGACGTATTTCAGAGAATATTTACCTTGAGCTAGATGCAGTCTAAGTGCATCCATCTTAGATAGCTACTGTCCTATTAGGTCTTTCTTCTATGTTGCCAGCTTTCAGCACAACCTGATGAATTTTGACTGTGAGAAGGGGTAGGATTTATCCCTAGCTGGGCTAGCAAAACATATCCCAAAACTCATTAATCCATTTTTGTTTATTTCTCCAAACCCTGTGGTTAAAAAATGTTTTATCACAAAAATATTTTTAAAGTATATCTCTTCATTGTTAGCCATGAAATTAGCAGCAGTTTAAACCAGCTGCTGAGTGACTGGAATAAAGTTTCTTTTTATTATGTCTTTCATTTCTGGCTGATGATGCACCCCTTGCTGTGGGTTTCTCAGACAAATTTACTCTAAGAAGGAATTGTATTTTTATGTAGCTATTTTGCCCGTCAATGGCTTAACTGTTTCTCTTCTGTGCTTGAAATATGGTGCATTATTTATAGTCATAGCATAGAGAACATATAGACAAAGAGCATTTGTGTCCAGCAACCTGTATAGACATAAATGCACACAGGTTGGTATGGAAGAGCTTCCAACTCTGGAATTTGTCTGGACCTACCTCTTGCTCAAGGCCAGAGTAATTTATTTCAGGTTGCTCAAGATTTGGACCAGCCAGAAATGGAATTATATGTGTTTTTCTTCTAGTTTTGGAGAAGACCACATTAGGTCTTGAAAAAGAGCCCACTGAGTTGCAGATGTCTTTGTCAGCAGACCATGATGGATTCAGGGGGAAAAAAAAATCAGAAGACATTACATGAGAAGTGTTTGGATAGTTGTGATAAGTTCAGACTATATTAATGTCTTGGACAGTTAAAAGGTGACACTTTCTGTTTTGTATAAAAGCTTAAAATTCAAATGTTAAGAACTGATTAAAGTTTGGAAAAAGTGAGGTGAGATATCAATTTATGAAATACTAAAGGATGAATGCCCAGAATGTCACATGCAAAAGCACTTAAAAAGTTACACTCCTGTCTCACTGCTGAATGTGATTGACTGTGGGCCACAAAGATCTGACATCCAAGCATTCATATACAGTACCTGTGACCTTCTCAGTTAATGTCTTTCCTGAGTTAAAAGAAAATCTCATTAAAGGAGCAATTTTCTCAAGAATAATCTCTGAAAACTGCTGCCTCCTTGAAATACTGAGTGCTGGTAGGTCAGGGGGGGATGAAGTGTTAGCTGTGAGAAGGGGACACTGATCAGTGACTCTGGGGTAAATGAAGGAACAGAGGAACACTCTGGTGATTGCCATCAGGAAAATGTTCATTCAGGCAGAGATAGAGCTGTGAAGAGATAGGGAGTGCATAGTTCCTTACATACTGCTCATGCTATTTAGGCTTTAAAGGTGTTTTCTAAGCTATTTTTCAGTCACAGAACAGTTTTAGCATGAAATGCCATAGAAGGAATCCTCCAGTTACTGTATAGTATTACTACTATTATTATTATTATTATAGCATTTCTTTTCTAGATGCTGAAACATTTTGAAGTGCTAAATATTATTAAAAGTTCTACCTCTGTATCTGTCAGGAACCTCTTGGCATTAAATATTAAAAGAAGATGTTGCTGTTCCTAGTCATTGGCTATTTTTGCAAACTATTTTATCAAAATAATTTTTTTTTCACTAGTAGTGAACACTGTATCCTTACCAAAAAAACCCCGCAAATTCTTACTAAAAGATTAAAAGTTAGCTATATTTCTTTAGATGACCTTTACTTCTTAGCACATTAAAGATTTACCAAAACCTTTGGTTTTATTCGTTGTGAAGTGCAATACATCCCAAACTACATTGCAGGATAAAACATTTTTCTTTAGAAGCAGCAATTTGATATATTTTGTAGCATTCTATGTGGAATATTAAGGAAAGTTGAGATTTATCTAGCCTCTTCTGTTACTGAACAGTTTTATGACAAAAGATAGTCACTGTAATTACTTACATTTGAACTAATTACTGTGGTGACAGTAATTGCAGACCTATTGCAGACAGTCTTATATATTTTTATGAGTAGCCAAAGGAAAAAATATAATATTTTTATAGACAATTGTAACAAAAGAAATTTATTAGAGTAAGATTTATTTTTGTGTAGCATTTGAAATAGTCATGACTCTACTACTTGCAATTTGATTTAATAAACTGCCTTACAGGGAAACTTGCAAATAAAACTGCTTATTTATTAATGATAGCTTATTTATGTGATGTTTTATCCAATATGAGAGCATCTGAGGAAAACTTTCTATTTTTTTCTCTTTTCATGCTTTTGTTACCTAATTTTTTATCAGGGATTTTTCATAATTCAGCCAAAAATTTGCCTTTTCTCTGCTTCACACTCTGTAAATTACATGAAGTTACAGTGGATTATAGTATTCCCCAAACATCCTGTAGTGTCAATGGAGATGGCACAAGAGCAGTAAACGAGAAGTACAGATCACAGAGAAAGTGGAAAGTTTGCAAATTTTGTGAAAGTCAATTGCCTGTGCTTTAAAAGAGCAGCAGCATGTGAGGCAGGCATGGGAAAGCTATTAATTAACTGAGTTGAGGAAGCACCAACCAGAAAGAACTAGAAATTTTTAAAAAGTGGACAGAAAAGTCAATAATTGGGCCTAATATGAAGGTGAGTAAAGACTGATGTGAACAAATTGGAAAGGAAACATTAAAAAATAGATCAAATAATAAACATAGTATATAAACAGAAAAGCTGATCTTCTTCTTTAATAGTTTTTATTTCATTTGAAAATACATTCATGATGTCATAAGAGATTATTGATTTGTTTATGGATCTGGCATGTAAAAGCGTAGATTTAACTCTGAGGGACTGATTGGAAAACAAAGGTTTTGTTAATCAGCTGGTATATTAATAAGAAGAAGCAAAGGCATACCTTTAAGTTAAGATGTACTAAATAACTAACTCCTATGTAAGAGAAAATTCAAAATTACCCTTTAGAAAAATTCCAAAACAGTTATATATCCACTGACCTCAAGCAATACAACTTATTTATCCAGGCTAAAAAAATACTATTGCTTTTATTTTGTTGTTTTGTTGTTTGTTTTCTGAATCCGACAAGTATTCTGAAAGCTTTACAGCCATCATGAGCATACTGAAACCTTCAGACAATGTCAGGCAGCTCCTTGCATTTTTCCAGCCTCCTGAAGAGTTAGCTTTTGAATCTTGGGTTGCTTTTAATTTGTAAATTCTTTCTTACTCTGCTCTGTGGGTTCCTGTTCCTGGAATAACTGGCTTGACTTCTACCTTCTTCTCAGTGATTTATATGTCTTTATCGTTTTCTGTGTTATAGCATTTGTATTTGTTTCAGGCAGTTCTAAGATCACCTGTTGTAAAATTAAAATTTCAATTCCCTGTAAAAGGTCTAGAATGATTACTGTTGTCTAATAGGTCTTTTAAAAATGGAATTTGCATACAAAGATACAATAATCTTTGGCTGGAATTGAATTGGTGGAAACCTTCCAAAAAAAGTAAATATGATAAAATGTATTTAATATATTAATATATATATGTAATGTGTTTAATGTATTGTAAATGCTATAGCAGACTATATAAAATTTAAATAAAAATCCATCACATTTTGAGAAAGCCCTCAGGATGGCTGCACACCATCACAGTCACTATTTTTCTCAGAAATGTAAGGGGTACTTCTAAGGAAGTTAGCTAAACATAAGTAAACAAAAGTAAGTGTAATTCATATTGCCTGCCAGCACAGGTGTTTGCAAGACAAACTGCACTTTGTACTTGAGAGGGATCATGCCAAATATATCCTGCATTTTTCTATTCACAATTCCTTTAGGTTTGTCTGAATATCTTACTGATGTCTTCTGAAATGCAAAGTGTTAGCATTCCTGATTGGACTGCCCTATAAACACTTCAGTGATTTGATTTATATTTTATTTTAATGACTGACCGCAGGATTTTCTTTACTTTCAAAATACTTTTCTTCTGTAACTTAATCATGTCCTAATGAAAATGGAAATTCAATGAGTTTTGGAGACATTCAAATTTATAAAGCTTTGGGAAAAAACCTTTACTAGTCTTACTAGTCTTAGACAGCTGAAGAAGAGAAAAAAAAACTCCAGCTAAATAAATTACTCTGTCTGAGTTACGTACCACTTCTGAATATGCATAGTCATGAATGCCTTCTTGTCACTTCAGCACAGTTCAGTCTGTAAAGGATGACACTACAGGATGTGGTAAACCTCAGGATACAAATTGTAGACACAAACATTATGAAACCTTTCCCTGGCTAATGACAGCTGCTTAGGAATGGTGCCACTGGATTGATAGGCACACAGTAGAAAGTCAACAGGTATAATTTCTGCTCTTTCTTGCCACAGTAAACACTGAAAATTATTTCATCCGTTTCTCATTTAGCAGACAGAAAAACCTACCTAATGTAAACAAGGCAAGCAAACCCACATTTTTAACAACCTGCTGCAGCTCTAGCTTTGGGGCTTTCTGTCATTCTACAAAAGTATTCTACCCACGTAAAGAAAAGCACCCTAAATAACCAACAATAATCCCACACTACATTTCCTACATATTTTTAGGTAAGTATACTATGGTCTGTACATTTCAATCTGTTATAAAAACCCCAAATGACAGTAAATATTACTTGGGGATTTGTTTCAAAACAGGCTGTACAATAAAAAATATTATAATAAACAAGAAAGTTTTAAACTACAGAGATTTAAAAATTATGTTAGAATAGGCTCCATTTTAGATAAGATACTTTTTCAGAGAGATGAAATCTCATTGTATCCTTTGAATTTTTCACACTTTATCTAATGAATGATCCGTTCATATTTCCACATTTCAGTAAATCTCTGTGGTCAAGGATGTTCAGTTTACTTGTAAACAATGACCCTAGGTTTCACCATGACACAGCACTTTTACTGAGCAAAGAACTACAAGTTGTGAGTACAGTTTCAAGTTAAAGATTGCTGTTTCTTTTTGTTTACATTAAAATAATCAGACTTATACAGGTTTTCGCAGTAGCTGAGTCTGGAGCCATGTGAACATGTCTGGTTTGTTACTCTATATGTCACTACCAGTGACAGAAGGGGCCAGGAAGGAGTGGATTACTGTCAGGAAGAAAAAAGTGTTGCAGGGAGAGTCCACTGCCAATTTGTTCTTTGTCTCACAGATCAGGTGGCACTGGGTAGGTCCATTGGTGAGTATTGTTTGGAGGTAAATGACCCTTTTTTGCACTTTTATTGTTATTATTGTTGCTGTTACTATTTGTTTTCTTATCTCATTGCTGTCTTCAGTAAATTGTACCTCAGCTTGGGGTCTCTGCCCTTTTTGTCTCTCACTGAAGGGGCTGGAGGAAAAGAGGAACTCGTGTTTTTTCTTTTAATGAGAGCACTAGATCAGGGAATGCCATTCCTGAACCACGGCAGGTATATATACTCTTGCAACCTTAAACCAGAAATTTTTCCATGGTAGCTACATTAGCATAAGTCTTTTCTCTGTTACAGTGTATTCCTCCTCCATTTTCCTTCCTTTCCTTCTTTGCTTTTAGCTGTTGGTTTTCTTTCTCCCATGAAATACATTTTCTTTCTCCTCTTCCAAAACATCATTGCAAGCCTCTTACAAATAGGGAAATGCCGTGAGGTAGTTATTTTGTCCTTTGCCTCATCACTTCGGGATGAAGTGGTTTCAGTAGTTGAGACTGTACAAAAAGAGGATGGGAGTCAAATTGCCTCTTATTCTGCTTTTTCTTTTTCCTAGTGCTATAACCCCATCTGGCAAACAGAGACAGCTTCACCTGTGTAACTTCTGAAGAGGCTGAAAGCCTCCGTAAAACCCAAAGCTAGCACTCGATGGCTGTTTCAGAGATCAAGAATATTCTGAAGAAACATGTAGAGTCATTGAAGACACTTATGGGACAAAGAAAATTAATTTGCATTTTCAAAAACCAAAAGGATTAAAATGAACAGGAATTAGAGTAGACTGGGCAAGAACCAGATTTTCCATTTCACAATTTTTTCCATGGTTTTTATGTCTTTTCTTGTTTCAAATCAAACTAGAAACATTTTTAAAAGTCCTCCTAAGCAAGTTGAAACCCAAAAATGTCGAGGTCCGTAAAATCAACACGTTTTGGTCATACCGAAACTTTTAATTCAATTTTTATGCTTTAAAATTAATTTTAGACCTACACCTAATGCCTTCTGTTTTTGAAATATGTTTAAGTGAAAAAAAAAATCCAAAACATATCCTATTTGCAAAATGATGAAAATTACATTATTTATGCAAGAAAAATTTGAAATATTTCCTATCATGTCTATCCTGATATATTATAAACAGCTACTCTGTCAGTAGAATGGAAAAGATCTTCAGCTGATTATTTTGTAATTCAGTATACAAAGACATATTTTTCCCACCTGGACTGAGTCACTCAAGAAAACATTTTGCATATAGTAGAGTTGGAACATATGCTTTAATAATGAAGGGCTGCAGCTTTCCTTGAGTGGATGTAAGTAGAAGTGACTGACATATTTTAGACTAGTAGTCACTTGGGCAAAAAGAAGGCTTCCCTTAAACACTCTCACCATTACGCAGATTTCTTTTCCCTTCCACATCTCACTTGCAATGATATCTGATTTCATTAACATAGGAATAACCATATGTGTCAAACCATATGTTCCATTTTTCAAATGAAAAATGGCCAAGATTAATAGCAAAAAAAAAATTTGTGGTTAACGACATAAATTTAGGAGTTAAATGTCAGGATAAGCAATAAAATTTCAGTTTATGGAATTTAAATTCTTTAAAATTTGCTTTTAAATGTGTTGCAAACTGTGACATCAAAATGCCTGCATTCTTGGAGTGCATCCTTATAACAAAAGCTGAAATAAAGAAATAAGAATGTCAATGATGAAATAAATCTGATCAATCTGTCAACCAACTTATTAGCCCTATGTACTGTGGGATCTCAGCTGTGCCTTTCAGTTCCTGAAATGGGCATATGTCTTATCTGTGACCTAATTGCATTAGAAGTTAAGATTGAGGTGCATGGACTTTCTATGCTTCAACAAGTTCTTGATCTGAATAATCTGGGGCACAGGAGGAGCAAGTATGATGGACGAAACATGTCACACACTTATTGTTTTGGCTTAAATGTGGTTAATATACTCTGCCAAACTGTCTACCATACAATATCCAAATTTGTAAAGAAAGGGAACACTCTGGCTTCTTCACATAATAATTTCTGCATCATGCCTGTTGAGCATAGTTTGTAGTAAGGGTATCTTGCTATGTGAGGAATATTACTGAGTAGCTTTCAGTTTTTACTTTGGGAGTAAAATGACATTTGCCGATCACAGGAGAGCTGCTTAGCTCAAGATGTTGCAAATATATTGCTCCATCTACCCCATGTTCCCTGTTCCAAAGCATCTAATCCACTTCATCCTAATCTTGTATAATGACTTGAGGAACACTTTGACAGAGCTAAGGATTAGAAGTCTTTATGCACAGTATTCTATAAAGACATGCCTAAACAAGAGGGTTTGGCAGAGGGTAATTCAGAAATGCCATACGTAAGTAAAGAACTACCATTTTTAGGACAAAACAAGTAACAAGTTTTGACATATACTTTACTTCCTCATGGATCTTCTCTGGCAACAGAAAGAGACTCGAACTGAGCTCTTCAAATCCAAGCTGATTTTGAAAAATGAAAGGACATGAAAGAATTCTTTATATCTTTCATTATTTTATAGTTTTTATTTTTTGAAATACTGAACATCTACTCTGCTAACATTTTGTTTCATCAACTGAGTTTTGTTTAAGTATCATCTGTAAAACTGATATATTAATCTGGTTAACTCTTGGCTACCCAAATGATTCTGTGAATACTCACACTTCTAAAATCTGCTCATAAATTGAGGTACTGCACACCAAATTTCAACCCACAGGAAACCCTGTATTGAACCCTAACAGCAGATTGCAGTGATGCAGATATGTTGGAACAGTACTATGAATGTTGACACCATACACTACTTGGAGGTTGTTTCAGCCTAAAGTATTTCATGTATGATGATGCAGGTTTCTGCATGCAGAAGTCCCAGGGAATCTTATTGGAAGAGATTACAGGACTGAAACTGTGGCATGTGATGGGAAGGTTCCTCAGGGATGAAGAAAATGTGTTTTTTATATTTTACTGAAGTACAATGAACATATTGTATTACATTACCCTATATAGAAAAAAAACCTTCAGTATTAAATTATTTGTTATTTTCGGGGTGGAGGGAGGAGGGGGCAGACAGCTGGGCAGGGGACTAGGCAAAGACAAATGTACAGTTGCCAACACATATGGAATCACAACATTGTTGGCAAAACGAAACATCATGCAAACTGCAGTACGAGTTTCGTTTAGAATTTTTATAAGGCACTCTGTTGGTTTTGCACTGGTTTTTGGTAGTGGGGGAGCCACAGAGGTGGCTTCTGAGACAAGCTGCTAGAAGATTCCACCATGTCCAGCAGAGACAATCCCTGATGGCTCTGAAGTTGCTGCTGGCCAAAGCTGGGCCAATTACAGACAGTGGTAATGCCTCTGTGATAACATGTTCAAGAAGAAAATCAAAACAAAGTGAGACACAGTTTTTTCCTAACCAGGGAAGAGGAGGAGGTGAGAACATGTGAGGGAAACAACACAGAGACACCAAGGTCAGTGGAGAAAGAGGGCAGGAGGCGCTCCAGGCATCAGAGCTGAGATTCCCCTGCAGGCTGTGGTGAGACCATGGTGAGGGAGCTGTGCCTCTGCAGCCCGTGGGGATCCATGGGGGATGCAGAGATCCACCCACAGCCCATGGGGATCCGTGGGGGATGCAGAGATCCATCCACAGCCCATGGGATCCATGGGGGATGCAGAGATCCACCCACAGCCCATGGGGATCCACAGGGGATGCAGAGATCCATGCACAGCCCGTGGGGATCCACAGGAGATGTAGAGATCCACCCACAGCCCGTGGCAGAAGTGCCCACGCCGGAGCAGGTGGATTCCTGGAGGAGGTTGTGATCCAGTGGGAGACTCGGAGGAGAGAGGGGAGCCCTACTTCCAGGCTGGAGCAGCCTGTCCTTGGAGGACTGCATCCCATTGAAGAGTGACCCAAGTCTCAGCAGTTTGGGAGAACTGAATGCCCTTGAGAGGGACTCATATTGCAGCACCTCTAGCAGGACTGCTGCTCGTGAGAGTGGATTCATGCTGGAGAAGTTCAAGGAGAACTGTCTTCTGTGGGAAGGGACCCCACAGTACAGCAGGGGGATGACTTCTCTTTTCCCGGGCAGTGGAAAAAAATTTTCAAGTGACAAACTGACCAAAACCCCCACATCCTGTCTCCCTGTTCTGTCAGTGCAAAGGAGGGAGCGGCTGGGGGAAAAAATAGTGTTTTAAGGGCTCATTTTGCTTCTCATTATCCTCCTCTGATTTTGCTGGTAATGCATTCACTTTGTACCTTTATGTTGAGCCTGTTTTGCCATTGGAGTATTTTCTCCCAGTCCTTATCTCAGCTCATGAATCCTTCATTAATTTTTTTTTCTCTCCTCTGCCCAGCTGTGGCAGGGGAGGGTAAGGGGCCTTCATGAGTGCCTGGCTTTTGGCCAGAGTCAATCCACAACAGGTACTTGACAAGCTGAAAAACAAGAAACCACAAAAATTAAGCCATTGTCTTGTTTTTTAAAATTTCTTCCTTCACTTGTTTTATATCACAAGTACTTTTTTACTTTTACCAGGCTCTCAATAATATCCTTAATTCTGTTCATTCAAAGTCTTGTAAAATTTTCTGGGTGTTATTCAGTGTTCATTTTTATTAAACCAATAACTCTTTGGCTGTTTTCAAACCATGNTACTGAACATCTACTCTGCTAACATTTTGTTTCATCAACTGAGTTTTGTTTAAGTATCATCTGTAAAACTGATATATTAATCTGGTTAACTCTTGGCTACCCAAATGATTCTGTGAATACTCACACTTCTAAAATCTGCTCATAAATTGAGGTACTGCACACCAAATTTCAACCCACAGGAAACCCTGTATTGAACCCTAACAGCAGATTGCAGTGATGCAGATATGTTGGAACAGTACTATGAATGTTGACACCATACACTACTTGGAGGTTGTTTCAGCCTAAAGTATTTCATGTATGATGATGCAGGTTTCTGCATGCAGAAGTCCCAGGGAATCTTATTGGAAGAGATTACAGGACTGAAACTGTGGCATGTGATGGGAAGGTTCCTCAGGGATGAAGAAAATGTGTTTTTTATATTTTACTGAAGTACAATGAACATATTGTATTACATTACCCTATATAGAAAAAAAACCTTCAGTATTAAATTATTTGTTATTTTCGGGGTGGAGGGAGGAGGGGGCAGACAGCTGGGCAGGGGACTAGGCAAAGACAAATGTACAGTTGCCAACACATATGGAATCACAACATTGTTGGCAAAACGAAACATCATGCAAACTGCAGTACGAGTTTCGTTTAGAATTTTTATAAGGCACTCTGTTGGTTTTGCACTGGTTTTTGGTAGTGGGGGAGCCACAGAGGTGGCTTCTGAGACAAGCTGCTAGAAGATTCCACCATGTCCAGCAGAGACAATCCCTGATGGCTCTGAAGTTGCTGCTGGCCAAAGCTGGGCCAATTACAGACAGTGGTAATGCCTCTGTGATAACATGTTCAAGAAGAAAATCAAAACAAAGTGAGACACAGTTTTTTCCTAGCCAGGGAAGAGGAGGAGGTGAGAACATGTGAGGGAAACAACACAGAGACACCAAGGTCAGTGGAGAAAGAGGGCAGGAGGCGCTCCAGGCATCAGAGCTGAGATTCCCCTGCAGGCTGTGGTGAGACCATGGTGAGGGAGCTGTGCCTCTGCAGCCCGTGGGGATCCATGGGGGATGCAGAGATCCACCCACAGCCCATGGGGATCCGTGGGGGATGCAGAGATCCATCCACAGCCCATGGGATCCATGGGGGATGCAGAGATCCACCCACAGCCCATGGGGATCCACAGGGGATGCAGAGATCCATGCACAGCCCGTGGGGATCCACAGGAGATGTAGAGATCCACCCACAGCCCGTGGCAGAAGTGCCCACGCCGGAGCAGGTGGATTCCTGGAGGAGGTTGTGATCCAGTGGGAGACTCGGAGGAGAGAGGGGAGCCCTACTTCCAGGCTGGAGCAGCCTGTCCTTGGAGGACTGCATCCCATTGAAGAGTGACCCAAGTCTCAGCAGTTTGGGAGAACTGAATGCCCTTGAGAGGGACTCATATTGCAGCACCTCTAGCAGGACTGCTGCTCGTGAGAGTGGATTCATGCTGGAGAAGTTCAAGGAGAACTGTCTTCTGTGGGAAGGGACCCCACAGTACAGCAGGGGGATGACTTCTCTTTTCCCGGGCAGTGGAAAAAAATTTTCAAGTGACAAACTGACCAAAACCCCCACATCCTGTCTCCCTGTTCTGTCAGTGCAAAGGAGGGAGCGGCTGGGGGAAAAAATAGTGTTTTAAGGGCTCATTTTGCTTCTCATTATCCTCCTCTGATTTTGCTGGTAATGCATTCACTTTGTACCTTTATGTTGAGCCTGTTTTGCCATTGGAGTATTTTCTCCCAGTCCTTATCTCAGCTCATGAATCCTTCATTAATTTTTTTTTCTCTCCTCTGCCCAGCTGTGGCAGGGGAGGGTAAGGGGCCTTCATGAGTGCCTGGCTTTTGGCCAGAGTCAATCCACAACAGGTACTTGACAAGCTGAAAAACAAGAAACCACAAAAATTAAGCCATTGTCTTGTTTTTTAAAATTTCTTCCTTCACTTGTTTTATATCACAAGTACTTTTTTACTTTTACCAGGCTCTCAATAATATCCTTAATTCTGTTCATTCAAAGTCTTGTAAAATTTTCTGGGTGTTATTCAGTGTTCATTTTTATTAAACCAATAACTCTTTGGCTGTTTTCAAACCATGATGCCTTCATTCCCGTCTGTTCTAGTCATACTTTTAAGCCTTTGATTTTCATACATGATGATTTAGTTTGGGCTTGACCCGAGGTTGAGAGTTTTTTGAAGTAAATCAGGTGGTGTAATTGAAGAAGAGTTAAATTAAGAGTTAAGGGAATGGCTGAAATAGTCAATTACCTGCTTCAGTTTTTGCTTCCTAAGCAGGATAGAAGATCATTTGCAGATTTGCCATGATATTTTCTTACATAAAATGGAAAAAAAACTTTATAAATGTTTATGCCTCTTTCAAAGCATTCCTTTAAACTCTTCCTGGTGTAATATTGACTAAATAAAACTTAGTAATTAAGTCTTAGTAATTATTAGGGCATCTATTGTGCCATGATCCTACCTTGTCACACTACCTTTCCCTGGAAGACCATGTTCCACTTTTGGATTGCCTGTCTGCAGTCAGATTGAAGAATGTTTAGGTCTGTGCATCTCTGGAGACTGGATTACTGTTTTGAAAATTTCTGCTTCCCCTAGTGAGATACATCTGATAGCCCAAAGAAGTTGGATTTAGACTGAAAGGAGATATAACCTAGAGATAGAATTTTAAATTAATAGACATTTATATGATTGACTACAGGTTTTTGATAATGCAAACATGTTACTCAGTCACAAAAGCCCAGACTTCTGGCCCACACTTTTTGCATGGGAAAAAAAATACTTTCTCTCCCCCCCACTCTGAACCTGTCAAGTTATCTGTTTTGAACTTTACATCAGTGTGGTCTAAAAGGCTTCCCTTAAGTGTAAACACTGTAACCTCCTGCACTTTACAGACCTCTTTAGCAGGTGGGTAAATGATACCTCCTGCGGCGGGTTCCAGCTGCTAACCTACTCCCAGGGGACAGGAATAAAACCAGTATTTCTTACAAATTAAGTTTAACAAAACAGTCCAGTTTTGTTGAAAGCAAGGTTTAACTGCCAAAGATCTATAGTATGAGGCTTTGGAGCTTCACATCATAGCTCAGCTTGTTGGCAGTCATAGTTAGCCTGGTTAGGTAATGACATCTCAGCTAACATTTTCCTGGAACACTCCTAGTGTTGCAAGCATTTCCTGAAATGTTCAAGCCCTCACCGGTAATGGATATCTAGCTTAATAAAGTCCAGGATACTATCAGAAAACATCATGGATTGGTGCTTACTATGTCCGTTGCCAAGCTGCTGGCTTGTGTCTGCCAGGCATCAAGACAAACACTGGGTAACCAGGCAGGGGAAGAAGAAAGAGTTGTTCACCCTTTTTCTGGTCTGGCCCCACTTCCAAATGTGTTCAAGGTTTCTTCGTGTTCCAACTTGAAGAGTAACGACAGGGAGGAAGACTCTGTTGCAGAAAAGCGGACAAGCCTGGGTACCAAGTTTTACTGCCTCCTGCTTTCATATTGACTCCATATTTGAGATGCAGGGGGAGGTTTTTATTTGGACATCTGCCTCTATGGTTCGGCTGGGTTAGAGATGGATGAAGCTGGTAAGCTCCTGGGCCAACTATTCTGTTATTTAAAGTACTGAGATAGATGCACTGCAGCACACTGTAAGAGGAGGGACTTCAATCCTCATTTTCCAGATGAGTCGCTAAGGACCAAACTATTACTTAGAAAAGTACTTAAATTCACCACTTGTAATGGAGAACTTCCAGAAGTTCTAGGATCTATCTGAAGGTGCTATTCCAAAAACCTGGATTTATGGTTCACCATTCTCTCGATCTTCTCCAAATAATTTAAGTCTTTGCTGCTTACAGGAGAGCCCTTTTCAAGTTTTGTGGATATTTGATATTCGTGCTGAGATATCTTTTTCTTCTTGAACATGATAGAGGAAATTTATGTATAAAGCATAAACTTCTAGGAATTGACTCTCTCCAGTGGACTGATTGCTTTGCAGAAGGGATATGGGCGCTGTTACATTTCTGTCTTTCTACCACAGCCAAATTTTACCTGCTTATCCTCATTTTATTATATTCTATATTGCTGCCTTCAACATTGAGCAGGGAAATGGCCCACACCTCTTTTTTTGCGTCTACTGACCTTCCTCAGCTGTACATTTTCAGACTGTTCTGAATTTGTGTTATCCTCAGTGCTATACTAAGAAACAGCACTTGAGCTGCTCTTCTTACTCAATCCACATACTCTTCTACGTTAGCATACTTTTTAGATAATTTATAAAAGTTGTAAGCTGAATTGCAATACTAAGTATAACTTTCTGGTTATAAGTCTCCATAGCTGTTGTTTTTGCTATTTGCCCTATCTCAACTTTTACCCTTATCAGCCAGAATATTGAATTCTTTATCCAGACCAGTGTTTATAGGATCAGCACCTAGACCAATATTAATACCTGATAAATATATTCTAAAATGTCAGACTCCACCAAGAGATGTAATGAGTAAAATGATTTCAAGCTGCTTTACATACTTCTCAGCTGTTTTCTCCCCCTGAACAAATAAGTAATTCAAACTTGCCTCTTTTTTTTATTACACAGAGGGATAAAATCTAATCGCTTTTGAAATTAATTAGGGAGATAATTATAAATTGTTCAGTACAACAGTGATGAATTCAAAATAATTTTGGTTCTATAAAAAAAGTCATGCCTCTAATAACAAAGATTTCTTCTGCAAGATAAAATACACTGTTCTTTTGGATTAGAAATTATATTTATGATATATTATATATTTGAAGCTTAAATTAAATAAGTGTTTTATAAGGTAATAGTGATACATATGCAACCATAACACATACAGATAATTGTACCAACATGAAAAATATTTCCAAGTATGAAATAAATAGTTTAATTTACAATAAAGCCCTATATTCAACTTTTTAAAAATGGCTCCTCTTCATCTTGGAACCAAGTATATATATTGGAGAAAATATGTGAATGGTTATGGAAGATCTTTAACAGTTTCCAGACAAAGCTCTTTATGTGTATAAAGGGAAAAAAAAATTAAGACATGATTTAAGGTTTCCTTTAACAGTGCTTGTTTTTTGTTTATTGGTTTGTGGAGGTTTTTTAACTCTGGAATGTAACATAAGAAGTCAGGACCTGAAAGCTTGACATTTGATTGTTTTGTTTCAAGCCTTTCCATTTCTCCATGTTCCACAGGGAGAGGAAAAACTTTTATTCTTTCTGTCTTCCTGAAGCCTTTCTGTAATCACAGCAATCTTTTTAGATATTTTAGACTCATTGCTTAATCTGGAAATTTATTTTGCAAATCAAATTAGTTAAAAGCATGTCAGCTTACTAAACTAAAAGGCAAAATTGTTATTTGTGTATGGATGAATAATTTTTTAACTCCCCGACCAATGGGAAAAAAAGTTCCCAGCTTTTTCTTCGCAACACTTTTTTGCTTCTCAACTAGCTGTCTATCAGTCTGAAGCATACTGTCAAGTACAAATAAATTAGAATATATTTACTTTAGTTGGCAGAAGACTTGACATGGTAAATGAGTATTTGGGGAATAGTGAGTACAAGGTAGCCTTCCAGCAGAGGTTGACTGCACCATTAAAAGTTTCCTTTTCCATTAAGTTGAATTGGAAAATTAAATTAATATAAAGGTCGAGGTGATCTGTGTGGAGGTAATCTAAAATAGATTTAGAATAAATTCAAATTTTCCTTTCAGGAAAGAGAATGAAATCTTATTATTTCAATGAGGATCAATCGGGCAAGCTTCAGTCCATTTCCCTGCACTTTGTCATCCCATCGGCTGTTATTGTTTTCACCTGCTTTCGGAAGTTCCTCTTTTTTTTTTTTCCCCCCCAAGAATTTCATTTCTTCCATTTCTTTTCCTGTATCTTTTTTTACTTTCCTTCCCTGATTTTGGGATTTCAGCAGTTTCGGTCCTTTTCATTACACCTCCTTTCATCTCAGTACATTTGCTTGTAGTCCCTCCATTTACAAACTTTCTGTTTTTTTTCAATTGCATTTTATTTGATCATATCTCTTTCCAGAGTGTTTGTTACACTTGGTTCTCTGATTCCAAGGTTTTTTTCAAGAGGAGCTTTGACTCCTCCTTATGTATTTATTAGTGCGGAATTATTTTTGTGAAATGCTGAGAGACCTGACGTGGAAATGGAATCTAATACTTGGGTCTTGTATTCCAAAAAATGGTCATTCTCTGCCACTTTTTTCTAAAAGGACTTGTTCTATGCATTAAAGGGTCTTTATTGCCATCTTCTAATAATTACTTTTTTGTTTGTGTCTATGCTTATTCAGGCAGTCTTCATAATCACAGAATTACAGAATATCTGAGTTTGGAAGGGTCCATCTTTCCACCCAACTTTCCTGCTCAGACATGATCATCTTAGAGGACATTGCACAGGATTGATTCCAGATGATCAGAATTAGATGTGAAGACATAGGTAGACATAGTTTTATTACTTAAATGGGTTTTTAAAAAATCTTATTGAGCCACTAACTTGTTTGTTCTTCTGATTAATTGCAGCTGAGCTTGTTAATAATACAGAATCTGAAAGTACCATTTTTGAATTGAGAATTAGGAATGGTTGGGTGTCTTTATTATTGTTTAATTTCAAGACTGAACATTGAAGAAGAACTACATTTTAGAAGTTAAATATGAAAAATTTATTTCTAAGTTCAGCTAGAGAATATAGATCAGGAAATCACACTTGTATAGGGTAAATAGAACACACAGAGTGATTTATTTCTAAAACTGTAATCTCTAATATTCATGAGTTGTGTCTGGTGTATAAGTATTCCAAACCAAGCATGTCAAGTTTACAATCTATGCACATTGACTGAAAAATTGTAGCAGCACTAAAACTTTTTCATATGACATAGAATCCATTTAGCATCAATAGAGTGTGCAGAATCAGAAAATAACATAATTTGAATGCAATATTTTACTTGTGGTAAGGTGTTTCTTCATTCCACTAAAGAGAACAGAAGTCCTTTAAGAACTTTTGCAAATTTGGGGACAATTCTCTTTACTTACTCATTCATACAAAATAGTTCAGAAGGCAGTATTTCAGCGCTGCAAATGGTGGTGTGGTTGTCTGCAGAGAAGTAGAACATGCCCAAAGCTGTAGAAGAATACTGACCACTAGTTGCAGTTGGAGAAAAAGGGAATGTCTCTAGGGCTTGAACTAGAGCTTCGACAAGTGCCATGGTACAAGCACTTTATGTACCAGAAGGTCAGAAGATCACACAATTCCTGGTCAGAACCTGGTGAAGAAATTCCCATTCTGCACCATTCCATTTTGAACAAAGGGAGAGAATGCGGGATAGTTAAGAGCTGCAGCAAAGCTTATGTCTGAGGTTTGTGTGACCAAAGTTGTCAATATTCTCTTTTCAAGGTGTATTTTGGCAATCTTTTACCAAAAAATTGTGATTATTTTGGGATTTTGTATGTGGGACTAAAAATATGTCACCTTCTTATGAACAGCAGTATGAAAAAATGAAGGGCAACTACTAAAGAGTAGATGTAATTCTGTATTCTTAATGGATCTTACATTCATTTTAAAAATGCATATACCTGGAGCTGTTAACTATGACTTTCTGGAAATGATTGAATTTTGACAGCAAAGATAGTTAAAATAATTTACTTTTTTTATTTTTGTGAAATATTTGCATTAGAAAAAGTTTTGTGAACATATATGGTTAGCACTTCCATGGTTTTGTGTGAATAAAATATGATCTTTGAACGACTCAGTCTGATCCATGAAGCTGTGGTATGTTTTAGCACGAAATAGAATCTGAGTTTTTGTCCAAGTTCCTACCCATCCAAATGTAACTCAAAGAGATATTTAAAAGCTTGAGCAATAATATTTTAGTTCACCACATGCAAACTACTTGCAATTAAATATATTGAATTAACAAGACAGAAAAAGAGTCCATGTTTGGAAAAAATGAGAATGATGACGTACATTCAAGGAGAAAATACTCAAGTTAACCAATGTTAATTTTAAAGAAAAGAATTGCGTTCTTCTAGCATATGCCTGGCTTATTATTGAAAAATCTATGTTTGTATTTTTCTACCCATCATGCAAGCATTAATTTAGTAAAAATTGAACTCTATGGGATGGGACATTTGCACTATAGTAGAAAAATATATCTTGGTGGGGAGGATGTGAGGTATGATTAAGAAAAAACAATGGGCTTATATTTTCTCAAGAAAATAGATGCTTTCCCTTAGTGAATTTGTTATAGTAGAATTGGTAAATGTCAGAACTTGGTTAGGTAAAGGTTTGTTTTCTATGTTCAGAACTGTATCTGAATTTTTTGTAGCTAATTTAACTCATATTTTTAAATGCTTTCTGGAAGAATCAGAAATTCCTCATTATCAATATTTTTTTAAAGTAAATAGATACCCTGAATATGCCTTGTCACCTTAAGAAAGACTGGAGCTGCAATTTTGTAATTCTTTTTGTCACATCTTCAATACTTTTGAGTTATTTTTCCTTTCTGTGGATGTAGAGCCTATTATTACAATCACTCCTCGAATATTTAAGCTGTTTCTTAAATCACCTTGGAAATACCTATGGCTGTTTTTCCTCAGCTTTGTAGGACCCTGGTTTCCACAGTGCAGCTCCCTCCTCTCATGGCTGTCATCCAGCTCCCAGCCTACAGGCAGGCTGCAGGTGGGGCCAGAGGCACTGCAGAGGGGTCCTGCAGTCCAGGCTAGACCCAGGCCTAAGAGAAGACCCACAGAGCACCAAGGTTTATTTTCACTATATAAACATGTTGACTGCATCAGAGGTATGAAGAACCCCTTAATTTCTCAGGAAGGAAAATTACATTTTTTAATTATCTACATCCCTGTTTGGAACTTAGGAAAAATCAAGCCTTGATAGCTAAGCCACCCATCCCACTAGCTATTCTTCATTTAAAAGTCCTTTAGAAACACTTGTTGGCTGTGATTTGCCTTAACAGAGTCCTTGATGGAGGCATAGAATGCTGGCTCATGGACTTGTTGTCCACCAGGACCTCCAGGTCATCCTCTGCAAAGCACTTTTCCTGCAGGTCAACCTCAGCTTGTACTGGTGCCTGGGGTTATTTATTACGATTAAAGGATTTCGGTGAAAAATATCTGATATAAAGTCGAAGAGCCAAAGTAGTTAAGATAAGGAAAAACTCTAACATAATATTTCCCATCCTATATTATTATAAAGCCAGGTATATGCATAATATATATGCATAATATATATGCATAATATATATGCATAATATATATAATTAAGAATAAAACTTCTCAGGCATATTTTCAAATTAGTTTGATTAATAATTTTTGAGAAAAATAAGCGACTTTTAAAATTCAGGCATGTATGCAGGTAGAAAGTAAGACTACTCTCTCACATAACCGTGGCAAAAATATATTTGTGACTTATTGAGAATTTAAAAGCACCACCATTTTCATTAATAGGGTAACAGTCAGTTCTCTTAGAAAATGGCCAGTTACTGCAAACTACTGTGTCTATAGCAAAAGTTAGATATGCATGTCATTGGAAAGAATTTCCTATATTTTGCAAGCTTGATCTCAAAATTTTCACAAACTACAAATGCATTATTTCATTCCCACTCAAGACAATATTATTATATTTGGAGAAGTTAGTACATCATCCCTAAAGGTACCAATTTTTATTGGAAACGTTTTGGGTTGGAAAAGTTGCAAAATCAATATTTTCTGCAGTCTTGGGAATTGCTGACTTAATCTGCACTAGAATGATATGAAAATGGACTTTACAGGTTTTGCAGTCTTTAATT
This sequence comes from Rhabdornis inornatus, assembly GCA_013397075.1. Lineage (NCBI taxonomy): Eukaryota > Metazoa > Chordata > Aves > Passeriformes > Rhabdornithidae > Rhabdornis > Rhabdornis inornatus. The sequence continues at coordinate 1,221,959 of VWZS01006021.1, read as the reverse complement.
TATATCCTAATTAGGGTGTAACTTTTAAAAATTAGTGGTCTTTTTTATGTGAAGTAATGTAGATAGCTGCTGAAGAACGAAGTGGAAGTAGTCTCACCATTTTATAGTCAGGAAAAGAGAAGTTGTGGTCATGCAAATGTGCTAAGGAAACTTGAAAAAAAAAACCAAGACCATGGATCAAATTGAAGTTTCAGAGACCTGGAAGGAATTTTCTGGGATAAAATTACATCCAACTGACAGATGTAATTCCTCAGAATTTAATAATCCACATTATTCAAATAATTTTCCCAAGTTTATTAGTACTTCATCCTGTTGATTGTGTTAAAGCTTCATTTGGACAACTTGTTTACATAGAAATTTAAGTGTTAATAGTTCCAAATTATTTAGAGGATTCTTGTGTGACATGGAATCCAAAGAAAGAATTAATTTATTTCTTTTCTCCTAGGTTTTCAATGATCCTAATGAACTGATTAGCTTTAGGGAATGCGTAGCCATAGTTTTTTCCCCTCCAGAATAAACAATTCTAAGGGTTTTTGTAATAATTACTCAGAAAACACCAGAAATCTCTCCAACTAAAAGTGTAGGCATAATCTGTGTTTATCTTTATCTAACAAGAAGTGAATTTATTCAATACCATACTATTGCAATGGTTTTCAACACTTACTGCAAGATACCAGTTAAGGCAAACAGAAGTGTGAATTTTAAGTAGCAGGAACAGTTCAGCTTTCCCACAAAAAAAAATTTTCTTATTCTTCTTTTCTCTCTTCCTCTTCCTCCTCTTTCCCTTCTGTTTTCATTGGAAGTAACATCACAATATTACTTTTGTTTAGGCAAATTTGTATTGATTTGATTCGCTGAGAGATTATTTTGATCACCTATTTCCTGTTCAATATGCTTGTATTACTTTAGTCTGCAGCTAGTCTTGTCAAGAAATAGATTAGGAATTACAAGCTGCTTGCTGTACATTTTAAAATCCAGTTGCATATTCTGAGTTTGATATTTTGCATGTCTTTTAAGGTTTGCATTCCCTTTGAGATAATGCTATTCATTTAAGGACAATTCAGATGGGAATTAAAGTATGGTTATCTTTTCCTCTGCTGGAAAAACTGGTATTTAAGAAGAAAGATATTTTAAGCCTAATGCTCATAAATTCCATTGATCAGCTGATTGTCAGCTTGGCAAAGCAGAGCACTAAATTGTCACTCTGTGGTATAGATTGGCAGTAACTTAATTGTCTGAAAGTATAAATCTAAATAATTCATTTTGTGATTCCTCTATTATTAGTAATGACACACAAACACTTGGAGAAAGGGAAGCAATTAATTTTAAAAGTTTCTCTTTCCACTGAAGATTAAAAGACATGTTCACCTCAGCTGTACAATTTTCAAATGTCTAAAATGGGGAAAATGGCTGCAGCTTACTGCTTCTTTAAGAATCTGGTGCTGAGCAAGGAAGATAACATGATGTACTAAGTTCTCTGTACATCCCTTTCTTTTATAAAATGATGATCCATAAACAGAAATATTTTCAGACCTATTTCATGTTTTAACATCTGATTTCTGCTTTCAAGTGTCACTTTTAAATATATGCATATTTTATATACATACATATATATATATAGATATATATAAAATATATGAAATTCTCTGATGTATAACATCCCTCAGAAGTGAATTTAATTATGGGATCTGGAAAGGCTGTGGGTTGCACCCTTCCTGTATTCCCACATGTTAATCCTTCCCTTCTGAGTTTGCAATGAATCACAGAGGGATAGTTTTCTCACGGAAGGAGACAATTTTATGGCATCTGTGTATGTTGCAATACCACTTGAAAAACGTAGTATCAGGCTGCTATTTGGTAGTTCTGCACTACATATATAAAAATACAGTGTTATAAAATATATGGTCTGAAACTCTGCAATGTATGAATAATTTTCAACGAAGCATGTATCTTCCTCAGTCAAAAAAGAACATCTAGCTGGAGCAGAACCAGAATATCAGGGAGCTTAAGAACTGCCCAGCTGCAGACCAAAGGGAAGTAAAAGTGGAATTTATCTAAGCAATAGATCGTTTTATTTTTGTTTCTCTCTCCTAATGTGCAAAAAACTTAGAGATGTTCATTTGGAGCAGAATACTATATAAGGTGGAAGGCCAACAGAGCTGTTCCTTCGCAGTTTAATTGCTTGCATAGGAACCTATTTAAATTCTCAAAAACAACCAGAACTATTGACAAAAATATTCCTAAAGAATATTTCCTGTGGCTCCTAATACATGGGACTTACAGACTATCAGTTTGTGGCTGTGCACTTGTTTTTCACCAAGTCAAATAAAGTAAATTCTGGAAATGTCTATAGGAAGTGCAGTAAGTCATGATCAATGACAAGAGCTATCACTGCATTATTTTATGGCATGATTTGTTTTATAAAAATTTTAAACTATGTATTTATTTAATTTTTTTTCCCACAGAAAATAGAGAAAGACAATAGAATACTTGCATATGTTCTAGCTCTCATATACTTGTACCTCTCCCCTATTTCTGCCACATAAACCATGTTCAGACTTGCAGTTCTGTGTGGTTTCGGACCTAGAGAGAGGGAAAAAAAGCAACAACACACATGGACCTTTTTAGGGAAAAAAGGCCACTTTATTGAGTGGAGAGCTTGTATTCAAAGCATGTTACGAGAGACTAGAACAGGAGAGTAGCTCATTGGCTAATTGGGATAAACATCCAGGAGACCAGGCCTCAGGATGTATCCCATGGGAAAACAACAGGTGTTAATCTTTATTATGACTAGCACTCTGTTTTTCACCAGATTCTAAGTTGTTTTTGACCATTTATCACCTTGGGAAATTTCCTTTCTGTCTGCAGCTAACATCAGCTTCTCAGCCTGGGAAGCAAGAAGGATTCAGGCTTGAGAGAAAAGATTCTCGAGCTGTAATTTTGCAGCTCCCTAGGTGTCTCTGTCCACAGTTCTGTTCCAAATACTAAAGAAACATATTAATGTTTGTTTCAGGAAAAGAAAAGCCTTATATTTGTTAAAGTGACCAAGAAAGGAAAGCTAGATTTATTTTCATTTTTGTGTGTTCTGCAGAAATCTGTCAAGATTGCCACCTGACCCACTGTAATCCTGAGAGTACCTTGCAATTATTTACTTTTCTTGTTATGTGTTAAAAGGTTCTCAAGAATATAGTTAAATATTGTTATATTTATGAGCTGAATTTTACATTTATATTAATTGGAAATTTATTTTCTCATATATTTTATCAATATGAATACCAGAAATAAAATCGTCAGCTGGTCAGATAATTTCGTTCAAGAAAGACTGTGTTTCAAGAATTTGGAGTAAGAATAGAGTATTTTTAAAAAGTTGAAGTTGGGCAAATATTGTTGAAATAAACTCCAGGGTTTAAAGTTAAATTTCATTTTTTGTTGATCAAACATAAGAAAGATTTGTATATCCAAAACAAACCCAAATAATTAATTTCACCTGTGAAAACTGAGGAAGAAGTATAGTTTCTTTCTATTCCTTTTCACACTAATTTATTTTTTTCATCAAGAAAGCATCAATATATTTGAATTTGCTGTGACTGTGAATGAAAATATAGGCAGGTTCAGAGTGTTGATTGTGTGTTATACTCTCTCCAATAATCTGCATTCAATTTTTAATATGCAGTTTTCATGGGCTTCTTTAGCTTCAGGTCTTCTATATTAGAAATGTTCATTCTGGCTAACTTTTAATGTATTTGCCTCAGTGTCTTGGAAACCTGGTTGTGGCCAACAATCTTGTGTATTAAAAGTAGATAAAAGTCTCAAATCATGGAGGTCTTAACGGAATTTTCGGTTTCTGTTCGGAATGTGAAAATCCCTGAAATTTCAGTCCATGTCTTGTACAATTCCTATACCAATTGTGGAAAGTGAATATGAAGAAATACAGCAAGTCAGGTTTTTATTAAGAGGGAATACTGTAGAATTTTTCTCAAACACAAGTAAGATTGAAGACAATCTCAGTTGTCCTTTGGTGATACAACATATTGTCACTTGCAGAATACTTTCTATCTGGGAGGAACAAGATGTGCTACTCTCCCTGTTCCAGGCCAGGCAGAGCAGAGCTAAGGGGCACCACCACTTCCCACACCATCCTTCTGAAGCAAAGGAACCCCAGGTTCACAGCCTACACACAATAATGGCGTGCTTTGAGACCCCCCAGCATCTTTGTATGTTACAGATCCAGGACAGAAACATAGTCTAGATAATTAGCATTTGTTTACTTCACTGATGCAAAATGCAAAAGGAGTCATCATTTTTGCTGAGAACTTTAATCTCCCTTTAGTTTTGACTAATGTATTTTGACTGATGTGTTACTCAGTTTTGAAAAGTTTGCTTCATTGTGACAAGTATGCTGAACTGCTGTTCTGGTCTTCCTTCAAATACAGGATTTCAGTCAATTTTTAATTTCAGTTTCACAAAAGGGTCCACACAGAATATTCCTCCTTGCTTAACCCTTCTTTACAATAAGAGAACCTTTAGATGTTTGAGACCACTGTGTTTTCAAATAAATATGAACTCTACTGCAGCAATGAATAATACACTGTTTATTCATTTTTCTTGCAAATGAAATACAATTATATCATATTGTTTAATTATATTCTTCAATACACATGGAATGCATGTGTGTATATGTATATATGCATTTAATATGTATGCATGTGTACATACATGGTATGCATGCTAGCACTCCTATCAGATGATGCACCACAGAAGAAAAATAGATGGATTCTAGGCATCCCTGTGTTTATTGACAACCTTGATGGAGTTTAGACATAAGGATAAGTGGAGTGAAAAAATTCTCTGGCTAGAACAACTGAACAGAAAATGTCCATCAGCTAGGTTTTGCACATCAAATTTAGGTAACTGTGGAGCCAGCCAACTGTGGAGAACAGCTGGTGTGAATGCTTTTATACTATAGTTACCTAAAATACAGACGTGTCACTTTACCTTGCCATCTGTCATCTGCGCATGGCCTCTGCAGATAGATGGGCTTTAGATGAGATACAGTGGGGAAGAGGTCATCATCTCAGTTTCAGACATGTTACACAAAACTGCAGTGGACTAGACAATATTGTTGTCACAGAATAAAAACACGACACTGTATCTGTGCCCACTAAATACAAACTTTAAATTTATTATCTCTTAATGTGTAAACATTCATGGGATTTCTTTCATTTTTTATTGAATAGTAGTGTGTGTGTGTGACAGGGAATTGTTTCTTGGCTGCCAGAGGACAGTATCCTCCTGCTCATGAAAGGAAACCTTTGTGGCTTGTGGCAATGAACTCAACTTTCTTTTCTGTTCTGATTATGAGATTCTTTCTGGGGACTTGGCAAATTATTTGAAGAATTACAGAGGCTCCACAATTAATTGATGGAGTATATTGTACCCTTCACTGCTCTGTTTCTGACAGTTGGGTTTTATCTGTGGTGGCATTATTACCAGCATTTTGTATGTGGGATCTCTCCTTGGATAAAGGAAAGTTCTTGACCGTGGCTATCTATTTCTGACAGTAGAAGCTTTTGACTTGGATCAATGTTTTTTTTTCTTTGTTTGTTTATTTATCTTTTTGGTTTTGTTTATTAATTTTTTTTTTTGTTTTGGTTTGTTTTGGTTTGGTTTTGGTTTTGTTTTGTTTTGTTTTGCTTTGCTTTTTCATTATTTTTATTGTTTTAGAATGACTCATGTTTAAAAATTAATGAGAATCTTAACTAAAGTTTCAAAGTAGTGTTCAGTGATTTTTAATGACTGGCTATTAAATAATTTGGGCCTGAATGTTTCTTTGTTCATATATTGCACATTTTCTCCTTTTTTCCTAGCCCTTCATACTAATGGTATAGGCAACTTGATAATCTTTTTTCACCTATAATAGAGCATCCTTGTCTAAATCAGTCCTAAAATTTTTGGCCACCTGAGATTTTGACATAAGTGTTGTCAATATTTTTTCTGGAGATTAATTTTTTCAGCTCTATCTCTATATAGAGAGTGAAACTAATCTTTCACAGATCATTCCTTTCCACCCAGCTACATTAATTGCTTTGAACTTACAGGACAGAGTGTAGGAGGGAAAGGTGGTATAATTAGCTGGAAACTGTGTGGGTGCTACCTGCAGATTATGCACCGCTTCTGGCAATCTGCTTTATTGCAGATGTCTTGGACAAATAATAAATATTGACTCCTCTAGGAAAACTGCAATAATGGTTGGAAATAGCCTTTAGTTTTCTTTTCTGTGATTCCCATAACGTAGAACCCTTGCCTGTCAGTACTATCTTTCTTTTTTTTAAACACTTGATGTTTTACATATGATTCTATGGTGAATAAAATGCATCTTTATGTCTGCTTCTCCATGAGTGCTAGAAAAACAGTTCTAATGTAAGCATAAGTCTATTGCAATTTTTCTGTATTTTTTCCTTTTGTTGAAAAAACGGTATTCTCTTTGCTTTTTTTTCTGTGTGTAGTTGTAAGTGCCCTGTATCATGAGTAAATTTTTTCCTGTTTCCTTGACCTAAGTTCACTAGCCCAAACAGGCAGAAATTTCTGATTATTGCAGACTATTGCAGAATCTGTGACCTTCACCAATTACGGTTTTCTTAATTTAAATTATTTTTGAGCTGTGAGGAAAGTGATTATTTGTAAAAAAAGTGTGGAATTTGCCTCTTGCATTCATCAAGCTAACGTAGTTAATTAAGAAAAGATAAAAAACAAAGCAAAAAAAAATCCTAACAAATTAATAAAATTCACTAGGTGCCAGTAAAATTGATAGAAAGTAATGTGGCCCTTGAAGCATGCTTCTGTTTGTCCCTCTCTTCCTCTCTTTCTCTGCTTGCAGCGATAACATTTTCTCTACAATTCTTCCTTCTGTAGAATAAGCATCTGACTGCACACCTGGAAAGTACACTGAGTTCACTAATCTCGTTAATGAAATCTGTGGGGTAGTTAATTAACAGATGTTCCCTGTATCCTGTTCTTTTCTAGAAGGGACTTTACCTCATGCTTGTGAGTTTTAGACTGATTAAAATTAGTGTGCTTAGTGCAACTAAGGAGGTGGCCTCTTTTTCTGTGGCTGTGACAGGTCAGGTCAGTGGTAGTGTAGGTTGTTTCCAAGAGCTATCCTAGTCCAAGTACACTGTAAGTCATTGTATTCTGACCTATCTGTATCCACACTGAATGGTGGGTGGGTCTGTAAGGCATAATATGTCCTACAGGCCCCTGCAGTTTGCTGGAAAAAGTCTCCTTTAATGGTTGACATGCAGATTTCCTAAGTTTTGGTGAGGTTGAATTTCCCATGAGTTTTCTAAGTAAAGCTATGCACAGCATAGCAGCAAGGACCTGAATGGAACAGTTGGCTGAAAGAAGAAATAGTTATGACAGAAATAAATTATGAGCAATTAATGCAGAAGTGGGAAAAATAGGTTCATATAACCAACAGGTTGACAGTTGTAAAGGAGGTAGGCATCATACACATGGAGAGCAGAACTGATGTTTGTCTACTGAATTTGCCCTGGTGATTGCTAGCCTCACTATGTACAATAACAATGAAAATCTGGGGGATTTTCACTGGAGACAATATGTACTATATGCATCTGCAGCTCTGATTCATTTATGCTCCAGAGTGTTACAATACTCTGTCTGCTGTAAATGACATCCACTGCTGCTAGGTGCATATATGGCTGGCAAACCTCTCCAAAGGTGATGAACATGACCACTTTACTGACATGGATCCACTGTGATGTGACAATTTGGTTAGGTGGAGTATTCTGACACCTTTCTCCTCCCCTAATCTCTCCCTCTGTCACAAGCTCTGCCTGTCACAACAAGCTCACAGAGTGAGCTGATATGCAGGACTTAAAGGATGTGTGAGCTGAAACCCTAGAACTGTGCACATCACATATAGCTCAGGCAAACAGAAAGTGGCAGAAGCAATAGGATGTCATCACCACAATTATCAAGAGAGATTTTGTCTTTCCATGCTCCTGGCACAATGAAGTAGCTGCCAGGATGTTTGGAGACAACAGAGGGCCTTGGAATCTCAGCTTTGATGTTGATGAGCACAATAGTCTGGGACACCATGCCTCAACACTCCTCATGAGAGATCTATTAGAGCTGTCTACATAGGGCAGTACAACAGCATAGTGTAGGGTAACAAGTAGGTCTTCTTATTTAAGCTCTAATTCATTCATCAGGTATCTGTAGCAAGGAATATATTCAAAGAAAACTCTTAGCAAAACATTGCTTTAAAAATTTCACTAAAGATTAAAATTATTGTCACTTGAATTTGTGATAGATCTGGTAATGATAAATTATAACTGTATCTTCAGACTGTTTTTAACACATACCTTTTTAGGAGCTGGAAAGGTGAGAATATAGACCAATAATCTATCTACTCTATAGGTCTGAAGTAGAAAAGGGAATTGGTGTACATGAGAACTATTTAACGAAGTAGAGCTAAATGCTTGAGCTGAACAATTAGGAAAATATATGTAGCAACCAGATAAAGACATTTTCAAGCTCTGTGAAGAGGACCAAGGGAAGGAAAGCTATATACGTCACTTATGAAAGCTTATTTTTGAACACAATGACTTTGAGACTTCAAATCACTTTTCATACTGAGAGTTAACATACCCTAGGAAAAATCTTAGGCTTCCAGCAACTCTTTCTAAGCTATTGAGACAATCATCAGTGCAATATCTTTGAAGTGTTAGCTCATAAAGTCTATTCTGGATAATTTTACCGTTTATAGGATACATTTTGATTCTTTGCAGCTCTATAATTTGCACTATACAAACTATCAAAAGCTGTTAGTAGGATTCTTATTGTGTGGATTTGCGTCATAAAGATTGTGATTTTGACTAAGGCATGATAATAAACTGCTTTACCATGAAGGAAAATAGAAGAGTAATTCACTGGTTTTGGAGAGTTAAACTTTGTGAATTCCTTTCTTATGATACTGCCATCTTTCCATTAATGTTTAACTTGAATTATTAAATAATTGCATGATTTTTATTTAAGGCATGTGTGCAAATGTTTTCAATGCTTGCAGTGGTCACAATTTCTCATTTTTATTGTTGTGGTTTTCTGAAAATAACCTGTTTTCAAAGGCCACTGAGATAAATTTTTTTATTATCCATTGTTTATTGCATTTCATGTTGTTTCTGGGTTTTAAAACTTCTCTGCCAATTCCTCAGTTTAAATTATTTCAATTCTGATGTCAGACATAGTAAATTATGAACAATACTTCCTTTCATTAGGAGAAATTTTACTTCATGAAGAGATGAACCGTAGAGGGGATTGGAATTGTACTTTTCCATTGGGAATATTCAGACACTTTATTTATTAGAAATCATGTTTAACTAGTTGGGAATCCAGTTTTCTGCCAGTGTCAGACATAGGGTGATATTTTGTAAAGCTTTCCTTACCAGCTGTACATAGTTCAGTGAATAGTTTTGTTAGACTCCGTAGTGACAGTGAAATCCTAAGTGCTCGTTTGCCTTTTCCTGATTCAGATATAACCTCCCAGACATCCTGAAACAATGATCTATTTAAGTAAACATTTACAACATCAGTCTTTTTCACTTTTTTGAAAATAGATCTCTTATCAGCCTTACCAAATTTTTATTTCTCCATATAACATCTGTTAAGCACCATAGGAACAGGTTTTCAGTCATCTGGAAGCTTTGAATGCTGACATGCGAAAGATGACCTATGTTAGTGTGAAAGATGGAGGCAAACTTATTGGTCAAGTGTTAGCCACACCAAGACAAAAGCTACTACTACATCTTTTTTGGATGTTATCACACAGAGACATGAATCAGGTCCATGACCTGCAATACATTACAGATGCATTTTGTCTTTGAAAGACATTTTAAATGTCTTCACTTCTGAGGAAAAACAGTCTGATGAGATGATTGCCAGCTTTATCATAAGCAGACGGTATGAAAGCAGCCATGCGACTTCTCCATTTTCTAGTACTAAAGCCAGGAAAGATCCATACATAGATGTGAGATTCCTAGAGACTCAGTTATAAGGGAAAATCAAATCTGTATGTACACATAAAAGAATATCCTAGTGTCATCTCTCAGCTTCAATTGCTGGCTGTTGGCTCCATGACACCATGGCAAGAGAAAAAGATCCAAGTGGCACTATTTCCCCTGTAAACACTGTAAATAGCTTTTTCTTTGAATATATATGCTTGTATTAAGGAATAGCAGAGGCGTAATTATTCTGACTGCTGTCTCCCAAAATCTGGCAAAATTGTCCTATGAGTAAGAACTGTTTTGCAAATGTGTGAAGAAGGCAAGTTTGGGACTTCAGTGTAGACCTGAATCTATGACAGAAGTATCATACTAGGTATCCTAAATGCCTATATTTGGCAGAATGGTAAATTTTGTTTGGTAAAAGTATATCTATTAATAATATGATTAATTACACTCAACTCTTTTGAAACTTGGCAAATGGAAACTTAAATAAATACATACATCATAAACACTCATTACATCTTCACTTATGCTAGGATTTAATTAGAATTTTTCCTCAGCTTGTTGGTGACATGTAAGCTACTTTTCTCCTTATTTATCATAGCCTGCAGTTTGTGTAAGAGCTTTCCTTTTAGTGCTCCTTTTTTTAATTTCATGGGACTTCCCACATTATTTTGAGAAGACTATTCAAATTCAGTCTACAATTTAATACATTTTATTTACACATTATTACTTATGCGTGATGGAGGTAATGCTGAGTCCTGAAAGTAGGTCTGAATTGCTTGTAGCTGAATTTCTTAGCCTAAACCCATATAAAAATATGCAGGCCTAAGGGCAAGACTGGGCCTATAACTGTCATCTTTGATTTGGCCTCTGCTAAAATATGCTTAAGTATCTGAATTACTGCCCAAGCACCAAGTTACTCATTATAGTAATTTACATCAAAGTGCAAGGCCATAACACAGCTGAGGTGCTATCTCACCCCAGGGAAGCTCTCCCTACATTTCTTTCAGTACTTCTGGGGGCCGATTAAGTGCAATTGAGAAATGTTTCAGTGCAGTAGAATTAAAGAATTTAGAAGTCTACACAAATGCAAAATATACATGTGTGTATTTGTTCTTTAAACCTTGTTTTCAAGGCAAACAGTGTCTGCTCTGCAAAGAAAAGCAGCAGATGAGCCAATGATTAACAGCAAGACAGGCAGGACAGTGTCCACACAGACAGAGGACACAGTCCCACAGCACCCATATGCAAAAAAGCTGACCAGGTCTGGTGAAGATGACCATAGTCAGACATCACAGCTGCCCAGGCATGTCTACAGTGGCAAGGGAGGTCCTGGGTCAAGCCATGAACTCAAGTCAATAGTTCAGGGTCAGCAAAGTAAGCAGCTAGGCACAAACACTCCTACAGCACTCTGTTCTCTCTGAATGCTGTGTGACTTTAACTGAATAAGGGGTTGGTTTTGCAGTCATCATGATTTGGCTTATTTACAATGAAGCTGGTGGATACAACATCTGCTTTTATCTCAATATAAGTTTAAAACTTATTGAATCTTTAAAGAACAACTAGCTTAAGAGTTGCTACCCAGAATAGTAAACTCTAGAAAAGTAAAATTTAAGTTTTTGTACATTTTGTACACATAAAATGTACATTGTACATTTTAAAAGTTCCCATAGCAAGTAAAATGTGAAGACAGAGATTGCTTAGAAATCTTCCTACAGACCTGTGTGAATAAGAAATGCATGAAAAAAATCAGAGTTTCAGGAATACCCAGAGAAGAAATCTTTAGCTTGCTCCTAAAAAAGAAGCCATAAAACAGATATTGGGATCAAGTAATGGTTAATGAGGCGCTCAGAACTCTAAAGCTGAGGCTGAGATATTTCTTATTTGATTTTCACTTTGTTTAAGAAAACAGGCATCTCTGCTCAGGTTTTCTAATTGAACATGACCGTAGGAAAGAGCTGTCTGCCTTCTGTCACTGAATCCTTTCAACAGAAATTACCAACACGCTCAAGTTTATGTCTCATGTTTGAAAAGTATAACAACCCCTGATAGCAAAAGCCCCTAGAAGAAAAGCGTTTTTGAGTGCTAAATTATGTCAGAAACAAGATAATTAATGAATTTGATTATCATACAACTACAGGCAAACTCAGAATTTGTCTTTGAGGAGTATGCTTGTTAGATCTCAGAATCACAGAATAGTTGGGGTTGGAAGGCACCTTTAAAGCCATCTAACCAGATGTCAGCCTCCAGATCATCAGCAACATTTTCAAATGCCTGTCTCAGGAGAGTGCACTCAAGAAGAACTGTAAAAAAAAAAAAAGGCGGCTGACACCATTTAGCCAATTTTCTCTTCCATATCTGGAAATATCAATATTTTGCTGCTAATTGTGGCAGGGTCTAAATGGAGAAATAAATATATATGAAACAAGGAAGGAAGTGAAAAATACATTAAGGACCGAAGCCACTGCCTAGTGTGGAGCTACAGGATATTAAGAAAAATGAGAACAACGATATGAGAGGACTGACTCTGGAGAACCTTAGAAATGGTTTAATTAAGAATTTTATCTTTCTCTCCTTAAAAATTCAACTTTGCATAAAAACAACCATAGAACTTTTAATAAGTGTCATACATGCCCCTATTTTGTTCTACCATAAAATTTATTTTTGTATTTAGATTTTATATACGGAGCAAGTAGAATACTTGTCTGTTAACTAAAAAAATTTTCTCTTTCAGGAAAACTTATTGGAGGATAGATAGTTTCATTGTTTGTAAGTTAAAATCTTGCCAGATGATGCAACATTGAGTCACAACTTTCATGCTGCTTAAAGCTATCCCCAGAATAATTTTCTATATAGTAATGCTATTCATTATTAATCCTTTTTTCAGCAGTAGAAAATTCATATGATTAATTTGTGTTTTGTAAAATGTGATTTCACTAATTCAGTATAAATGTTATAAAATCTCTGTTCCACAAAATATTTTGGAGTCCTTGTGTTTTTCTCTCCTTTTTTTTCCCTGAATTTTTAAAGGGGAAAAAGTAAGTTGTTGAAATTCTCCATTTTTCTGATATTGAAGGCTGGAAGTTTCTTAAACATCTCAGTCACATCATTAAGAAGGTACTTCAAAATTTATTTTGAATCGACAACATAAAATGATTGGACTTTTTCCTCAGAAATTCAGAGAGTTGGCATTCATGTTTTAATTTTAAGTTTCGTCAAGGAAAGCAATGGAAAAGATCAATGAACTTGTTTTTCTGAGTAACAATCAATTTTGGGAACTGCAGGAAATAAATTCACTCACCCTAAAAAGGTTTTTGTCAGTCAGAAAATCAAAAGGCAGGGTTCAAATAATATGCACCTGAAGCACTATACACAGTACACATGCCTGATATTTACTGAATGATTAATGATTTTATGTCTTCTCTCCTTAGAAAATGAAGTAAGGTTTGAGTGAATAATGGGTAGCTAAGGTGTAACTTCTGACAACTTATTACTGATGCCAAAGGAAAGGAAGAACAAAGTTTTCATAAAGTCAAGATTTGATGGTTAAAATAAACAGCATTTATGAGCAAGCATTTCAAACCTGGCAGATAAAAAGGCAAACAGTAACATAGATACCAAAAATAGCAAGGGGAACCCCCTTTGAGAGTATGGAAAAGACAGAAAAAATCCCACAGCTAGGATCTGACCCAAGAAGCTCTAAATTCAGTTGCAAAATCCCACTGGATCTAATGAACTAAGTTGCTAACAGATTTAAGAACTAAATCTACCTGTAAAACTTCAAGGTCTGCACATGAAAATGAACCTCTTTCTTCTTCCTCTCTGGAAAGTTTTCCTGTGCCTTTTGATGCTGTGGTCCTATATGAGGAGCTGCCTTATCTCAGGAATTCACTTGGTTCAGCTCCTTTGCTGTCTCTTGCTTTGCTATAAATTAGACAGATAAAGAATTCATTCTCTATTTTTCCTTTAAAATGAGCTAATTATTCAATCTCTCTTGTCACAGTTTAACACCATCAACTGACAGTATGAATAATTGTTGATTGAGAGTCCATTTAATGAGCTCAGTTTCATGTTATGAGGACATAAAATTGATAAGTTTGTGAGGCTAATTGTTAACCAAATCAGCTATGTTCTTCGTGTTGCAATTTCTTGCTAATGGCCTATAAACAAGCTATGCTGACAGTACAGTTTAAAATCAATTCCTCCCCACAGCTTCCGCCCCTCCTTTTTTTAAAATTCTAATTCAATAAGACTTAGCATACAGCAGGCATATTCACAGCTCCTATTCTAGATGCTTTAGAATCTTTGAGTTTGCTGAAATTTGTAATGGTTATTTGCTCTTTGAAAATATTGAAATCAATGAGAAGTTATCATCTACTGTTACACTGCAGGATTCCAGAGCATGGAGCTTTGATAATACAAAAGAGTATTGGACTAAAACATCCACTAACTCTTGTATCCACCTGCATTCTTGTGGAAGAGAAAATATCCTCCACAGCTTTAGTAGCAGATTTAGACCTAGAGTCCCTCTGCAATCCCCTTTTTATGTCTATTTCTCATCAACAATAAGTCTAAGGTGAACATGGTCTGTGCCAGGACCAACTTAAACAGCAGCATTATTTCATCATCTTCACGAGTAGCATGCAGATTATTCATGCTTCACAGAATCACAGGATCCTCCACCGGAATGGGCTGACAATCATTCCTTTTGCAGAAGGTGTGCTGTCATCAATGAGCTGTGCCAACAGGTGAAGGAACCATGTCAGGAGGTGAACAGGATGCACAGAGTAAGAGATTGGTGATGCTGATGTCTCAGGAGCCTCAAACCTCCACAGAAGTGGGGATGCAGGGGGCCTCAGAACACTGTCAAGAGGTTAGTGAAAGGTCTGTTGAACATGAGATCTGGAGCTGGTCACTGTGCATACTAGGGGAAAGTCTCCTTCTGAAAATTTGAAGGTAACAAGTAGAACTGGCATCTTTTACAAGAGGCATGAGGCCCTGGATCTAGAAGGAAAATCATGATGAAGTGGATGAAGGTCCCTCTGGGATAGAGAGGCCAGCTAGAGTAGTAGAGCCTCCCCCTTGCATCATGACCTTCTCTGTCACTGTATGCAATGGAGGGTCTGGAATATAAGGAGCTTAGAGTTGGAAATGGCATGGGCGCTGACTCAGAAAGATGCCCTCCTTGATCTGCTGCTTGATCCACTTTGTCCGCAGAGTGGATCTCCTGAGCAAAGTGGAGATTGGCGGCTGTCTTGGCCACAGCGACCACAAAGTGATCGGGTTGAAAATCTCTATTGACTTGAGGAAAAGTGCCAGCAAAACTTCAACCCTGGATATGGGGAGAACAGACTTCAGGCTGCTCAGGGAACTAGTGAGTAAGGTCCCCTGGAGAAATACTTTATTCACAACAAGCAAGAAAACTGTCAGACACAAATTACAGTCAAAACAGACATTTTATTTTGTTGTGTTTATTTCAAAGACTTATATGTGAGCTTCACAAATTTAGTGTGATTTTCTACCGAGAATGAAATGGATTAATTTCTTTGCATCAGTTTCATATCAAGCATAAGCATTCCAAGATTAATTTGTTCCACAGAGATTCCATATCCAATAGAGTCCTGTGTGACTACTATGTTGAAAATACATAGAAATTTATTAGGAAAAATCTCTCCAAATCAATTACTGAAAGTATTGTGTGCAGCATTTTTTGTTATATGTATTTGCAAGATACTTAAAGCACAAGCTCAATTCCTTACATCATACCTGCTATTCACTGAAAGGTATGAACTTACCATTTTCAGGATGCAAAATGGATGCAAACTGTCTAATAAATGCTTCTTAATACATTAGTTCTCCGCTTGCTGCTCATGGGCTCTGTGGTACGGCAGGTTTTCTAAGTCACTTGATTAGTTGTGTCTGCCTGAATTGCATTACCAATAACTTGAAATAATGCCCAAATGAAAAGATGTTAGCATACATTTTTGGCAGCACAAATCTTGGCAAACATCTGAAAGTTCATGAACATTTTCACCAATACCTTGACTGCTGCCTGAACTCTCATAGTAGAAATCACCACAGAGAACTCCTTCAGAATATTTTTATGCAGTCTTTGTTTCCTTAACTTGATTTTTCATGTGTTTATCAATTCTGTACTACATTAACTTAAGAATGTATGAGCATAGGAGCTTTTCAGCAGCTCTGGAAATCAAGTGCTGGTGCAGTGACCTCTAAAACTAATACCTGAAGTTACATGTCTTCTGTGATCCCTATGAAATGCTAATAAACTAATAAAACATGTAGCAGAGATGACTGCATTACAAATAAAAGATTTGCAAAATATTACATTGATTTTATAATTCCAATTTAATTTACTCTCTAAGAAAATTTATGGAGACATTCTAATATGTTCACCAATGATGGTTCAAAGGGTTCTATAATCAGGTTGGTGCTCTATTAGCATGCCATGGACTACCAAGTAATTAAGCCATATGTACAGTGTAAAAAAGTGGTGTAAGCTTCCAAAGAAATAGGAGAGTGCTTGACATATGTTAAAAGCTCATTTGTTCTTTAAGATTATTATTCGAAGCATTTTCTCTCCTCAGTGTACAGGTACAATGCATAAATCAGCAGCAAGGTCAAGGTTAAAAGAGAGCCCCTCAGAAGCAGAATACTGTTGATTTAATGTATTTTATCTAAGAAATGTCTTAGATCATTATTAGACCATAACTAGATGCATGCCTTGATGGCTTTTCTTAGTTGTGCTGGATTTTCCCTTATTTGCATCCAAAAAGTTTTTCCTTAACGTATTGTAACAGCAAAGAACACAAAGAATAATCACTCATGGGTGAATTCATTACATTTCTTACAACGCACTATGAAGTCTTTTGTAATCAGCTTTGAGAACTACCTCTGTTTCAGTTAGAAAAGACTCTGCTATAATTTTTAAATGGATTAAGGGGCTGCATACAGAGAAATTCTAGTGACAAATGGCTACAAACTGCAATATGTTAATTTAATTTTGGAATATTTTCACTGATGCACTGTCTAATAATATTGAGTTTCTCCAATAATTCAAGTAAGAGAAGACAATATCCCCAAATTCTTGTTTAGATTACACTTTCTATCTTCCCATCTACTGCCACAAATGCAAATAGCAAAAATCAGAGAAAGGTAGTAAGTTAAAGGCAGCATCAATGGGAATTTAGAAAGTATGAAACTATTTAGTTGTGAGCCAAAAGAGGGTTTTTTTCCAGTAACCTGAATCCTATTGACCTCTTGGATCTAGGTAATATGTACTGAAGTAACATTGAATTTTATTATTTTGGAAACACAGTAGTTAACTTTTGCCAATAACAACTGGAAAAGTCTTTACTTGCTTTTGGAAACAGTCTTGGTTGTCTTTTTATTCATTACAAAAATGGGTCTCTGATCCTTGACTGGACCTCTGGGCTCTACTAGAGTGCAAATAATAAAATAATAGTCTTTATGGTACAGAACTTTCTTCGTCTAAAAGGATCTGTGTATCAATGTACAGTGTATACAGGCCCCTTTTCTCTTCTCTTCTCTAACCCAAGAAGAAGCTATTCAAGTTAAGCAAAAGTTTTTAAATGCTAAGAAAAAATTCAATACCTTTTATATATATAAAATATACATCACATCAGGGAATTCCTTCATCTCCTCTTCTCACCTCATTTGCATTGGACGTACTTCTAAAGGCAGACATCCAAGTTCATGCAATTTTGCTTAAGTGAACCATGTGAGATATTTGCACAAGGGGGTTGAAGAAAAAAAGAAATAAATACAAAAAATGTCCACTACTTGTTGGGATGGATTTAACTATCCTAACTTCAAATGTCAGTCAAGTCAGTCTTTTTCTAATATTATAAGGTTTCCAGATAAATTTATCTAAAGTTGAGACCATTAAAAAGATTTCTCTGCTGTCTTTTTGATACATGACTAAAAGGGAAAAGAAAGAGAAAAAGAGAGAAACAGAGATACAGAAAGAGAAAGAAATTAAGAAATTAAGAAATTAAGAAAGAAAGAAAGAAAGAAAGAAAGAAAGAAAGAAAGAAAGAAAGAAAGAAAGAAAGAAAGAAAGAAAGAGGAAGAATGACGTGCTTCATACCAAGCATTTTGAATCTTAAAAACAAAGTAATGAAAAAAACCCTCCTCATGTCCTGAACCAGGTAAACCAATAAAAATATATCTATACCTATAGATATATCTATATATCTCTCTCACCTATATATATATAATAAATATATCATAAATATATCATTATAGGGTAGTAATTTTTGTGAAGAGGACTTCATGTTGGGCTTGATGACCTTGGAGGTCTTTTCCAATCTTAATGACTCTATGATTCTATGTTACCCCATTTAAGAACCAGGATGGAGATTCCTGAAGTTACACATTCTTTTGTGTAATTTTATGAAAACTCAGTGTTTTCCAAACCAGTGACTTATATAGATAGCTAGATAATCAACTAAAAACAAATATTTATCCCCTTTTCTCAGATATCGTACTGTTATGGAAAGAATAGGTTTCCACAATCATTTAACTCCTTCATTGGAAGACTGTAATTTTTCATTAATTAAGAAGGAAATGTGCTGAAAAATGAGGGGGAAAATAATGAATTACCTGATGCAAAAGACTTTATTTTAACATGATTCAATCAAAACAAAAATTTTTGAAGCACTCAGATCACACAAAATTGACATCTCTTCTCCACGCTCTGATGTAAGAATATAAATCTGTGATACCTGTCTCACTATGATCTCTTTTGTCCATTCCGTATTTTACATATACATGTATCTATTTCTACCTCATGATCCTGATTTGAGAAATCCCACAGCATGCAAGATTTAATTATTGCAGACATCCTTTCAGAGTTATTGCAGACCTGAGGCTCCATGATTACTAAAAATCATTCTGAAATTTCAGTAATCTGAACAAAATATATATTGGCCGATTTTCTTTGCAATTTTAGATTTTACGCCTTTGAATAAGCTTATATTTCAGCTACAGAAAATGTAATGAAAACTATTTATTTTCTATTCTTTACTCTGCTATAAACATTTCTTTTCGGAGTCAGTGATCAGAAGAATAGCAATCTTCAGGGCTTTTCAATGACTGCATGAGTTTTTCTTTCTACTATTCATTTTGCTGCCCTGTTTGTTAGCTAACAAGTAGCATTCCTAGAAAAGCCTTTTCAAATACTCTTTTCTCAGAGGTCTAAATGAGAGCTCAAGATTATTCTTATTACAGAAACACGTGTGACAAGACTAGTTAAAATATGCTCAAAAATTCTCGGATGTTTTATACACATTTATTAAATTGCTTTAACTTATACCCCCCCAAAAAATTTATTAAGCTCCAGAAAGTTAATTCAAGTACTAAAAAGGATAATAACTATTCCTGGGGAAAATTTAGAATTTAAATAAACAGGAAAAAAAGAAGAAAAAAAGAAACAACAGCAATAAAAACCCAATCAACCTACCAGCCAAAAGAGTCCAAAAAATATTTGTTTCTCCGGCTGCGACAAGAATTTGATTTTGATCTTACTGTCTCACCTGCCTTCAATGAGTAGGTCACTTAAGGAATCTTGAACCTTCCTTAAACTTATTAAGTTTCACAGTGTTAGGATATGTATGTATTCATTAGGTATGGGTGATTGTGTCTTCAGTCTTGTTAATCTCAATAACACCACAAAGTTGCTCTTAGATGATTAAATCATATTCTTTCTCTATTCACAAGGACCCCTTCCCATTTCATTGGGCTGTGCTGGACTAATATTTTTTAGGAACTAAGATGCATAGCAAATCCGTGTCAGATACCTTTATAATACATTATAGCCTGAATTACACTGAAGAAAACATTCACTGGGAAATAAAACAGTGGAAGGAACTTAAAATCTATTCTATCATATCAGAGTTCTTCATTTCCCTGTTTGCTACCTTGTGAGAGAGAAGCATTTGTATGGACTAGGCTTTCCAGATGACCAGGAAGAAACCTGTCTTCTGAGTATATTCTGATTTTTCTTTTTTAGTGCCTAGTATGTATGCTAAGTGGTTTTAAAAATTACAGTGTTACATGTCCTTAATAATTTTTTTTAAATGAAGATGTCATATGTTAGCATTAGAAAGATTATTTGAGGTTTAATGCTCTGCTGGAAATGTAGCTGGAGCCTCAAAAAAAAAAAGGTCAAACCTTAGTAGCAGCAGGTTTTTCGAAATATTTCTTATTCATGGAAGCTGAAAAATAAAAAAGTCTGAACAACATCTTGATTCTGTTTCAGACATTGAACGAATACATGTTCTTGAAATTTTTTCTGTAAAAGGGTTTTGCTTTGTACAGAAAAAAAATCCTGTTTACAGTGTGACAAATATGACATTAGAATATCTTAATCAATTTAATAGAAATGTTCCAAAGATTGCAAAGAAGCATTTGCACTAAAGATGACCAGCATTTCTCAATAATATATTATTTATTTGGCCAGCTAGGTTTGGAAAACTCCAAACACTGTAGTTGTCACCGCCTAAAGAAATAACACTTGGCACATTTTTGGTATTAACATTTTCAGGGAAAATAAGTGAGGAGCCTGGAGAAAGAAATCCTTGTGCTTCAAAGGAATCTCTTCTGTATAGGAATAGGTAAAACTTGTGTGGGTTGAGTTAAGATTTGAAAGTAGAGGAATAAGCTCTAGTTCTCTCTGACACCCTTCCCTAACAGGTATCATTTTCTCTGTCACATAACCTCTCCATCTCGAAATTCATATTGGTAAATTTGTTGGAGTTTTTAAATTTTTTAAAATTCTTAAATTATATCACAAAATTGTTCAGAATGCTGGTAGAAAGTGCATGAATGTTGAACAGAAAATTATTTATACTTCAACTGTTATTATAATTCTTTTGCTTTAGTATTTCTATTTTCCCAGTGCACTTTTCCCAATTGCATATTTCACAGTCCTTTGGATTTTGGTTTATCAGGAAGGAACGCTTTTCTCTCTTTACTGGAAGAAATCTGCATGCCTTTCTGCAGAGCTGGATTTACTCCCACACAGTTGAGAAACTGATATTAAATACTCTGTCTAGCCAAAATTTTTTGAAGCCTCCTTGTGTTTGTGATTTGTAATACCTTAGCACAATTGTGTGCCACAGTTTTTGTAGGAAATACTGCTGCCACCATGCACCAGCTCTGTAGGAAATACCCCTGCCAGGTGCTATTAGGAGCATAAGGGGATTTATTTAAAATAAAATCTGAAACAAACCAGCTTTCCCTTAGTTACCCTCAGTCTCTCCCAATCTCATACTAAGAACCACTAGGATGTGCAGAGTCCGAGGAGCCTGTCCAGCAGTCAGGTACCTTGAGATTAATCCAGGTGTGAATTCCAGGTTTAATTGTGATGACATGGTGGAAATGGGACATAAGCTCACATCCTCACATCTCCAAGGTTTTTCCTAGGATGGGGACTACATGCAAGTTACAGATATGCCATCTCCTGCTGGGATCCTGATGATGGATAGTGAATGGCTGATCTGGTAGCCATTAACAGAGGCCATTCAGAGAGCCCTGTTCCTATTAATAAGCCCTGAGCCCTATCCTATTCCTTCTGATGCATCTACATGCAGACATCCCCATTCACTCTACATTAACTGATTTTTCAGAAAATGTGTTCCAGTCTTCCTTATTATACTGCAACAGTCTTTTTGGCAAGTATGATTCCATGGTTATGTTTTAAATTACTTTAGGAAAAGTATCAGAGAATATACATAAATCATATACCAGAATATAGAGGAGCTACAGATGTGGAACAGAGTATCTAAATGAGGAGCAGCAAACCTGTGAGACTTATTTCCCCTAGAGACAAACTTGTTCCTTCTAAACAGAATCACTCACATGCAGCTGTGTGCAGATGAGTTTTAATTATTTTTGCAAGGTTTTTTTTTCATCTGTATCTGAACAATTTCATTATGCGTGTGGCTGGTTTTTGTGAAAGTTTTGCTGATTCTTAAGAAATTGGATACAATTCATCAGACATCAGCATCATAGAAGTGAATGCGCTGAAAAAGTAGAAAGGTTATGGAATAATAGTAACTACTACCTGTTGTTAGCAATATTTTTTTTTTCTGCAACATTTTGTTTGTGCCAAAAACCCCAAATTTCTCTGGAGTGAACTAACTCAAACATCTGAAGGAATAATTTCCGTTAGAAATAAATGCCTCTGGGGAAATGTACTTTAGAGGATTTAGCTCTTACTTTCAAATCTGTAGTTCCTCAGATGAGATTTGTGTAATTGTAGGAAATATTCAAAAAGCTTCCAGGCTTCTGTAGCAGCTGGGTCAACATCTACTTGATTTTATCTGGCCTATTGATGAAATAGTCTCCCACCGAATATAATGTTTCCTTAACTCATGTTTCCCTGCAGTCTGAGTAATGATTTTTTTTTCATGTGATATTTTACTCTGAAGAAAAAGATTAGCAGTTAATTTCAAGTTCACACACACTTCCTCCCTCATTTTTTTGTGGTTGTTTTGTTTGTTTGTTTGGGGGGGAAGGGTATGGTGGGTTGATTTTGGCCAGGTACCCACAGTGCTTCTCAGCTGGGAAGGAGGGGAAAAAATAAGATGGTAAAAACCCTCATGGGTCTAGATAAAGGCAGTTTAATAACAGAAAAGCAAAGGTTACACACAAAACAAAAAGTTTTATTCTTTACTTCCCAGCTACAGGCAATGTCCATTCTCTTCCCTGGAAGTATTGCTTCAGTACATGAAGCAGCTGGTCTGGAAGATTGGTGTCATAAATAATGACTGCTCTCTCCTCTTTCTTTCTCCAAGCTTTTATTGCTGAGCAGATGCCATATGAAATATCCCTTTGGTCAGTCTCTTTCTGTCTCTGTCCCCTCCCAGCTTCTTGCCCAATTCTAGCCTGCTGGCCTTTGGAAAGGGGGAATATTGGAGAGAGAGCCCTGGTGGTGTGTCAGCACTGCTCAGCAGCAGCCAAACACTGGTGTGTTATCAACACCTTTGTAGAATCCAAACACAGCACAGCACTGTGAGGGAAAGCCACAGTGCTGCGGGGAAAGTTAACTCCACTTTTGGTAGACCCCATATGGGGTAGGGGTGTCTGTAGTTATTACGCTGTGATAATCTCTCCACCTTCTTCCATTCCATAATCAAAATTCAAGTTCTCAAAATGGTCACCTGAACCAAAGCAAAGGTTTTTTTTTTTAAATTAATCAGTTTCCCTATGTATAGTTACGAAGGCAAGTTCAGGTGTTTTCTTTAATGCAGCTATTTTGGCTACTGGATTTAATACGCTTTACTATCTGAGACACAGGAGCTCAATGACTTTTCTATCAGAGGGTACTCAAACTCCCAAGCTCTGGGAGAGTCATGTGGCCACTAGACTGTAGATAAAAGGACACCACTTCCCTTTTTGCTGAGTCTCTTTCACTATTGTGTCAAAAATCTATACTGCACTAGACCAGAGAGAAGGGACAAAAAGCAGCAAGAATTCATATATGAGTGTTTGGGGATTGGCCTTCCAGCAATTGGAGAGCTTTCCAGGCATGATTCAGGGACTGTGCATTTTCCACTAAACAGCAGTTGGAAAAAGTCACATAAACATTTCCCTGAACAGGAACCAGGTCTTAGAGCGAAGTAGGTGAATGTTCCAGGGAAAGATCTACCAGATCTCTAGTTATCCTAAGAAAGGAATAATTCCAGCACAGGATTCTTTGCTTTGCTTTCTGCCCTGGAGAATCTCTATCAGAGAGCTGTGGGAACCCTCCTGGGAAACAGAAGCTTGCACTTCTGTAGTCTGGGGTAAACTTTGATATGTACTGTACCACTAGATAAAACAAAGCATCAGTGGGACTAGTAGCTTCTCCTTCAGAGGTCTTGTGAAAAAACAATAATTCTTTTGAAAGTGACAGCATTCTGGGCTGGCTGGCTTTCAGAATAGAAGGGAAAAAGCTGAAGTACCTGAAGTTGGTCTCAAATTAGGTGGCAACTGAGTGAGAAGTTTGGATCTTACCATTTGTACATAAGTGTAAGATGAATGAAGTGGGAATTCCCAGCTCCTCCTGCACATGCATTCTGGCTGTTTTAAATGTTAACTCTGATTCACATGACTACACCTGTTACATTTTACAAGGCACTCAAGGCACGTTTTTTCCCCATAGTGCTGGTAGTTAATGGGTTTTCAGGCTCAGGAATTGGTAATGAGCAAAGAGCACACTTTGCAGAAATATGTCAGAAGTGGAGCCTTCTCAGTGTTAGCCTTTAAGTTGAAATTGTCAATAAATTTTAGCTGAAAGTGCAGACTTCTTTCTGGCTGTGGGGATGGTAGCTTATCTAATACAGAGCTGTCACCAAGATCACTAATCCTACTTCCAAAATACGCTGAATAATTGCCAGCTAGTAAACAAGCTGAGCTATTTGAAAGATAACCATTCATTGTAAGGCTATGTCAGTGAAGGTATTGAGTAAATTTCCCAAATAAAATATGGTCATCATATTAAACAGGCTTTGGACTGAGTAGTTGCCTGCACCTTTGTTCTGTTTGGCTTAATTACCTGTGTCATCTGTCAAGCAATGCTAAAGTGAATTTAGGTAAACAAATCTCACATATTTCATTTGTTTACTGATCGATACTTGGATGGATTCTGAACTTGGTGCACTGAAAGAAAACTGACAACAATAAGCTCTAGCTTTGCTCTTTTTAAAAGGGCAGTTAAAATATCCGTTAATATGGAGGAAGCTTGGGAATAATAGGACATGGTTCTCCATTACACACTGACTTCTAGCAAAAAAAAAGTGAGATAAATGAGTGGGAAATTATAATGCTGAAACACATGAAAACCCATAGCAATCTTTACAGAAGGAATTTATATTAGTTATTTTCAGTGCCTTTAAAATGCCTTTCTGTCTGAAATTGAGGTTGAAAATAAAAGTGTGTCTCATATTGATATGTCAGTCATAGCTAACAAGCACTGTTGGGAGGTAATCTCTTTCAATCATTTTCTTGCAGGCTGGGAGACAGCAGTTATTACTCTGCAAATGAACCCACCAACTGCTTTTTGCAGGATGTATCAGCAGGAGACATGAGTTAAAAAGCTGGTTAAGTGGGGTCACTAAAGAAGTGAAGCATCTCTAAAGGTTAAGATGAACTAAAAGTATCTTCTGTGGAATTTTTTCCTTGAAAAACAAAAGAAGGAGAGAACCTTTTTTTCCTCAAAAATAGTCTGGAGTATCTTGGGTTCTCTGAGATAAATGAAAAATATGTGTCTTATTACAAATAAAAATATTGTGTTTGTGACAAACCCTCCCTCTCTTCCTTCAATCCTCTCTCCCTCCCTTTCTTGTTTCCTTCCTTCTATGATGGAATAATGGTAATTTCTCAACAGTACACGAGTGTCTTTCAAAGGAAATATCCTGCCTGATCTACAGCTGCCTCATTAAGATGTATATTGTATCATACTATAGACACTAAAATCTAACTCACTGAAAGGAATAGTGCCTGCTTTGAAGCATTACCATTTTCCTTTGAAAAGAAGCTCTCTTTCCTTACTGTGAGTTATTTAGAGCAACCTAGAAGCTCCTTCTGTTAGACCAGTATAAGAAAGAGAATGCATCTATATCAGCCTCTTATCCTGGGAAAACCATGAAACAGATATAATTATGACAGCATTTTATGCTTTGGCTGGTATAAATTCTTGTGTTTTTCAAATCATTGAAATCAATATGGTTGACTATAATGCCAGAATAATTATACTGGCAAAATATTTCACAGTTTTGTGGTAAAAGACAAGTTCTATTTCTTTGTTTCTTGGATATTATGCTCTAGGAAGAGGGGGAGAAGCAAAGACAATTATTTTCCCTGTACTTTACACAAGGGGTGTAAAGACAAAGGCACACTTCTGCTCTTAAATTCAGGAGAGGACATGCATTGCACCTTAACTATTTTTACAGGATTATGAAGGTAAATCTAGAGATATAAAGGCACAGTGATGGTAATATGGCAAATTAAAGAAGTGGACAAGCTTATCTGCTTGCTACATATGAAGAAAGTTTGCATTTCTCAAAAGATATATTTTGGTCACTGGCATTAGCACTAGGATGGTGACTCCTTCAGGCTGGTTATCAAAGGCCATAGTGTGTATTAGTTTCCTTTCTACCCACCAGGAAAATTTTTCTCAGAAAAATATGATTTTGCACTTCCATCTGTAAGACGGGTTGGGCCATTGTTGCATGCAAACAATGTGATGTTGCATATCCAAGTCTGAAAATTATGGAAGTTTCAGTCATTACGGTTGTAGATAATGCTAGTGGTTTCTTTATCGTATTTCTGTGAGAACAGACCTGTTATCTCTGTGTAGTAACTATTAATTTTCCTGTTGAAATATGTAAATGAAGTGAGGTGCAAAGAGACATGCTCCAGAGTTACTTTGGGTAACTGGAATTTTCTTTTCCTGTAAGACATTCATATTTCTGTTTGAAACTTGCAAAACCATGCAATTTTCCATGAGTTAACGCAAAAATCACCTTTGCTGAAAGGGTTTTGGATTCCTATGAGAAATTTCTGATCTTTCTCATGGGAACATCCTCCCTGTACTTCCAAGTGATAATACTGAAAGGCTCAGAAAGTGAAATAAAAAGCAGTAAAATTGTAAAAGGACTTCATTTTCTAGAAATTCCCATAATTAGGAGGCACATATTCGAGCACTCTTACGTGCCTGAACTAACTCATCTGTAGTTTTGTGTAGAACTCATTTCAAATCAAAACACTAGAACTGTGGCCTGAGTGGGTTGGGAAATGGTTTTCCTTCCTCACAAAACTCACTGGCATTGACAAGAAGAATGACCTTTACATGCAAACAACATCAGTCAGTCACTGACCCTGTAACTGATACAGAAATTTGTTTTAATTTGAAGATGATTAATTATTCAGAAATAAGTTTCAGTCTTATAGGATGAACCTAGCTGTCTACAATAAATTTGCAGTGGATCTTGAAATGCCTACTGAGAATGTTTTAAACATCTGGTAATAAAATCACTTTCACTGATCTAATCAATAAAAAAGAATTAATTTTCAATGGGAAACATAAAATAAGAGTGTAAGCAAGCAGATGCATGATTTGACCATTCATGTTTATGATAGGCCAGTCAGAGTTAAGTACTATATATCCCTTTGGTTAAAGGACAAAAGTGAATTTGTCATTTAGAAAACAAATTACACTGGTTATATTACTAACAAATCTCTTATTTAACATGAACATTGACTGAAAAAGACATATTCCAACAAAAACCAGGACAACAACAAAAGAAATCTGATTTTGAGTAAATAATATTCTCTAATTAAAATTATCAGCCGCTTCAAAATTGAACAATTTTTAAGATAGTTTGTGTGGGGTTTTTTGGTCAGCCTCATTTTCAGTGTAAGAACTAAAAAATCTGTCCATAAATGATCTCCCATTGCTTTCAACTTAGTAATGACTGACACTGAAATAAAGTGCATTTACAAAGTCTTAGTCAATTCTGTGTGCTAACTTCCTTTAAAGAATATCTGCTTCTACTGTAAAAAGTTGCTAAATTAGTATATAAATCTTTTCAACAGCGTAATTTAGTTGGAAAGTATTTATCAAATTATCTCCCCTTCTTTTCATTACCATCCTAAGAAAACATTTTTGTTTTAATCAGGAGAAAGATAACCTGTTATCCAGACTTTTACTCTTTGCAAGATATGAAAATATATATTTAGCAGAGAATTTTAGTGAATCAAAACAATTAAATTCTTATTAGTTCAAGGCCAAATAAAATCCTCAGGTAATTTGAAAAGTTTTGACAGGATTTTTGTGTTAACTGGACATCTGTTCCTTCCTAGAACATGACTGCTGGTCATTGAAATGAAGAAATATTTCTTACACATCTTTCAGATATAAAGATACTGACTACTCCAGGTCCTCATGTAATTTTCTATGTGGTTAGAAAATGATGTGAACCCCTGGTGGGATTTCTCTCACCTAGTTTTACGTATCTCCATTTTTGTTTAAGGTTATATTTGATTAAATGTAGGCACCTAGAATGAGATTCTTTGCACACTAGACTCATTTGAGTACAATGCCAACATCTCCATAGACTAAAAAATATCTAAGACAATAATTTCAGATATTTCAATACTCTTGTGAGAAACCCACAACAAGCTAGATAAATCCCAGTTCTTTTTTGTGGTATAAATTATCTGCTTCAAGGTGAAATACTCAAGACTGGCTCCATGGTCTGTGAAGAGATAAAGGCTCTTTGAGTTGTCTGGTTATCTCTGAAAATTGACATCGAAAGCTCATCAGATTAATTGCCCTGCAAATTTTACATGGTGGATCCCTTCACTTCATCTAACTCTTCCTATGCCTGATGTAACTATAATAAAGATTCATTTTATATATAGTAAATTAAATAGTGTTTACATTTAATGATGGAATTTGAATAATTAATTTGTATAAATGACAGATTGAGTGAGTGACAGATAGGTATGTAAAGTGGCATTTTGGTGAACACCCAAAACAACACTGAACTGTCATGCAATTACTGTTGCTTCAGTGGCTCCTCCCAGGTAGTACACATAGTACAAATGGTGGCTGTCTATGCTATTTATTTTGTTAATGTTTTGTAATTATATATTTTTCAGGTAAGTGAAGTTACTTATTCACTTAAAAGAGCTGTCTGACTGTCTCACAAGTAGTCTGAATCTCATATATTTCAAATGAATTCTTGCAGAACTAGGCACACGGTACTTATAAACTAGAAACCAATGATTGCATTAATAAAAATAATGTGTCTAGGCAAGAAGTTGTGGAAAGGTCCTTTAGGGATTACCTGTGCTGCAAGGACTGCCATTATATTGGAGTCTACCACTAACATAGAAGATTAGAAGACAAAAGTTTAGAGGTTTTTTCATCTTCTCATCATTCTCATGAGCAGCAAGATTAATTAATTTAATAAAAAATATTTTATGTTGATATATCTGAGTCCATATCACAAATATCGTTGGCATAGTGACAGCAGATAGAACTTTTTCCAGCAAAATATACGGCTACATAATTTTTCCCGTTATGATTTTTCACCTACCTTAAATGTATGCAAGCACAACATAAAAAGTGATGCAGCCATTACAGTCTTTTGAGGGCCAAGTTAAGTGTCATGAATTACAAGAACCATTTTGTTCTTATCAGAGGTATCTAAAGATAAACGTGAAAGAACAGATATTTCTGTACTTCCTAATAAACCTTATGTTCAGATTGCCAAGTCATTCAGCTTTGGGCAGGACATATGGAACATTAGACCACACGAAATAAGTTTTTCCACTGAATATCTCACTATTAAGACATGTGTTCATAATCCTAAATAGGCCTAAGTCCTGCTGTGACAAAAATCATACGTTCTATGAATTGTGCATTCTGTGTAGCTATCCAAGATATATGGTCCAAAAATAAAGCAAAAGAAAGAAAGTACTAGAAAATATAAGGGAAATTAAACAGCATTAATTTTTTTTCCCCCCTAAATAGATTGTGTAATATTACAATTTTCATATAATTTCAAATATCCCTCAGGTATTGATTCTATTGCAGCTCTGTAAGAAAAATGAAATAGCAAGAAAATGCTTTAAAGAAGAATTATTATATCTAGGATAATAACAATACAGTGAGAATAAAACAACAAAATGATCAATTGAGAACAGTAACAAGTGAAAAAGAATAGGGAAAACTTAACATTTAGTAAATAAGCAAAATACTAAAAATATCTTTAAAGATTTCACAGAATTATAGAATCAGAAATATTTAGTTTGGGAAAGACTGTTAAGAATATCAAATCCAACTCTTTACCCAGCACTGCCAAGTCCACTGCTGAATCATGCCCCTAAATGCTGCACCTACATATCTTCTAAATACCTGCAAGGATAGTGTATCCATCACTTCCCCAGGCCTGTTCTAGTGCTTGATGACCCTTTCCATGAAGAAATTTTCCCTAACATCAATCTAAACCTGCCCTTGCGGAACTTGAGGCCATTTCCTCTCATTACTTGTTACTTGGGAGAAGAGGCCAGCACACACCTGGCTAAAACCTGCTTTCAGGTAGTTAAGAGAGTGATAAGGCTTCCCTCTCTTTCCCAGGCTAAACAACCCCAGTTCCCACAGCAGTACCTCATAAGACTTGTGCTCTAGGTGCTCCATCAGCTTCATTGCCCTTCTCTGGGCATGCTCCAGCAACCTCAATTTCTCCTCCAAAGAAGCCCAGAACTGGAGCTGTCGTGTCACCAGTGCCGAGTACAGGGGACAATCCCTTCTGTGGTCCTGCTGGCCACACTATTGCTGATCCAGGCAAGGATACCATTGGCCTTCTTGGCCTCCTGAGCACACTCTGACTCATGTTCAGCTCCTGTCGACCAACATGCCCAGGTCCTTCTCACTTTGGCTGTTTTCCAGCCACTCTGCCCCCAGCCTGCAGTGCTACCTGCAGTTGTTGCAAATGCAGGATCTCCCACTTGGCCTTGATGAACTTCATACAATTAGCCCATCAATCCAGCCTCTCTAGATCCCAACACATAGTCTTTTTGCAGATCAATAGTTGCACCCAACTTGGTATCATCTGTAAAAAGACTGAGGATGCCCTTGATCCCCTCATCCAGATCATTGATAAAGATATTAGACAAATCTTGTCCCAGTATTTAGCCGTAGGAAACACCACCAGTGACTGGCCACCAACTGGATGTGTAATCATTCACCACCATTCCCTGGGCCTGGCCATCCCACCAGTTTTTTACCCAGGGAAGAGTGTACCTGTCCAAGCCATGAGCAGCCAGTTTCTTCTTGAGAATGCTGTGGAAGACAGGACAAATTATCTACTGAAGCTTAAAGTAGACATCATCCACCGTCCTCCTGGCATTCACTAAGCAGGTCAACTTGTCATAGAATGAGATCAGTTTGGTCTGCAGGACCTGCCTTTCATAAACCCATGCTGACTGGATCAAACAGAGAAAAAAAAATAAACCAATATTTTTAAAAATTATTTCTCTCTGAAAGCTTGGCTAGAGTAAAAAGAGAGAAAAAAATAGAGGATTAAAACGGTAGATGGGTAGGAAAAGCAAGCACTTTTAAATCTGAATAAAAGCTTGATGAAACAGCAAAAATTAAGAGAAGTCAACTGCTTTTTCAATTGGTAACCCTAATTTTCAGACTATTAGAATGTCTTTTTTTAACTAAGACACTCAAATTCAGTTAATTGCTATGCTTTCATGCTGTATTATTAGCTGGCAGAACAAAAGAAAAGATTTTTAATTGGGGTAAAAATTTTGTGACTGATATTTTAGTTCAAAAATGAAATTTCTAAGAGAAGTGTTGAAGAGAAAACGCTACAGAATCAAATTAAGGTTTCTTTCTTCCTATTAGCTGCTTTTCATCTCATGTCTCTGTGCGGATAAGACAGCTGTTACTGCTTTTCTCTCTGCCATAAAAATGTGAGGTATTCCTGTTTTGTATCTTGCAACCTATAGTAACAATCTTAAAATATGTATGTGTGTATGTATAGCATGCTGCTGATATTTTACTGTATTGCAATGAGCAAAATCAAGTACACCATGACATTAAAAAAGAAAAAATTTCATTTAGTACTCATTGATCTTTAAGACAGTTAACTCATAGTTACTCTTACCTACGGAACCTTAACTTGAATCTCTTAATTCCAGTCATATTTCTTTACATTATAGTGCAACTCTATAAATGCAAGCTCATCAGAGCTCACATTTTATGCTTCTGGAGCCAAATAACCACTTGAAAATAAGAGAAAGTATTATATATATATATGTATGTATAAAACTGTTCAGCATCTTATGACCTCAGTGAACTCAGAAAGAGTGTAGATCCTTTGTTTGGGTGTTCAACCCAT
The DNA here is from genome assembly GCA_013397075.1 of Rhabdornis inornatus. Taxonomy (NCBI): domain Eukaryota; kingdom Metazoa; phylum Chordata; class Aves; order Passeriformes; family Rhabdornithidae; genus Rhabdornis; species Rhabdornis inornatus. The sequence continues at coordinate 1,189,990 of VWZS01006021.1, read as the reverse complement.
TCTACCCATTCTATTGAAAGTCTGAGACGATCCACAGAGATTTTTCAGAGACAGGCAATTGATTCAAATTTTAGTTTTTTTCATTAAGATAGGGCTGAAGTTTCATTTCATGCTGTGAAACAGAGAGATGGTATAATATCTTCAAAAACAATTGCCTTGATGCTTTCAGTAAGGGCAAAACAATAGCTTTTTCTTCTCTGATCTTGTTCTCAGAAACATCTGAATTGTTTTAAGTGGCATTTTCAAGGACATTTCAGCCTGAGGCACAGTCATTCTTTATGGAATTACTAAATTGAGTGGTTCAAGTTCAGCAAAAAAAATTAGAACAGTCTTTAGATGATGTTAGTCATGAGCCTTCCCCCACGTGAAAAAAGTCATAATATTCCAATATTTTAATTCTTTAAGTGTTTATCACCTCTTCCAGAACATAGAGTTATCTTGAAACAGAATGAAGCTTACCTAATAGCATTACATTGAATTTTGATTAATACTAACACGAGATAGACTTACAGAAATTGCAAATTAAGCTATTTATTGACTACACTACTCAGTAATTATCTTGATGAGTCCTGTGTGTCTCAATGAGCAAGATGAGAGCTTGCTCTGTTCTTCTTTATTTTCCAGATTCTGAAAATATTCAATGAAAAATTCAGACTAAAAAGCAATGATGGAAAGTGTCACAAAGAATTTTAAATGCTAGGAAATTAAGGCCAGTATAAGACACTCAATCCTAGTTAAATATAGAACAAACACAGAATATAATTATGTAAAGAGATGGAAATGGTTAACCATTCAGAACCTTGATTTCAACCTAGCATATTACCAGGGTCTAGTTGAACTTATATACCCACGAAAGTCACACTGCAGGATGCAGCACACCTATGATATTTTTCTCATTCTGCTCTCCTTTACAAACTGCTGCTTGATTTATTCATCCTAGAGAAGGCTCTGGGGATATCTTAATGCACCTTCCAGTACCCAAAGGGGGCCTACAAGAGAGCTGAAGAGAGACTCTTTAAAAGAACATGCAGTGATAAGACGAGGGGGAATGGCTACAAACTGACTGAGATTAGTTTTAGGTAAGTTATAATGAAGAAATTCTTTCCTGTGAAGGTCATGAGACACTAGAGTAGGTTTCTCCCCATCTCGGGACATGTTCAAGACCAGGCTGGATGGGACTCTGGGCAGCCTAGTCTAGTGGAAGGTGTTCCTGCCCATAGTGGAGTGAGGGAACAAGATGGGACATGGCTTTATGGTGGACTTCACAGCGTTAGTTTGATGGTTGGACACAGTGATCTTAGAAGTCTTTTCCAAGGACCCTTCCAACACTAACCATTCTATGATTCTCTTCCTCATTCTATTCTGAAAAAATTTTCACAAACATGCAGTACTCTTGCATGGGAAAAGCTTGACAGGTCCTGCAGATATTTACCAGGTTGTCTTCACACTATGCCAGTCTACTGCGACTTCTTCTCTGTGATTCTTTCTCTATGGCACCAGAATAGCCATAGTTCTGCCCCACCCCACACACAGTGTTCTGTTACACTTTAAGCAGAGGTAAAATTTTTGACTGCAATAATAGGCAACAATTAAATAAATTGCTATTTGTTTTAAGAACCACCTGATAAATCAGCTCATGAAATGTCTTCTAAAGGAAAGCAGTGTTATGTCTAGGGCATACACCTGTATGTTGTGCTTGTGTAACAGGAAGAAGAAAGTAGTTTTATGAGGGGAATGAAGACTTGTTTTAAAAAGATATGTTTCATAGAAATTACTCTTATTCAAAATTATAGCAACAAAAGCCTACTTCTCAGACAACAACTTGATTAAGATTGATTTCTCATTTCCCAGGGGAGCCGTATTTCACATGTAACTTTCTCTGTATGCTGGTTTTTTAATTGTAAACATTTCTGCTAAAGTGTCATATCTGGAGATATCTGGAGCAGTCTCCAGCAGTACAGCAAACACAGCAATTGTGTGGTTGGAGGTATAGTCCTGTCAGGAGCCATAATCTATGGAGAGAAGTGGTGGAAGCATACTTCTTATGCAGTAAAACAGTAGCACTTCAGGGAACATGCCCATGGGGAATATTTAGCTAGAAATCTGCAGGTTAATTTTTTTCCCAGAAGTCAAATGCTATTACTCAAGATTTCCTGGACTTAGAGTCACACTCTGTTTTTAATAAATATCCTCCACCCAAACCAGTTGCTTACAGCCACCAGTTTGGACTGTTGCTAGGATATCAGTGAAATCTCAAACAAATTTCTTGGTTTTTCTCTCTCGGCCGTACTCTTTCTCAGGGCCTTGAGCACAGCAGTGTTGCAGCAGACCTTTCATTAGGGGTAGAAATGAGCCAAGACAGACTCTCATTCAACAACATAAAAAGGGTCCCAACTTATTCTTCTTTACCGATTTGCCATCCTGACTCTGACCACTGAGAGCTCCTTCCGTAGGGTCCAACTGCAGACTCTGCTGGACTGTGACTGCAAGTATTGGTTTGCAGACTCTGAGCACAGCTTTCACCCAGCTCAGCTATGACTGCAGGCTCCAACAGAAGGCTCTGACTCCATCAGACCCAGATTGACCTCACAGCAGATCATTCACTGCAGCAACTCTCTTCCTTGTTTTGTTCTTCTTAATGTCTCTCTGGAGTGCTCCTTCTTCCTCAGGGCTCCTCTACCTCCCTCAGACCCTCTTCCTCCAAGCTCCTCCTTGACCAACCAACCCACCCCTTTTCTCACACTTACCTTTATCAGCTGTGACCCATGAAGGGCAAGGATGTCCCTCTTTTTTGGTAATAGTACAACTGTGACTTATCAGGAGTGAGGTCACCTGTAATCCCTTCTTCTACACCTACACAGCAGGATCTGGCTGTCCTGAAGTATTTTTCTCTGTACTCAGCCTTTGCAACCCTAACAGCCCTCAGGGATTTAGTCATGCCTGTTCGAAATTTTCTCTGATGTGGTGCAGCCATGTAACCTTAGACCAGGCCTCTGGAAAACAAAGAAGCAGTAAGAAGAGATTAAATGAGCATCTCCTTGCCTGTCTGTTGATTTACACCATCAGTCCATGCCCCAATTATATTGCAGTTTTCCTCGTGTCTGTGTCTTTCCCACCCCTGGCCATGGCCTGCCCTTTCTGAATCCTCTCCCCAGCTTGACCTGGGACCTGCAATCCCATTGCAGACCTGCCTGGCTGGCTGGACTCTTAACCCTGCTCCTCATCACCCACGCAGACCTGTTCAGCTACAGTAGGATTGTGTGCCTTGCTGAGCAGGCCTTGCTGACACCCTTAGCCCTCCTTCCTTTCTGGAAGCTCTTCTCTACTTCATGGGTGTGAAATACATTATTTCTAATAATAGTTATTTCATAAGTGTATTAGATGAAATTTAGTATCCTATTCCACTTGCTATTTTCTGTTTCACTGATGAAAAAAGTGCATATTTTTTATTTAGTATAATGAACTCTCCCAGTCTTCTAAATTTAATTAATTTAATTTTAGAATAAAGCAAAAAATACACTTTTTTTTTGTTGTTTTTGAGTATAGACAAATCAGATATAAATGATGCCATAAACTTTTACTGGGTGTAGGCACATTTTTAAGTTTTCTTGTCAGAATACCTTCCTGAACTTTACAATATTTTTGGAGGTTGTGATGATTTGAGGCTTTTGGATGGAAGTGTAGATGCTTTCCACCATGAAATATGTAAGAACATCAACTTTTCTTAGCTGAGAAAATTCTACTTTCCTTATATGTATGCAATGATGTAAAGAGAGAGGAAAACTGTTACCTCTATAATATCATCATTATTGAAGTGTACTCATTACATATCATTTTACACTTATATGATTCAGCCAGGATTAAACTGTCTGTAAGAATTTTACATATACTATGTCATTAAACTAAAGAGCCATGAGGGGCTATCATGTCTTGAAATAAAACCTTGTTTGTGCTATTTCACAATCGTAGGTAAAAATGTGTGATGCAATTGCTTTGAGAAACCATATTCCCTAAAATTATAATAGCAAGCAGTGTGTCCTTCTCTTTTGTAAGTGAAGATTTTCCCAGAAATCTTGAAACAAAGGTAAGTTAAAAGACAGCTGTACAGCATAAAGGTATCTTTAAATTCTTCTATAAAATATCTTGCAGTGTTTTTATAGCAAGGATGTGCAATCTAAGGCAGGATAGGAAGTAATATAAACTGCAATTTCTTGAAAAAACTAAAAAGACATTTCTGAAGGTTTGCCATATTTTTTTATTAATTGGTCACGCATTTATGAATCCACAACTGTAAATTAACATGTGTGTTTTAACAATGAGAAAACAATTTTGCTCTTCTCTAATAGGAGAAGACAGGTTTTGGTTCTATCTGTATAATGGCAAGTTTGCCATCTCTGTTACATTACGAAAACATGGAATTAGATTAAACATGAAGAGTTTACATCTTACTTTTACAAAGTGTTTGTGCACAAACAGGTATTTATCCTTCATATTGAACAAACTCCATCAACACAGAGATAGATAGGTGTATATATATATGAGAAGACAGATATGTTTTCAACACAGAGACAACTTATCTGCAAAGGCCGAATTCATAATTCCCATGTCCTTAATCTTTTCCCTGTTCTGTTCTGGGCTGTTACATCTGATCAGGCAGAACCCAACAAAATCAGGAATATTTTATAAATTTCTATATTTTTTTCATTTAAAAGGTAAAGGATGTTGAGAAGTAGATTTTTTTTCTTGTATTTGCATCTTTTTTGCTACTAAAAGTTTTTGACAGCTGGAATCTGACGTGGTATCAGCAAGAAAAGAAAACCAACCACACCCAAATTTAGTAAAATTGACTATTCTCCTGTGGATTTTCTATTAGGAATTGTGATGCATCTGGTAATTTCTAAATAGAGTTTGCTGCACAGCTTATTGCAAGAGACATATTAGTGTTATAATTGCTGCTATACTGCATGCACATATTCATTTGACACATTTTTACATTTCATAAAAATATCAATTGATTTTAAGTCTTCTGCAGGTGATGAAAAACAGGTACTAGAGACAATTTAAAAGCAGTGTTGTTCAGCCATTCCCGTGAAATCCAATATGCTCTCTCTCATAACATGGTCATTTTAAAGTGTTCTAACACTGAGACATGATTATTCTGTTTGCGTTAAATGGAGAAAAAAAGAATACAATAAGGTGCAATTGCAGGTGCTTAAGGGCCAAAAGACAATCAGGTACCCAAGTCCAAAGCAGAATCCAGCTGATGAACAGCAGCATAAATATTTTAACTATGGAATTGAAAATGCTTTGCATTTAGTAGGGGAAAAAAAAATTAGATTTTAAAGTAATTCTATTTTTATTGTTCACTGTGTTCTCAGTGATCAAATGTGACTAAATACGGATTTTTCTTTTTCTTGAAATAATCACTAGTGTCCTCTTGGCAGACTGTATCTGGATGGTAGCATGTTAGCAGGAAAATATCTTGAGATGTGATACCAAAGAACAGATAAAGGAAGACTGCTGCCGAAGAAGACACACCCCCCAAAAAACAACAAACAACAAACAAACAAAAAAGGGCAATTTAAAAAATATTTTCAAGTACTAAGAGTAAATAGCAAATATATCCTCTAAATAAATGCAGATGACACACCGTACATTTTCTGACACTGTAGTTAGTTGTGGGGAAGGACTCCTCACTAAGGTTGGTTATTATGCCAGTAAATTCTGTCTATATTTGCACTCCAGTACATGTTGGCATAAAGGAGAACCAGATGATGATTAGCCTAAATCAAAAGAATTTTAATAATGATGATGGCCTGCAAAACAATGAAAATATTTATTGACTGTGGTACTCGTGTTGCATGATGTTGGAATCAATGGGAGGTAGGTATATAAAAATTCTCCTGGGATACATTTCTTTTGTGATTTAAACGCTGAAATCTGTTTGAATTCATCTCTCTGCAGATACACATGCCCTAAAGGGTGATTTTTCTCTTGGAAAATTATGATGTTTGGCACTTATTCCTCACAATCTATAGTGATGAACATTTTTCAAAAAAAAATTTCAGTTTTTCAGGGGGGCATCTTTTATTCTTTATTTCTTGAAGGTTTTCAGTTTCTCAGACTTAGCAGGCATGCTGATCTCTTCTAACCAGAAAGACAATTTCACTCATTTCCCTTAATTACTCAGGAGTTTTTTATACTCTTACTACTGGCAATCCACATGCTGGGTGTTCATTTTCCCCTGAAAATTGTATTTTTCTGGAAAAATTATAGTGGCTAAGACTCTGACCACATTTGAACTAAAAATGCTTGTCAGTGTGGCAATACTGGTTAGGAACCCAAATTTTACAAAATGTTTTCCTGGAAGCAACTGCATATTTATAAGGGTATTTATATCACATAAATGCCTTCTGCTATTATAGCTTTCTTCATCTAAGAAGCTAGAATAAATAAGATCAGCAAATTTGATCCACTCACCAATTACACCTTTCTAAAAAGACAGGCCTCAATATGCTCAGATCTTATCATAGTGGTTTGAATTCTATAAGCTTAGATTATTGATGTCTTCATATATAGTCACAATGCAAAGGAATAAATCTGTTGCAAACAGTAGATTAAATGGATGACAAAGTATCCATACTTCAGTAGCAAACAAAATAAAGCTTCATTTGTGTCTACTAGGATAATTATATAACTCTGCAGTTCTTTATAGCAAATGTCTAATTACAAAAAAGCTAGCTTTTCTTCAATACTCCCTACTGGTTTGTTATTATGTGCATATATCAGCAGCTTGCACTGAAGATGAATTGGGATAATCAGAACAGGCATCCCACTGGATTGACTTATTGGTACATTGCTGCATCTCACTGAGGCCTCATGACGATTTATATCTCAAAGGTAACAAGGAGGCAGCCAGAGATTTTATTTAGCTAAAGAACAAATGCCATGTTTGTGCCTGATTGCCCCCAGAGTGTACTTTGTTTCTGAGCTTCTGACTTACTGGAAATAATGATATAAGGCTGAAAGTCATTATAAGGAATCTACCTCATTTAAAATATGTATTTTTGTGATGTTTAGCTTTGAAATAACAGTACTAATTTCTTAGTATAATTTTTTTTTTGTAAGCTGTATTGCTTATGCTAAAAAAGGACAGCAGAAAATGTACTACAGTTTATGTTATTTAAACTGCTATGCTAATAGCAAGTAGCTGGTATTAGTCACCTTGTGAATTCAGACTTACTTAACAAGTACAGTATAATTACTTTCTAAAACTCATCCCAGCTTTATTGTAAATCTTCAGATAGGCTTTTTAATATTGTATTTTTCTTGTGCTTCATTTTTACAACCACTTATGTGTATGCTAATTTTCATTTTTAGACTTCTGTAAAAAGCCTAGAGCAGTTCCTGGTTTCTGCTTATGTTCTTGTCCTGGGAAGGAAATGTACATTCTGCTGTGTCTTTCTTCACTCTCACAGGGAAGATGTTCCTTTTCCTTGGTATGTCACAGCAATACCACAGAAAAAAAGACCTAATTGGAGAATGTAACCATTCCAGAGCAATTTTCCAACTACTTTACAAAGCTTCATGGATAGCAAGGAACTTGAGAACTTTCTTCTAAGATTGTTCCTACACCAGTAGGTACAAGGTGATCTAAGATTGTTCTGCCTGGATTAACCAAGGAAATGTAGAAATGAGTGTTTATGTACCTCTGTTGTGTCTGGAATGAGTCAGGTGTGGCTGCATGAGTTAGCTGGATGAGTAGTATGTATCTGCCCTGCAAAGGCAAGCTGTTTTAGCTCAGGTGCATTTTCTTAAATGAAGCTGCATTGTTTTTAAATCTGAATTTAGACTTACAAAGAGATGTTCTTTGCCATATAAGCTTGTCAGACATACTCTTCTAGCTCAGACTGCTGATCTTCAGTATTTTTTTCTCAGAGTAGATATACTTTCAAAGAAATCATAAATATTTTCTGCTTTTTTCACTCACAAGCCAAGCCTAAACTTCTGTCAAAGACATTTGTTTCCTTAGAAATGCTGACCTTTTCAAAGCACTGGCATTCACTCAGGCACTTACATACTTGTCTCCTTGGAGTAAAGATGTGTTTGGTTCAATTTTGAACAGCACAGACACTTCCTTTCACATTTCACAACCCTAGTTTTAGTGTCCTCCATGTGTCAAATAAGGGAGGTACTCAGATCTTGACAGGCACAGAAGAGTAAGAATGATATAAAACGGCCTTTGTAACAATATGTCTGTTGCTGTTATAGCGATATGGGCTATTTATTATTATGTCATGATTTTGCAACTTCTGTGTCACAGAGGAACATCTAAGGAATTCATAGCTTGCTTTCTTTCTTTTGTCAAGATGTGAATGGGGAATATGAATAAAAATTTATCCTTATCATCTCTTTGCAAGGGATTATAATAATGGATTTTAATTTTACAGTCTCTCTGAAAATATAACTTCTGATAAATTGGTAAGACGTGAAAGAGTAAGATTAAGAAGGAGTTTAATAATTACTAGCAAAAAATAGCTGTGTGTAAAGTTCTGTATATGTGAGAGCAAATTATGTGAGAGCAAATTCTTCCCAGAGAGAAATAAAAGATTTGTTTTTATGCACTATTCAGCTATTTCCAATAGTTTTTTTTAAAGGAAGATGGTAATTTTTTCATGCACATCCTTTTTTTTT
>VWZS01006021.1:1085357-1181290 GCA_013397075.1 Rhabdornis inornatus | reverse complement strand
ATTTTTTTAATAATAATCTTTTTTTTTTTTTTTTTTTTTTTTTTTACACAATAAGGCCTTCAATGGCTTAACAAATTGGTAAGCAAAGCTTAAGTGTAATCTCTGACAGAAGTATTAGAAACTTACAGAAGCTCAGTAGAATGGTGAAAACAAAAGTAAACAGAAAACTAATACTCAATCAGCCAGGAGCTTAGAATGAGAAGAAAGTATTGTAAAACAAAAGGACATTATTAAAGTTGTTTGTATCTTCCAGAAAAAAAAACCAAATAAACAAAACCTGGAAGAAATCAAACTTCTTGTTTTTCATTAACATTTTAATTCTTGCACAATCTTTTCCAGACAGCAGAAAGTTTCTGCTCTTTGTAAATTAAATTCATTGGGGAGTAATGAAGTAATGTCAATCATTAGGTTGGATCAGCCAAGGAAAACATGTAGGCTATTATATCCTGAAATACAGGTTTCCTCTTTCAGACTGCATAGTGCCTGCTCCCTATTTTGTCATCTTTGATGAAATGGCATAGAACTAAAATGAGGAAGAATCTTCCTTTGTTTGAGCCAAATTATATGCTAGAGTAGTGAAGGGCAGCTTTTTTCCAAATTATGTCATTCCTTTTGAGTATCCTAGAATCAGATTTTTAATGAAAGACCATCTTTGAACACTTCCTTCCTGAACCCATGGATTAAGCCTCAAAAAATATATTATCCTGCACTTGGAAAGTAGGTCCTTAAATAAGTGTGTATTCTGTCCTTCAGCATTCATAAATAGATGCTCCCAGCTGGTGCTTTAGCTTTCTCTGCTCGAAAAACCTGTAACTTTGTAAAGTGTCCATTGCAAACAAATTTTTTCTTTCTGTATCAAAGTAACATTAGAAAAATTCCAGGTGCTGAACTTATAGTTTTTGGTCTCATCATGTCTTCTCTTATATGGCAAGTGTTTGTCATTGGTTGGTGTCATTGTCTTCGGCAAGTATATCAACAATGTGAAGGACAACATTGTCTACTTTAATTTTCTCTCTTCCTATCTAGGTGTCTTACAGGACCTACAGTGGACAACACAAAAATATCTCAAGTTATGAAGAAAATTAGAAATTTATTAGTTCAAAGATTTTAGCAGAGAGTTTATATGTAATTTCCTTTAATCACATGATAAAGAAAGATGTAAGACATCTAAGTACAAAGAAACTGCAAATTTTTTTTGTCTATTCTTGCTTGGTGAGGCAGGAAGTTTTTTATGAATTAACATAGTGTGAGCAACAAGTATATAAAGATTACTTCTCAGTGTGTAAGCACATCAACAGGCATTTGCCTTCTTTGGTTCTCAATTGCATTTTTTTCCTTTTTTTTTTTTTGGGTGTGTTGGGGTTTTTTCTCCTCTATTTGATATTTTGCCTGATTTTAAATCAGTTGCAGCTAGGGAATTTTACAGTATTAATGGTGTCATCAAATAACTTTCTATAGAATATAAAATTTCAGTGATTGTGATTTGCTCCAGTAGCTGCTACAATAACATTTTTGGAAATGGTAGATAGCTGTTAATGATTTTATACATTACCTGCCTCAGCATCTCTATGTTAATTGGTTTCATGTCAGGATGATTAGCTATTTAAGTGTTCCTTTTCTCCCTGGGGGAGTTAGTGTGTGATTTATAAGAAATGCATTCAGATTTATTCTATTCTGAAATATTTTTATTCATTGTTTTTAATTTAAAAGAAGACTAGGTTGCGTATAGTTATCCCTCTCCTGACTGCCTTTACATCAAGTAATTATTGTGCAGTCCTTGCTCTACTTTAGATCATCTGCTTGACAGACTATTTCTTTTTATGGATGTAGTAAAGACAACAAGGACAAGTGGAGTGATTTGTCCAAGGTGACTAAGCAACCTAGAGCAGCAGAGTCACGAAGGTCTTCTGAGACACACAATACTTTTTCTGTTGCTGTGTTCAGACTCATTGCTAGAGAAAATTACTGTTACTTTTGCCTTTCGTTGCTCTGCAGAACCAGTGTATCCCTCAGGGAATGAACCAGGCTTGGTTCCAGCTGGCACCACATCAACCAAATTCCTGGCAGTCAGATTGCAGGGTCTTTGTAGGAGATGTGCGAGTCAGAGAAAAGCCAGCTTCACTTTCAGAGTCTAGGATGAGTTTGAGAATGGAACAGTTAGAGGGAAATAGCACGGCTTTTTTACATTTAAACTGAGCAGAGGTAGTATGGAAATCATTTAGAGACAATAAACGAGAAACTCCCAATCCTTTTTTAATTATTTCGATTTTTATTTTGGGGCCAGTTGACAGGGCAAAGCATCGCTTTAAGGGTTATAACTGCACAGGTCTGACTACATCTACTTCTCTCTTCTTACCAGCCTACTAACTCCACACATGAGAAATTAAATCCTCAGGATGGTAAGGAATACTTGCCAAAAATCTCTACAACTCTCTAACTATATTTCTCATAATATTTCAGTAAAACAAAGAAAAAAGTAAAACTACAGTCTACTTTTTATTATATCTGCTGTTTGTTTGCTTAGAGATGAACATAATATTTTTAGGAAAAGTTTATATGACAAATTTAGTTCTTATGTATTATTCATGAAAAGACTATGCATATTTAATAATTTGCTCACTATTTATAGTTGATTGAACTTTTTATAAAAGTAAATGCAAAAAAAAAAGAAACATGTAATGAAATATGAGATTGTTAAATCTTTACTTGTTTTCAAGGTAGGGAATATAAAACATTAAATACTAAGTAGTGGTAAAAAGACCCAGATGCTGGCAATTTAGAAGCTGTTATAAACACTTTTGTTTTTTATTCTCTTATCAGTCATGTTAGTCATTGCTCAGTGCAATGCAATCATAGTTTCTCTTTCCTGATATGTTTGACAGCAATAGAGGGCAGTTTAAGCAATCCACTGGACTCCAAGGAAGGAAGGAAGTGTGCAGTTCTCTGTGGTTTTGGTTTACTGCTGTTTTCCCTATGCCTGTATTCCACATTAAAGAGGTCATGTGTCCCCCATCAGACCTGTGTGCTATGGGAAGAAATGAAAATTTGCTCTAAATGGGCTTGGGTGAATTCTTTTATTTTGTCAAATTAGCCAGAATACTTGATTTCAAATTTATGACGACTTTTATGTCTTTTTTGTGTTCCATGCAGGAGAACAGACTAGGCTTCATTTGGCATAAAGTTGCTGATAAAAACTTAATTCATCAGGGTGCTTGAAGATATCTGAAAACAGTAGAATAGAAGCAATCTCGACGGGCACTCTACATCATTTAGCCACACTGTTTTTGATCTGTCACCAGAAGCCATGCAGACAGTTTAACATATTGTCACACCACGGCCAGATACAGCTTTGAATGAGATAATTGGAGGGCTGGAGACAATCTTGGCAGTCCTGTGCAGCTGTACCAGCATTGTGCTGATAGCACTATCTTACTTTTGGACTCTTAACTTAGTATTTCAGCTTGACACCTCACTGTGCAGTGTGGACATGCAGTGTTCTGGGGCCTGAGTGGACAACTTGATTTTGGCTGCATGCTAACAAAAGAGCATGAGATTTTACTTTGGTCTCTTAAACTGTCTTTCGTCATAGCTGGAACAGATGGAATTTTATCATTTTCAGTTTGGGTTGTGTCTTCAGACAGATTTTTTGACCATAAAAAATAAGATTAGGACCCGATCTGCTATACAGTTTTCTATTTTTTTAACCAAAAGGATTGGACTATGACAGTGCTAAAGGAAAAAAACATCATCAAGGCAGCATTTTTTTTTTATACAACCAAAAAACCGTGTCCTTGCTTCTTTGAAATGATTAGTGAAATGCTGACAATTAGTTGCCACGAGCAATGGTTGCATTGCTACCAGCTATTGGGTATATATATACATGATGTTTCAATGATTTATCAAAGAAATTAAATATTTAATACTTATTGGCTGAAGCAAACAATCAATACTCCATTGAAATTACTTTAGGCCATTTATTCCAGGCATCTTTACAGAACAAAATGAAAGTTTTTAATCAGAATTGGCTTGAAAACTGTTTATGACTAGAAAACTCCATTTTTATTATATAATATACTCACAAAAAGCTTTTTCATCTGCTTCTTGATGGGTTGGAAGCTTTATTGTGTCTGTGAAAAGAGAGGATGGAATCACAGTCTCTATCTGTAACTACTCATAGTCTTATGCTCAGAGTGTTTGGTTGCTCATAAGAATCTATGTAAATATTCATGACTATTTTGCAACACGTTAGAAGCAGTACTGTTCTAGGCTAAAAAATTGAAAATTAGAGCCATGAGCAAGAAACAAGGGTCAGCAATGCAATCATCATTCTTAAGATATTGTCAGGCAAACAGGTGCTGAAAGCATGCTACTCATGTATAAATAAATTTACCAATAATCACAGCCTCACACTCTTCACAAATTATTTTCTTCCTGAATTTCTGTCAGATTATGGAGCCCAATAAGTGGTCAATACCAGCGTATTTTTTACTGACAGTCACTCTTTCTGGATTTCAAATACTTCCTTTTAGCAGTGAAAGAGAATGTATGAAACACTGCAACACTCATCCTATTGAAACATTTTTGCTTCTGCTGAATTGCATTACAACCATTTGTTTGTGTTAAAAGAGTTTAATATTTTGACTCTCTAGAATAGCAGAACTATGTCTGAAATAAATGTTGCATGTGTCATGCAGAAGTTACCAATTATAACAGGTTCAATACATTTTCCCATCATGTTCTAACTGCTGTGGAAAAAGTTAATTGACCATTATCCAAAAGCCTAGCCATCTTTTCTTTTCTTCAGTGTCACACAATATGTTTGTCTCTTGGCATAGGATTTGATGACTTTCCAGCACTTGGCTTATATCCCTTCTCTGTGAGATAAAGTATGCATCCAAGATGTTGAACCAGTCCTCTCATAGCTATTCAGTAGCCAGAAGAGTGTTCTGTAATATAACTACAGTTTCTAGAACTTTTTCAGTTCTTGCCTTGTTTAGGGAAAGAATTTGGTCAATGTCTAACTGGCTTTCAACAATACAAATCATAATTTGATCCAGTTGAGAGCTTCTGCGTTTGCTGTAATGAAATGCTTCAAAATATGAAACAGAGATCACTCTGTGCCACGTTTTGTTTAGATGCTGATGCTCTGCCAACATACAGAAGATGGAAACCTACTTTGTGAAAATAATCAGCCTTGAAAGGGGTCAAACTGCTTATTACATTATGGTATTAGGCTGATTTAGTTTGTTAATGCATTTGTACTGCTTAAATAAATGTTTGAAATGAGCCCTTTGGATTCATATATGAATGTTTTAATGGAGATCCCCTGTCAGCGGTTACATGGCACAAAATCTTTCATTTACACTCAGCTTAAATACTGCATGGCACTGCTTTCTCTGCTGTTTGCAGGGTATTGTACAGTATTTTATATAACAATGTAATTCAGAATCATGGCTTATTATGCTGACTTTTTATATCTGAACCTCAAATTTTGAATGTGAATGTGATTGAGACTACTCTAAGCAAACCTTCCACAATTGTGGATATTTATTCAGAATGCTACCACCTGTTTAACAGGTCCCCAGCAGTTACCTGTAGAGCTTACTAATAGCTCACCATACAGACCAGGAAGAGGTGACACATCTGTTCACATGCTCTTATGGCCAAACCACAAGCAGGAAAGGAAATGTTTAATGATGTATTTCATGTTGCTGCTTAACAGGAAAGAAAAAAATGGAGAAGGAATGCTAACAGCTGTACAAATCTGTGCAAGACTCAATATCTGGCCTGTTATGCAACTCTTTCACAGGTTTCAGCAGCAGCCATCCATGGTGTGGGGAGGGCCTCTGTTCTGCAATCACAGGGTGATGTGACAGAGCACAGAACAGACATGCAGGAAGATCCAACAAGGAGGATAGTGGCTAATTCTATAAAATAACATCAACATGAAGAAAGGATTAACATATGCCTAGCAGAATGCCTGTAATGAGGTACTTCTCCATGAGGGAGTTCTGAGATGGCTCTAGAAATCTAATTAAAAACTCACTGGTTTTTTTGAGGATGTGTCCACCTAGACTTACATGCCTAATTAGGGTGGCTTATTATCTGTGTGCTGCAGAGCTGGGGACACAGATTCTGACAGGTTATATTCCTTGTTACCCTAAATCTATTTATAGAAGCATTTAATTTGGTGCTTCTATAAATCCTCATATAGATTTATTTGCCTTGGAGGCAGGGACAGAAGAGGCCCTAGGACTTTGTGTAGAGAAACAACCTCAAGGAAAAGTGTTTTCTCTGTCCCCAATCACTATCTGTACTGCACATAATTCATAGAGGTGGAGGCAAGTACAATGGTGTCATTTCAGTATTAGCTTTCAGTAACGTTGTTAAGCACTTTATGGAAATTCTAAAATCTGCTAGAGATGGTTTTGGGTGTTGCCAATGTAGTTTTGGGACAGAGAAAGAAAAGATAGTTACAAACATTCTTTTTCATGATAAAAATCTAATCTATGTGTATTTTAGCCCCATTATTAGTTACAACTGTAGAATTGAGAATGCAGCCTTGTTGAATAAAAGGTGATTTTTTTATTTTTAAAAACTGTGGTTGCGTTTGTCATGATAATGTGGAGATGGATGAGGTAATGCTCAAATTTCAGGTTAATTTGAATAGTTTTGTTTTATTATATTTGTAAAATTCTTAAGATATTGCAGAGATGTTTCTGCAGATCTTGCTAAACTCACATCAGCATGTTCTTCATTAATTATACATTCTGTACTGCACAAATATAGTGAACACTTTTAGAAATAAAATCAATTAACTTTTTATATTTCTATATACGAATAGGTATGTGTAATATCCATTCATTATAGTCCGTTGGTTTGCTGTAGGACTCAAAGGAGACAGTGAATATCTTTGCCATGCCAGATGAAGTAATCATTTTCCTAGCTGTTCCATGAAGAAAATATTTTTATTTTATCAGCTCCATGGTATTACTTGTTTCACTCCACTATCTTCAATCAGCTAAACATTTAACTGTAGTTTAATTTCATTTGCTTTAGTGACTGCTTTCCATTTTTCATTAAATATGTATTATTCTCTAATATGAGGAAATGCAACCCTTAAATCTTAATTCTGAGAGTTTTTACAGATTCCTACTTTCATAAATAGAAAGACTATACTTATGATACTTGGCTTTTTATTCTGATGTGATTGAGTGATGTATCTGAAATAAAGAAAAACTCTTTTTGATTCATTAGAACCAAGCCTCAGTTTATCATAGGTCCTTGATACATCCTTTACAAGTAGGCACCTGTGATTAACTGGGACCATGCTCTGAAACATTGGTTTAGAATACTCTCCACAGAGAAGCATTTTTAAATAAAATATTTGCATACATGCCTTGATATTTCTTGAAAGAATTTATAGTAATCTTGGTAAAAGCCCAAGCAAAAAAATAAAAAAAGTCCTCTTTGTATTAATTGGTCTGGAATCTTGCATGTCTAAAAAATGAAGAAACAGGCATACAAATAATATTTTCCAAAGGGAAACAGATGCATGAAAATGATTCCTATATTCATATTTGAAACATTTTTAGTGAATTACTAGATCCAATTGATACCACTGCCAATATTTTTGTCCTAACACTTCTCTATTTTTAAATTTGCTATTATTTTGCATAAATACTTCTGGTTTTAGTGCATTTCTTAAACAGTATATATTAAATTTACACACAGGCAGCAGAAAAAATCTAATCCATTAGCTCTCCATGACAAATGGTTTAATACAGATGAAGTAGTCATTGGAATCTTTCCTGCAGCCACAAGAAGCTGCTAGCTTATCAGCTGGAAACAAAGAAGGATCATAAAACATTTCTTAGCAAAGCCAAGAAGAATGATTTGATAACTAAGCCCTCCAGTAATTGAAAACATATAACCCATATATTTCTGAATTATAGCTGTGACTAATCTTCTACGAAATAATTTTTTCCTCCCAAATATTTTCTGTAGTACAGCAAAAGTGCCTATGAGTTAGCAGGATGCTCTGAGATATAGTCATCATTTAGGATAAGTTAAGTTACTTCCCTGGATGCTAACTCCTTCCCCTCCCACTAGCCACCATACAACCTAAAAGGCAAATGGGAGAATGACAGAAAAAATTCATTTTGTGATCCTTCTTGAAGTCGCATGTTATTTTATTTATAGTTCTATCCTTCAGTTGTTTACATTGATAAATACAATAATATGAAAGGTGAATACATTTGTTATCAATTTCCTTAATTTACATGAGTTAAGGAATGTGGCAATATGAGTGGAATATTAAAACCTGGATTTAGGTAATTCAGTTAAATTTGATGAGTCGTTAGCAGTAGTTTTCTCAGAAACTTGTTCTTTGACCTGTATGGGATAAGTGGGTGGTCTTTTTCATGGGCCTACCCAGATTGCAGAAAATACTGTCACAGTTGATACAATATGGCAGAAGGGATGGATGAACTTCCAAAGAGCCATTGTATAGTAATACCCAGATAATTAAATCTCAGAGCTTTATGAACATCTTAGTACAGGATGAAAATGTCCTAAAAGGCAACTTTTAGCCATGCTTTTTATCAGACATTATTTTTTATATAGGATACTCAGAGTGATTTTATTAACATGGGACTAGCAAAGATATCTTGGATCAGACCATCCTGTCCTTGCTACAACAGGCAACAGCATTTATTCATATTGCCTTAATGGCATAAAACTCTATCTCAGATCATCAGTCTCTGTTATGAGTCTTTCAAGACAATTTCACTACTTCAGTTTCTCAGTAGGACACCACACTGTAATTTCCAGCATGATCTCCACTGTGTCATATATTACTGTGAAACAAGGCCTTACAGTTTTGTACCAAGTATTGTTACTGATTTAGGGTAGTTTTAAAACTGGTAAAAAAGTATTCAACATGTTATGTCTTTGTCCATAACAGGATTCTTTTAGTGTTTTCTATTAGCATATTACCATCAGGAGAGATGTTATAGCGTGGGAATTTCTGCTTTCAGATTCTTTCTAAATTCTTTTGAAAAAAGACATATGGCAGACACATTTTTAAAACTGTAAAGCTCAAATATCAAAAGAAAAATACAAATATTAATGTAGTAAGCAGATTTTTTTGAAATCCTTCCTTATGCTTGGCTTAATAAATTTTTATTGTGATGTAGCCAGTTAGGATTTTATTTTGTTTCATACTAATATTTTACATCTTACAAAAAGAGTTTTCTTTACTAATTTAAAAACTATTTAACTTTGTTGAAAAATAAGCTTCATAAAGACCTTAATTTATTAATAAATTAATATTTAAATTAAACATATGTAGCTATATTGAATTCTGCTCTAAGCAATTTCTGAAATAACTTGTGAAAATTGCTGGAAATGAAAGAAATTGTAGTTCAATCTCTTCCAACTCAGTACAAGAGAGAAATAAGTCACCAACTTCACTTTTGAAGCAGAGATGGAGCAAAATCTCTAAAGACAGTAAAATTATAGGGGGAGAAACATAATTCTTTTCCCCCCAGAATCTACTGTCTAGACATCAGTGAGTTTCTTCAAGGAAGGAGCAGATTTTTATATGAGAGATTTTGCCACCATTTAAGAGTCTGAAAAAAAACCAGCAGAGCTTCCTATCAGACTATAGTAACTGAAGTTCTGTGAGTTCTTAGAGGAATAGAAATCAGGGCATGGACGGCAGCCACTTTTTTCCACATCTTTTGTGTTTTATATATTTCCTGTTTCTTGGTGTATGCCTGTATTTTTGAATGATTAAATTCCATTCCTATTAGACCCTTTCTGTAAGTGGTGCTGAGATAACTTGAATTTTACTGGTTTGGATTAAATGGGGAGGTGTTGGTTCCATGATCTTTTGCTTTAGTTCAGTAACTGTACTTCAATTATTAAAAAAAACCAACAAAACAAATAAACAAACTAAATCAACCAGTCAATTCCCCCCACTCCAAAACCCATAAAAAATCCCCCACAAAGACACCCTAAAACAAATAAATAAACAAAAAAGATTGAGCAGTATTTTCCCTTTCATGTCTATCCCTGCATCCAGATATAAAGATACATTTGCCTAGGAATTTATAGAAAAAATACTGTTAACTTCTATAGTATGCTTGTTTTGTGCCCATTCCCCATTTGAGGTTTCCTGATGCCTAAAGAATATGAAAGATTGAATTTCATCAGTGGCCCCCTAAATCACATATCATTACATAAATGCCAATGTAAATGTCATAAAAGTAATCATAATAATAATAAAAAAAGAAAAACAGCTTTTGTGTTTAACAATTGTATAGGACAATAGCTACTGCATGCTCTTATATCTAGTAATGTGTTGCTTGGCTTTATATTTTCCCTGTGCTCTCTTCAGTTTAGAAGGTTGTCAAATTAAGCTAACTCTCAAGATTTTTCATGCACCTCCTCAGGGCATGGAGCACATTCTTTTGACAAGTCCTATCCTTAGGCTTGTTTTTCCATGAAATTAATGTAGATTCGGAACATGCATCTTCCTTCCTGAGCAGAATATCTGTTGAGCAGAAATTCATCCCTGGGGCTTCAGACACTTTCTTCCTTGCTCTTGCCCTGCACTTCCAAATCCGATAACATGGTGATTTATCACCTAATCCCTGAATACTCTGTTGTGGGGATACAAACCCACAAACGGTGACTTTTGACTCTCCTAGCTGCCTGGATTTCAGGAAAGCATAACAGTTATGTAAACAAATTTATTTAACCATTATTTTTTTTTCCTCCTCTTCATATTTATATCATCATTGTTTTTAGAGTATCATGAGAGATCAGTAAGGCTATCTTTAGTATGGATAAATGACTTTCAAAAAAGGAAAAACTAAACTGTTCAAAATTGCCTCTCTATAAGTCTATTTTTAGTGAAAGTAATATTTTTCAATCACTCAACAATTCCATATTAGAAGATAACAGAACTTCTATGAGCTTCTTTCACCTCATTTAATTCAGGATAAATACTTAATTCAGGATAAATATTAGTGGCAATACAAAGGAATATGATGTTACTAGCATGAAGATTTTAAATGGGAGGACACACTAATATTACTGGGATTTCTGCCTGGATGGAAAGACCAATATGTTGGATAACATTTAATCTTTCCAGAGTGTAAATGAATAAGTTAATTTTATTTAGAGAGTTCTAGACAATATCAAGTTTAAAATATCCATTTGTGATAAGAATTTTTGATTTTAAAAGATCCACTTCACTGTGCTGAACAAACAAAAGGAATATATCACATACAACCTGCCCTATAAAGGACTTGTTTTTGTAGGTGTGTGTTTACTTTTATGCGTTTGCATGCATTGATACCAATTCTGTAGTAACATTTTTAAGAAAGGGTAAAAAATGCTGCACAACAGCTTCTAGGAAAGAGGAGTGAGAAAAGGTAAGAGGAACAAGCCTGCAGACACCAAGGTCAGCGAAGAAGAGGGAAAGGAGGTGCTTCAGCTGCCAGAGCAGACCTGTGGAGAGGATCATGGTGATGCAGACTGACTTTCTGTAGCCCTTGGAGATCCATGGTGGAGCAGACATCCATCCACAGCCCATGGAGAGCCACATGCCAGCACGAGTAGGTAGATGTAAGCTCAAAGAAGTTGCAGCATGTGGACAGACCATGCTGGAGCAGAGAGGGTCCTGGCAAGACTGTGAGCCTTTTGGGAACTCATGCTGGAGGAGGGTTCCTGAAGGGACTGCACCCTGTGGAAAGGACCCACACCAGAGAAGTTACTGAAAAACTTTACTCAGTGAGAGCGAAGATGTGATGAATTAGGGGAAATATAAAGAGGAAAAAATGGCAAAGATGAATTGTTATGAACTGACTGAACCTTCATTCCCCATCTCCCTACACTGGTGGAGTGGAGGTGGTGGAAATATTCATTGTAAAGTTGAGTGTGAGGGAGGGGTAGAATCAAGGTGTTCTCAGAGCTGTTCTGATTTCGCATTAATTTACTCTGTTACACCTAATTTGGCAATAAATTAAATTCATCTTCCCTAAGTCTGTTTTGCCCATGCCATTAATAGGCAAATTATCTCTATATCCTTATCTCTATTTCTGAGATTCTTTTTTTTTATATCTTCTCCCCTGTTAAGGAAGGGGGGGTGTAAGAATGGCTTGGTAGACAGGCAAATTTAACCCCCTACTAGTTCTCATCCCTTGGCACCTGGTAGAAAGACAAATTTAACCCCCCACTAATTCTCATTGTTCTTCTATAAGAACATCTCAAAAGTCGCTTACTGAGATATCTTGCTTTGATTTTAGACCAATTAACATGCAACAACATCTACAATCTTCTATTGTTAGGATAATTAAAAAACAATAAAAGCAAAGTTCAGATTTACCCCTTACAAAGGCCAAGGACAATTACTTGAAATAATATCACTTTCAACTTTGCTTTTCCTCTTTTCTGTATTTGCCATTGTGTTAGCAGGGAACAGAGCAAGTCAGCACAGAACAAGCTTCCTCCCTCTCTGAGCCTTCCATTTCTGACTTCTTGTTGCATTGTGATTGACTTACAGCCCCATTAAGTATTATTATGTAGCATTGCAAAAACAAAACACATAGCCAAAATATTGTTTTATTTACAGTCTGAATGATAGAGACAATGAAATTAATATTGTATTTCTCAAAGCTTAACACAAACAGATGGTAGAAATACCTGAACTGAAAAGTTTGTTTGATTTGGTAGTTCCTATGCCCAGACAAATTTAGGAAACAATTACCTATTTTTGAAATGGGGCTTTTTTTCACATTGAAATATGACATATATCTGCTTGCCACAAGGCTGCAGAGACAAAAGCATATAGATATACATTATCCTCAAATTATTCTGTAAGCAGTTTTTGTCTTCAGAATCTCAGATTACTTTTATATTTAATTTCATCAGAAAACAATGTTCCTTTGTTCCTCTCAGAGGGCTACTCTATCCTCTGGGATGATGTGAATAGTTTTAAGGAATGCAGAACCACTATACCCAAGGGGAATGTCTGTCTTGAATTGCCCTGCAAATCTGTGTGTGTATTGCAAGGTTTCTCATACACCCAGACAGTCCCATCCTGCCTGCAACCTTTCCCAGAACTTAGGGAACAGGAATGGAACAAACAAAATCTTGCATGGTTTATACTGAGAACCTGATATTTGAGTATTGATAGGAGTCATCAGACAGATCTCTTACGTATTGTTCTGGCTTTGTGCTCATATGCATATAGTCCTATGAAAATCCACACTTCTGACTCCAAATTATGTATTTCATTAACTCCTTCTGTCAATAAATTAACAAGTTTTTACAAAAATTAAGCCTAGAAAAGTAGCCAAAGCCAAAGTCAAAAATTGAACAGATGTGGGAAAAGCTTGAACATTGATGAGGAAAAGCTTGAACACTGATGAGGAAAGCTTCTGGCCTCAGATTTCTTTTTAAAGCAGCATGAAGAAAGCATGTATGGATTGGCAAAAGGGTCAAGCAAATGATTTATTGTCAGTGGTTTTAATCTTTATTTTTCATATTAACTAGTATGTTTCAGTTGCTTTGCAATGGGGAATGTAGAAGAGCCATCAACAGTATTTACTGGTCCATTACTCTGGCTAGGTAAAAAAGTTTCTTCGTGGAGTTGAGAAATGCACCACAGCACAGACTACCAATGAATCTGCACAGCGCTATTAAAGCAGTAAAAATAAAGCTGGAATACTCAGGATTCTGGACTATTTGGTTTCTCTGTATTATAGTCAGCAAGGATTTAGAGAAAGGATACTGATCTCAGTATCTTAGCCACTCTGAATTGGCATAAATGCCTGATTGTTACTTCTGCTCATCCTCATTTTCTCTGTTGCAGAGTACGGAGCAAGTACTTAAAGACAGCGGGATGGGTTTTCCTGTCAAAAAATAGTCTGCATAAAACTAGAATAATAAAAAATAGAAAATAGAATAATAAAACATAACACTCCAAAATGTGCAGATCTAGCTCATGTGGGCTTTACATAATGACTTTAATGGAGTTACTCCATAAGTACACTGCTGGATGTCACTAAACCCACAGCATTTAATGCAGAGCTAGTCATTGTCTCCAACAGAGTTTTGACTCACTAATTTAAATACTAAAATGATCATATAAGTCCATTACCCTTCCAGTCTGTAGAAGACATAAATCTGGAAGAAGGTAATAAACGACTGCGCTTCTCAGCAGGACTATATACATATTCCCAGATTAAAAGTATTTTCTTTAAAATGCTATTTCTTTGCTATGGACAACCTCTCCATGTACATAAAGGTAGTGGGAGAATAAAAAACAATAAAACAGTGTAATTTTGTAGCAAATCTTAGCAAATTCTGGTTTAATTTACATTTGAAGTCTGTGTTGTGTTTTCATGACCAGGTTTTGGTGTGTGGGAGGCTACAGGGGTGGCTTCTGTGAGAAACTGCCAGAAGCTTACACCAAGTCTGGCAGAGCCAATGCCGGCTGGCTGTGGGACTGACCCACTGCTGGCCATGGCCAAGCCCATCAGAGAAGGCAGTAAGGCCTCTGTGATAAGATATTTAAGAAAGGCAAAAAATGTCTTTCACAGACATAACAATGCTCCAAGAAGAGAGGAGTGAAAATGGGAAAGAGGAGCAGCTCTGCAGACACCAAGGTCAGTGCAGAAGGAGGGGCAGGAGGTGCTCCAGGTGTTGGAGCTGAGATTCCCCTGCAGCCCATGGTACAGACCATGGTGAAGCAGCTGCCCCTGCAGCCCATGGAGGGCCATGGGGAAGCTGAGATCCACCTGCAGCCCATGGAGGAGACCCACGCCAGAGCAAGGGGATGCCTGAGGGAGGCTGTGACCGTGCGAAACCCGCACTGAAACAGGGTCCTGCAGACCTACAGGGAGAGGAGCCCACACTGGAGCAGGTGTCCTGGTAGGACTTGGGACACTGTGGGAGACCCTGCATGGAGGACTGCACCCCATGGAATGGGACCCACGCTGGAGCAGTTCGTGGACTGAAGCCCATGGGAAGGAATCAAGTTGGAGAAGTTCATGGTGGACTCTCTGCAGGAGCAGGGGAAAGTCTCCTGTCCCTGAGCAAAAGCAGAAACAATATGTAATTAACTGACTGCAATGCCCATCTCTGTCTCCTGCACTGCTGGGGGAGGATGTAGAGCCTGAGAAGGAGGGAAGAGTGGGTGGAAGTTGGGTCTTTAAGATCTGTTTTAGTTCTCATTATTCTGCTCTGATTTTCATTGGTAATAAATTCAGTCAATTTCCCCAAATTGGGTCTTTTTCTTGTCCAGTATTATGACAGTAATCAATCAATGATCTCTCCCAGTCCTTAACTCATGAGCCTTTTCTTTTCTCCCTTGTCCAGTTGCAGAGGGGAGTGATAGAATGGCTCTGGTGGGTACCTGGCATCCAGCCAGGATCAACTCACCGCAAAGTGAGTGCCCGGGGCATGTTTGCCTAAACCGAAGTGTGTATTATAATACCTGTAATACTGTTATCTATATATCTCTTTCAAATGGTCAAAAATTTGGGGAATTCTCATAGTAGTGGGGTGTTTTTGTTTGTTTTCTTTTTTGGCTGTTTGATTTGGTTGGTTTTGTAAGAGTAGAATATTTTTTATACTTTTCAGCGTGTTGGGGAACCTCTTGCGTCCTATAGTACACATTTACCAATGAAAAATTCCTTTATGATAATGAATATTGTAAAGTCTTCTTACAAGCTTCATGATCTCTTTCTGAGTAATGCACCTATTCAACTGCAGAAGGCCACAAAGTTCTTCAAAACAGTATAATAGACTCAAATGTCTATGCAAATTGGAGTTGTAGGGAAACTAACCTTTTGAAAAGTCTGTTTCTCTCTTTTCCAGTGGTAGTGGCAATTCAAGCAAAGCTTGTTGTATTTATAACCTTATTTATTTATTTATTTTTGCGGCCCATTTTAGAACAGTTAGTCTGGATTTTCACATGAAAATCTCTCTACCAAAATCACCAGAATATATTTTCCAAAAATCTCAACTTTGCCTCACTTGTCATATTCTTTTTTATGCAATGTTTCTCAAAGTAATATTTGTAACCTCCAAAACTGAATTTCCATCACAAATCCAACTCATTCTCTTTTTAGTTTTCCACCAGAAGAAGAAGGGATGGAGAAGTAAAAAAGAAAAGGCCTTAATTTGGGTCCTGGGATAAGATTACCCTACTGTGCTGATTCCTTCAAGATTTCCTGCGAATTGTCTGAAGCATTTAGAGGAAAACCAGTGTCAAACCCCCTTTATGGAGCACTTGCAAGTAGCCATGACATGTGGAGGCAAAAAATGCAGAATTGAAAATCTATGCTCATAAAGTCTTTTATATATTGGATAAACTGATCTAAGACTTGATTTTAAGCTATAAGGTAAAATTTGCCTGGTCTTATAGGTGCCTTCCAGGTTCTGTACACATTGGGTTCTCAACTATTTTGCTACTTTAGTAGCATGTAAATACAACATGGGTGAGACAAATTATTATTAGCATTGCTGCCTCATGGAAACTGTGCTGTTGCTAAAGTACATGGTACAGTACTTCCTGGTAATACCACAAAAGGTTCCTGTCACCACTGGGTTATTACGAGCTTTTGTGACATTCAGATATTTCATTGCTTTTTAAAAAAATTATTTTATTACACTTTCTGTTTACACTTTGATAGCTTTTCTAAAGCAAATAATAAACAGAGATGTCTTTTGCACTACATACATAAAAGGAAAGTGCTTGCCTGCTGTATGTTCTAGCCTCACAGGACTTAGATCAGAGAGTTGGCTTAATTCACTGTCATTTAAAACCAGATGTTTTTTTCTGGCACAGTGTCTTGCAAAAGCAGCAATGAAATCCATCAGACGGTACCCAGGGAAGCTCTAGTGCATGAAATTAAATACCACAAAGTAGAACAATGAAGAACTGAAAATAAATCCTAAAAAGAAACATACATAAACAAGAGACATTTTCCTCAACCCTCTACTGAGTGATGAGTTCAAAGGAGGTCTTTAATACAGCTTTGCTGACAAGATGGAAAGCTATTGCATACCTTAAAAGTAGGTGCTGATGCTATATAGACTAGTATACACACGTCTAGTTATCATTACACAAAACAGTTATAGTCTCTGCTTCCAGGAAGGGAACAGTGTAAAACTACATTCACTGGTTTGGAATTGTAGGCTTTATACAGCTAGAAGCTTTTGTAGAAAGTGGACTTTGTATTGGTTCTGTATGGCTGCTGTGCTACAGAATTTTAAAGCTGTTTTGCCCCAAATCTGCACCTAGCCCCTTGTATTCTCTACAGATAAAACAGGATAAAGTAGACAAGTGTAAATATAGGGGGGATGGGTTAAGGTGTTCCTTTCTCCTTCTCCTTCTCCTTCTCCTTCTCCTTCTCCTTCTCCTTCTCCTTCTCCTTCTCCTTCTCCTTCTCCTTCTCCTTCCTCATTAATAACATTTGGATAGCCAGCTCCAAGTTATGCTGAAGACTGTGTGTACAGCATCACAGATACAAAACAGAATACATACCAAGGACACAAAACACATCACATATTAGGTAAATTTCCTCATCACTTTCTTGATAAAACCCAGCTTGAATTAATCCTAAACGAAATAAATTCTGATTCCAAGCAATCTATCTAAACCAAGCAATTCTACTAATCAATGAAACCTGAGAATCTACATTCAGAAGTTTCAAAGCTTTAATTTTCTGGCATCAAAAGTATCATTGCTAAAAAGGTGAAGGTAAGACTTTTCTACTTGTACTGGTGAACAAAAAAAAACAAACCTGAAACCTCCAGGCTGAGAGAAATATAATTTAATTATCTAAAAGTGTATACCCATCACCAGAATGTTTTCATTCAAAAAGAAAGTCTAACTAAACAAGAGAACTGAGAGAATCAGTTGAGTAACTGTGAGTAATTTTAGGAAAATTAATAACAGAGTTAGGGAAGACAGTTCAAGGATGAAATTTCTAACAAGAATATCCTCATATAAATCAAAATTAAGAAAGATAATAATAACAGTCCTTCAAAACTCATTTTTCAAGCAAAGTTGTTTAACTCTAAAATGAGAAATGTTAGAAGTTCCACATTGCAAACACATTATGCTTACTGGTGGTGATATAAAATCTAAAGAAAGCCATATATGTAATGTTCAACACAGCAGTTTGACAAAATTTACAAAGGTAATGTGTCAAAAAAAGGACCTGCAGCACTAACTCAGTGCATAAACAGAAAATATGAATAAACGGGCCTTCTTTCTTTTTCATTCACTGCATAAAATCTGTTAATCCTAAAGCAGTAGATAACAGAACTTTAACTCCCTTCCTTTTAAAGATGTTTTAGTTTTCTGCTTCCTCGTCTTTCTTTCACAGTGAATCTATTTCCTTCCCCTATTTTTGTAATCTGTAGTAGTCCATCTTTGCTTCCCCTAAGTCTCTGATGCTAACACAAAAAATGCTAAAATGCTTGTTGAACTCATCCTTCAGACATCAAGTGAACAGCATGAAAGCAAGCTGCAACAATTCAAAGCAATGTTTGTGGTACTGAGAATGTTGCAATATTTTCCCTCTCAGATACTGGGGTGCCAAAAAGAACATGCTGAATTGTTTTCTCAGGTTTGTCCAATACTTGTGAGCCTCTCCCACAGAGACAACTCCTTCCTTAAATTCATAAGCACTCATGTGGTTTTGAATAGCTATGACACATGATTACTACTGTACCCGCTGTCCTTCCTGGACACTGTTTAGATCCCTGACTACGACTTTATTTTATTTATCTTCTACATATGTAGGACTATTGGGGAAAAAAAGAATTTTTAACTGTAGCACTAGAGGGCACTATAACCTCCGAGATAATATTGGGCAAAATTTTCCTCTATAAGCAACATACAAATGTATTATAAAACCTTCCACTAATTTTGCTACATTTGAACAGTCTACAGAAGTGGCCAAAGAGTGACTATCAGTGATTTATATAAAGTACCTCAAATGATTTCTCTTTCCTTTTTACTTTAAGATTCATATATTTCTAACCAAACCCATGGGAGTGGATATTGAAAAATATATGAAACTTTTTTAGATGCAAAGAAACAATAAGAGATGGAAAATGAACAAGGAAAGAAAAAAGCAGAAGGAAAACGGAGGAGACCATAGTAGATGAATTTGTTTCAGTGTAATATTTGATGTGAAATACCTTTCAAAATCTCCCTTTCTAATAAATTTATTTTTGCTAGATACAAATAATCTGGACTGAACATACGGAAATATGAAACATGGCAAAAAATAGTAAATTATTTTTTTCCTAGAAAATATACAGAGAATTACCTTAATACAGGAAAAGTAGCAGTACAGAAAAAAACAAAAATTACAACCAGAATCCCATAGCACCCAAATAAGAGATTACTTTGAATAATAATAAAAAACAAATCATTGATATAGAATTGCTACTATTTCACTGAACAAAAAAGAAATGTTTATTCTGTGCAATTCCAAAGCACAATATGAAGTCTACAGAAACATAGATTTGGATCTCTGGAGTTGCATTACTGATATTTATCTTATACCTAAGAAGATTTACATGCTTAAACACCTTTCTAGTTATGGACTGCATTTTTTTACATATACTGTTTTCCAGAATATACCATTGAATCAAACAATGGTTGA
Source organism: Rhabdornis inornatus (assembly GCA_013397075.1). Lineage (NCBI taxonomy): Eukaryota > Metazoa > Chordata > Aves > Passeriformes > Rhabdornithidae > Rhabdornis > Rhabdornis inornatus. The sequence continues at coordinate 1,161,587 of VWZS01006021.1, read as the reverse complement.
GCATTTCATTCTGTTTTGGCAACCCATTATTTTTTGTAGCCAGTATGTCTTTCAAGAGCCGTTTACACTCAGAGTGCATAACTGTAAGTGTGAGGAGTTATTATTCCATAGAATCATCATCATATATTGGTTTAGGTTTGAAAGGGACCTTGAAGATCATCTAGTTCCAACAGTTATGGATTTTTTCCATAACAGTTCTCGAGTTTTCCCTAACAGTTCTCGTACTGTTGTGACAAAGGTGGTCTCAAAATTAGATAGAGCTCATCTCATAGAATATGAGCTAAAGGAAAAATGTGATTGGACAAATCATCTTGCAAGGAAGCAGAAATACTGAAAGAAGCAGGAGAGCTAGCCAGGAGACAAAAACGAAAGCAAGAAACAAAACAAACTTCCAAACTGATTTTCAAGATGGGATGGTGGAACAAACGATTGGAAGCAAATTACTTAATAATAGACTGATAACAACATTTTGTTCTCCAGGGTATTCATCTCATTCTGTTTCCACAGTAAAGTGAAGATGGTTAAACCAGAGCATTTTGAACAGCACCTGATACGAATGCTCCCATTCAACTCTCTACAACAACCTTTCTTCACTGATTACAGACAGAGCCCAAGGACACTAGCAAAGCACTTAATGACAGCCATTAAAATAAATAGCTGAAAGAAATATAACCTATCTTTTGAGATGGAAGTTGTGAGGCAAAGAAGAAATAAGAAGCTGCTGCATAGTGACAAATGCAGTCATTCATTAACTTGTCTGAATGGGTCTGCAGGTGGTGTTGGAGGAAAATACACCTTTTCCTGTTAGCAGGAGATGCCCTGCTCAGAGATGCGTGCTCAGAGATTCCATTACCTGGAGCAGTATCAGAACTAAATGGTTAGGATTACATGGTTTGTCTATATAATTTATGGTTAACAGAACAAGCAGCGTCAGAAGCCAATGAGCTCTGCAGAGATTGTAGTCTTCCACAGAAATAAGGAACTTCGAAAGCAATTATTTAAAAGGCTAAAATGTATTAAAAGCTAATAATGAAATTTCAGATTTTTACTAAACAATAAGCATCTTCAACTCCTGACAAACATCCAGCCAAAGAAAAGCCAACAACTTTCCAAAATCTGTCCACTTACAGCGTTTTTTTGCCACTGACAGAGACACGGATTCTCAATTCTTGACCTTTCCCTGACTCTGAAAAAAAAAATATCAGCAAGTTTCACAAAATCTTTAAGAAAATCCACATTTTTTTGTCAACAATAACTAAACTTGTCAAGAGAGGATTAATTTTAAGCTTCCATGGCAGTTCCGTATTATGGGAAAACCAGTCCAGCTGATGTTCTGGGAAAAAAGGAAAAAGGAAGCAAGCCTGCAGCTTTTACAAAATTTGTACAGAATTTGATATTTGGCTAAAATATTTCATTTGTTAACCTCATTGATGAAAAAAATGTTTTCTTCTAACAGGAATACTTTCCTCCTGCCTCTCCAAAGCCCCATGAGTTTTCCTAGAAATCTGTAATGAAAATCTTTCAACTCACATAACAGTGTTATTTTCTTGGGTTTTTATTAGGGACGTTTTTTCTGTTACCATTGCTCCAATGTAACCAATATAATCTATGTGAACGTCCCAAGGACAGATTACATCTGGTTTGTTAACCTGTCTAATACACGTCACATTTGGAATGGGACCAGCATGAAGGATGGCCAGATGTTTGCCATGTCCTGACAGCTTCCTCTGCCAAGGGCAGGGCTCTGAAGCAGGGGAGATTGGCACTTCCTTGAGCAAATTTAGTCACCATGCAGCTGGGTAAGCATGACAAGAAAGACAGTCTAGGAGGGATGTTGTAACCATGACTGAGCGAAAATTTCCTGAAAAGGTAGCACATTTAACTCTCACAAGTAATTTTTTTTTCCTCAAAATTATCTTGAGATGGACCATCTTTCCTCTTTACCTGTATACTGAATACTCGTAAGGAACTCAGTCTTCTATTTTTCACCTAGACTTCACATTTTTTTAACCAAAAATTCTAGTTTTTGTAATACACAGCTGGGATTTGGTGCCCAGTTGTTTTAAGCACTAAATCTATATAAATAAAAGTCAGATCTTTGTTCCAAAGAACAATTAGAAATCCCAATTCATCAAATACAGTTTACTGTATTCCTCAGAAGTATCAGTGTTTATCACCTTCAGCAGCTGTTTCGATGATAGAAATATTTTGAATTTTTTGGCATAATGTACGTCAAAATGTAATATTGAGGTTTGGGGGTTTTTTTGTACTTTTTTGCATATTTTATGAAATCATTGTCTATTTTTCTAGAAAAACCTCTGAGCTAGAAGGAACACCATTTTTCCACATAGATCTATAGCTCAAGCTATATCAACAAAGAGCTCATAAGTTCAACTACAACATTTCTCATTTCTTTAAGAAAAATAAGATCAATAAAAATAGTTTGGCATTTTAAGTCTGATAAACAAATGTGTGGTGTCAGAGGCCAGAGGATCTATGATGAGTTTAATAAAAGCAATCATTCTGTGTCATATAGGATGCTTTCAGCTGTCTACTCAGACGGCATATTACAGATCTCAGAAAATGAGTATGTAAGAGACAACTTTGCAAGTAATAATAGCTTTCATGGAATTTAAAGGGAGAACTCATTTTCCTTTTTCTAGTTTTCTCCCTACTCCCCCTAAGCAGTGCAATTAGATTATTTTATTTGCTTCCATTCTTATTTTGAAAAAAAAAAATATCCCCAACAACCAATCAAACAAACCCAAAATGACAAAAAATAAGATAAATTAAATTGTAACTGAGCTTTGGATGTTTGAGATCTACAACTTAACATCTCACAGACTGAAACTATTCAGATTTTTATTCAGCTTGACTCCATTTGATCAAAGACTTCTCCGGGATGTTCAGCATTTCTGAACCTGCTAGTGAACACAAGCACATTCAGAAAGTCATGGTTTTCTTGATAGCCCATTTCAGAAATTAAAACAATAAAGAATCTTATTGGTCATATTGTCATGAGAAAGGAGGTAAAGAACGCAGGAAACAAGGAATCACATGGGAGGAGGGGAGGAATAATGAGGAAAGTAGGACGGAAAGAGGGAGGAAATCTTTATGGAAGATTATTATTTCTGAGGTTATGAATCCAATAAAATTATATCAATTCTTAATAAAGTTACTATGTTAAGATAGAATTTAGATTATAAAATATGCATATATATATATATATACACACATGTAAATATATTAAAGCTGGTACATTCCTGCTTTTAATGGAGAGTTTACAAGATCCCTCTTCTGATACTCTAATGCTCACAGTGTTTTCCATCCCAAAGGAGGGATGTGAGGAAGGCCTCCTCCCAATGGAGGTCTGTGACCCCATGAAGCATCATCATCTTGACATCATCAGCACTATTGGAGTTGGAATATAGCACTGTCAGGTCACAGAGGCTGCCATATATAATTACACAGGACACAGGATCGCTACCACTGGAAGAAATGGAAAGTTTTGTTCTGCAGATAAGTTTTCTCTCAGACTCTGTGGACTTGTGGCTTCCCCCACTTTTTTCATCCTGCCTGAGGATGAAGAACCTGATGCTGTTTGATCACGGATGCACTGGACTCTGCAGGGCATGTATCAGGAGGTGAGCTAAAGGCAAGAAAAAGGGTCAACAGAGGAATGTTGACCCACTTAACCATGGTGGAGTCCACCAGGCCAAACCATACCTCCTAAGGAAGGATTCTGGATGTTCATCCATATGTGAAAACAGTATGGAGAAATAAGAGTCAATTTGCTGAGTAAAGCCCTTGCTCTTGAGAATCCCAAATGTGTTATATGCTAATTATATTTAATTATGACCAGTTCTAATTAAGGCCCATGAACTCGACAACCATTAGGCACAGCAGCACGTATAAGTGAGAGGCAGAGCACAGAAATGGTTCAGTACACCTGACACAAATCAAGTTTACAAGTTCCAAGACTATGCAATGATATGTAACAAGGGATGCTACATGGGTACATTTGGGAATGCACTTCCCAAATGCGCTCACTGGGAATGCCTTCCCAAATGAAAATCCTGATTTAGAGCATATGAATTCTCTTTTCTTTAGCCCAAGGGTAAAAGCTATTCAGCTTAAGGATATTTTCGAACTACTTTCTTGAGAGTAAGGTCATATAAATTGTCATCAATCCTAGTAACTATTCCTTTGCCCTTTTAGTAATGTTGGCCTGCTTTTTCTGTTTTCTTTCTGCTGTATATGACCCAATCATAAAAATGTTACATAATAGGGATTGATTTCCTAGTCTAACTAAATAAAATCTTCAGTTATTGTGACAAAGAATAATATTGCTGAATTATGTATTAAGTAGCATAGAAAACAGAGTTCTGTCAAAAAAAACAGAACTAGCAATCTTAGAAAATACTTAAATGAGAAACTATTTTCCCCTGTTTTGATTCTCTTTGAGCTATGGAAATTATAGCTGTAACTGGTATCATTAGGCTGTAGTTGACTTCAGAGAAAAGTATAATATTTAAATAGTTTCTTTTTATCATGAAACTACAATTCAAGAAGTTCCTGAAATAGAGCCTTAATCCATTTTTACTATTGCAACAGTAAGAAAATAAGGTTAAAAGAAACCTCAAAGGGTCATATATGGATGCACTTGCCTGGTAAATACATATAACCCCAACAGTGGAAGCAGAACTATACTAAGAATTAGTTATTTTTAACTTCAGAAAAAATTTAATATTTGAAATTGCTTTGTAAATCCCCTACCTAGTTTATTATCTCTGCTTAACAAGATTCTGTCTGCTCCATAAACAAGGGGACCAATTATTCCTGCCATTGGGAGATGGTTGGCACAAAAATTTGAGTACAGCTGTTGAATGTTCTTTCATTTTCTATGGATTGTGAGCTGAAAATTTTTTGGTCTTCCCTCATTGATTATATTTCCTACATTATTCTCCAAAGATGCCCACAGTCAATAAACAGCTTTCTGATATTTTTTTCCTGAGGCAGAATATTTTGTTGGATATTTCACCAGCGTTGAGTAGAACAGGAGAATTACTTAATGAATTTAGCAAATAATTTCCTATAATGCAGGAAGATCTTTTGGCCTTCTTGCCCAGTTCGAGTCAGACAGGTCTTGGCCTTCAGGAATAACCCACAGTGGAACAGAATCACTGTGGGAGATATGCAAAGGCTTTGGGATATTAGTGAAGAGATCACTGCATTAGTTTCTGGTTTGCAACTGACAGAAATCCCAGAGAGCTGATAACTCTAAACTTAAGGAATTGTTGCCAGCATTGATTAGAGATGTATGACTCCTCAGTGATTTGGGATGTGATGCTGACCAGGGAAAGGTGATGTATTACTTGTTTCCAAGTAGTCTGAACAAAGTATCAGATTTACACATAGCAGTATCCAGTCATTTGGGAAATAATTCTGGTTAAATGTTTGTTAACCAGAATATGATTATCTGCATGACTTAGGTGCCCCTGAGCTTTTGAGGAGCTCCAAGCATCTGTTTTGACTTTATTGTTTTTCAACAAAACTTTATAAAAGATTTACAAATCAACCCTTGCCTTGTCATCCTGAGAGGTTAGCAAGACAGATAGGCCAGAGGTATTTTTGTGTGACTGATTCATCCAAGATTCATGATCGAGAAATGCGCTTCACTCTCTTTCCTGAATTAAACAGATTTGGGAATAAGTTGTAGCTGGGTCTTGAGCCAAAATGAAAGGTCAGCAAGCAAAATTTTGAATCTTCTCTGAAGGATATCAGAGAACTGGAAGACTGGATATCCTTTAGTCTTGCCTTTCTGATTCAGTTTCTTGGCCTAACATGAATATAATTATTAGCCTTTTGAGAATATAATTCATGTTTCTAGGCTTATCTAGAAAGATCATAATTTATTCTGATTTTTAAAAAGTTTCTAAATCCTTTCAAAGATTTAGGCTGCAAGATTCTAAAAGGCAGATTATTTCTGAATAGTTCTTTTCAGCATAAAATAGAGCCAACTGTTAGTGAATATGTTATTGAAAGTGGAGTTTTGAGATTTCAATGTTATGAATATTGGATTGGTTTATCAGCAATCAAAGACATACCTCTAAATTGCTATTGATTGTTTGTTATCTGTTTTAAAGCCAGCATTTAAATAAATACAGGATAAATATCTGGAAGAAAAATATTTCTCATGTTGTCTAAAGTATTTAAAACAGCATGAGTAAGTATAGAACCTGGGTATTTTCTGGGTTGGCCTGTAAATTAAAAGATACAGTTTTTTATTGGTGTAATGGTAGAAATTAAAATTGTAAAAACAACTTTGTAATACATTAAAATGCTTATTTTGTTCTATTTGTTAATTTTACACTGATATCACCCCCAAAGATGCCAAATAGATATAAACTAATAGGGTGTTTAGAATTAAGTGCACTGCTAAGACATAAGTGAAATCGCAGTAAGCCTTTAGGATTTGAGCAATTTAAAAATATCTATTCCATTGCAGTTTATTACCTTCTATTAAGATAGGTATTTCACGTATGAGAGTATCTAGATGTTAAGGAGAGGACCTACTTTCAAAAAATAAGATTGATTTCTCTCTTGTTTTGTTCTTGATAACACCAGACCAGCGCTGAGTACTGCAATGAACAGAGCTTTATTTTGAAGTGAGTTTAGGAATATTTGCTTCAATAGATCTTTCAGATTGCATCTTGTTGCTTCCATTGTGCAACTATTTTGAATATTAATTTAATTTTAATATAACTTCTTAGGATGACAAAATTAACACCTAATGAAATACAGATCAGGGTGGGGGTTTAGTACACACAAAGTCACTCACTCAATGCCCAAAATACCCCTGCCTGCCATGAGATGGGGTAAAGAACAGGAAAAGTAAAAGTAAGTTAAAAAATGGATTCAGATATAGACTGTCTAGTAAGCAAAGAGGGAACTTGCAAAAGCAATCATCCACCATCTCTCACAAGCAGACAAATGTCCAGTCAGCAGCCACTTTGTAAAGCAATTCCCCACCTCCCTCCCCTCTCCCTGATCCCAGCTTTCCAGGCTGTTTCTTGCCTCCACCCCTCCACTCTCTAGACAGGGGTGGGGTCCCTGTGTGCAGAATCAGAAAAAGAAAACACGAGTCTGTGTAAGGAGTGATCACTAATAACCAAGGCTTTGGTGTGATAGCAGCAGTGCTTTAGTCATAAATGCAAAGCACAGCACCATATGGACTGCTGTGAAGAATGTTAACCCAGCCAGACCCGGCAGAATCAGTTCAATGCTATTTAAGTGTCAACACTATAAATGTGTAAAAACACGTGACTATTGCTTGGACATTTTAGGTATTTTCTTCACACTTTGGCACAGAGGTAGAATCATAGCATATGCCAATGTCCATGTGTTAGGTGCAATTAATGCTGACAAAAGTGATGCTACCAGCCAAAATAGGTGAGATAGTTTAAGGTAAATGGTAAAAAAAATTTCATTCCCATAGAGCTTCTCAACTAATTTGAAAATAAAAACCGAGTTTAATTATAGCATTCTTCCACCCCCAAAACAAACAAACATACAAACAAACAAACAAACAAGCTAATCACTGTGGAGGAGATAAATTCTGATCACACAATCATTCATTTCAAATTGAACTTTTTTCTTTGACATGACTGAACTTATGTTATCTATCTGTCATGTTTGTTTGATATCAGACAACAAGCATGTTATCAGACAACAAGCAAGATTAGAAAAGATAAAATATCAAAGCGGATGCTTTCCATTCTAATCTCGCCAAGATCTTTTCATTAAATAGGAGAGCTCATTTACCTGTAATGTGAACAAGACCAATAGTGGCTGAAATTTGGAACACCTAGAATTTTACTTTTGTGTCAGTGCTTCTCATGTTATGAAAATCTCTCTCTTAAAAAAAAAAAAATTGATTTACTGAGAAATTAAAGAACATTCTTTCAGTCATTTAGGAGAATGACTACACACTTGAATACACCCACAAAGCCAAAGCTTCTAATCCAGTAAAGTTTTCTATGCTTTTTAGATGCTGTATCCATCTTTGTTTTTAAAAGAGCAAGATATTTAACCAGAACTCCTTAAAAGGAATATTAACACTCGCTTTATCCTAAAGTTACACTGTAGCAGAGTACCTAGCAACAGAATGGAGAATAAGGTCCGTAGGGAAAGCTAGGTCTTTAGGGAATTACCTTTGGCAGCTGTGTAAACAAGATAACCACATTTCTCAGTTTAAAATGGGGTAATAGTGAGTTTCTTTATGTAGACTGAATGAACAAGCCAAAATATTTATGTAAACTGTAGCCATGTAGCCACCCATGCAGACAACACTACATAGTAGAATTTTCAGGAATTTCAGCAGAACTCTGAGCACGTGAGCTGTGATGCACTGGCAGACGCATTGCCCAGACTTTGTGTGCTATCCCCCTGTTATTAACCCTGAGGAACACCTTCTAGGCTAGCCACGGGATTAGCCTAATCTTTAGTGCCAGGGAGACGCATTGGCTCAACTACCTTCACAAAACTATCTGTATCCTGCTTTCCTTGTGCTACACAGAAGTCAGGAGATTATCTGTATGTAAAGCGCCTACTAATTTTGAGCTAACCTTGCTGCCTTTGGGGGATGACTTCTACACTGTGAGGCTCTTCCACTGAAGTAAGAACATCATATTCTAATACACAGTTAGGAAGAGGCCAACTGAATACTATAAAAATTGTAAAGAGAAGATTAGTATAGTCGTTTAGGAAAACTATGCACAGGCTTTAAATCCTTAAATTACAAGCTATCTGGATCCTATAGCATTTCTACTATATGCTAACTATCCCTTAGGACTACTTTTAATCCAGATAATTTCAGCAATCTATTTTAAAGAGCTATGAAAACAGTCCTGGAAGAATGTAAAGCAGATGTGGACATTTGTGTCCAGAATGAAGGGGTCCAGAACTACTGGACTCTACTTTTCTCCACTGCTGAAGCCAGCATATTTAAAAATTATAGTATAATTTGTTCCTCTATCTGAAACCATATACAACGTTTATATTAATTCTGTAAATGAGAAAAAAGAGTGAGGAATCTTCGTACTGTGGCTAAGGGAATGCAATGTGAAGAACCATTTTACACAAATGGATGAAAAAGTATTGAAGAAGGTTTCTTCACGCTTCTTCCTTAGGCTCCTTCAAAATGTACGTTTCCCTCACACAGAAATTATTAGCCATCACTGGCCTTACCAGGAGTTATTACAGTGACTAGCAAAGAGTTAGTAGTTTCATAATATAATTTAGGTGACCCTGTAGCATTTTTTGTGCATAACAAAATAAACATATGTTTAAAGTCCAAAATAAAATTCTATGTCTTCTCAGTTTCTTCCCTGAAGTAATTAATTGGTAATATTTGTCTTTAATGTGAATACAACTCTTTTGACTATGTGGAAAAATCATCTCTACAAATAACATATGCACAAACAATAGATTGTCCTAAGGAAAAAATCTTTAATATAAATTGCAGCTTTTATTGCTCATTTCTTGCTAATTTGCCATGCACCTTGTTAATATTCAGCAATCTTATTAATCTGTAATTTTCAGGATCACCAAAATTTCCTTTGAGCTATGATTCACAGCATTTGCCATAAAACATTCTGCTATAAATTGTGTTCCAAAAAAATTTTTGATCCTTTCTTTCAAAAATTGGTGCTTTTTTTGTGACATCCATCTGAAGGTTTAGAGTGCCTCCCCTTTTATCTCCTTTTGCATGAAAGGAGCAAAATAAACATTTTGCTTTCTTTGAAAACAACAAAACGGACAAAGAAAGAGAAAATGTCATCCAAAATCAAGACATTTTCTTCCCATTAGTTATAGTTAATAAATGCAAAAAGCAGACGTCCAAAAGCAAAGCAAAGAAGATTTCCGGTGATCGAATTTCTAAGAATGCAAATCTTAATGACTCAGAGAAACAGGTAAAAAAATAAGATAAATAGAAAGTCAAGGAGATCTTGAATAGATCAAAGGTCTGTTAAAAGATATATGATAGGAAGGGAAAAGACTGAGTCATGAATCATGTTTTTCCTAGGACTAGAAGAAATGAAGAAAAACATTGCATTGGGAGATTTCTCTAGCAAGTAAAAATGCACAAAAAAATAAAGGAAGGAAAATATTACCAAATCCTTCAACTTTTTTTAAGTTCCAACTTTAATAAGGAATCTATATTTTATCTAGGTATTTTTAGGATTTATCAGCATATGTAGTCAATGTATTTTTAATAAGTGAGTCAAATTACCTCTTAGCAAAAGATGAGTGAGTAAATTCACCTCCTTTTACTTAAAACTGTTACTGAATTTAGTACGTTTTGAGCCAAGAAATTATAGACCATTTTTATCTGTTAAAAGAATATAACATTCTAGATATGTTAATTCATTATTGACAATCCAGATGTGACGTAAAACAAAATAGAACCCTAGTCTCTATAATTCTCTCGTATAGGTACAAGATGACTAATTTCTTTTTATCTGCACATATTTGCACACCAGATTGAAAAAAAAATAATAAACACAATTTGTTTAAATAGATTGTGGTTGTAGACAAAAGTTGAGCTTAACCTTGTTTTCTTACTTTGAAAACTTGGAAGTCCATGACTGGCTAACAGAAACTTTATACTTCTGCCCTTTGGAAATGTAGATCTTTAAAAGACTCCAACACAGTAAGGGTTCAGAGCAGTTTAAAATATTATTACGGTTACAGTTTGGATTACCAAGCAAAAGAATGCAATTTTACTAGGGCTGGTATATTTGAAACTGAGTTTCTTAATGCCATCAGAAGAGAGTCTGGTGGTTTTATGCAACACTAATTCTCCACCTTTTCACTCTGACTTTGATTTCTGACTTTTTAAAAGCCTGAATGACACCAAAATATTTCCTACTACTCTATAACACATTCATCTGGTCATCTCATCTAGATTAAGCCTCTTTACTGGAAAATTTTATGAAACGTGTATAAAATTAAGGAGGTTTGACCTTAAAAACATTGTAGCACAAGACATGAACATGGACCCTCTATTTGAGATAACAGAAAGAAGGAATCAAAAAATATTGAGAGGCCATGAAAACTAGTGACAAGGAAGATAATGTTATCAGCCATTAGGAGGGACAGGGGGAACTAAATGGCAAAAAAAATTCAATCCCCGAACACAGTTTTCATCTCGTGTTTAAAAAGTCAGTTCTGAACATTCTGCATTAAACCCTGTAAATAAATTTTTATTGATTTTTCTCATCTACTGATTTCAAAACAAGTCAAAAAAATACCATTTTATATGGACAATTTCAGTCTGCCATTCTGACATTAAACCTTGGAAACTGAATTTGTTGCTTGAATTTTTATCCCAAATAATTTAAATCCAAATTGTAAATTAAACACCAGAACTAGAAATACAATAAATAAAGAAATTTAATCAAATTTCATAATATATCTTACACATGTAGATTATAATGTTTTTACAATTTCTAGTCACATTTCTCTTTCATGTGAGCAGGTAGCAACTAAGAAGAGAGGGTTCAATTAAAAGTAAGTCACTGTCAAAGTGGTAGTACAATTACAAAACTGAAAACCTGATGTTTACTGATTAACGTGCCCAGTGTGGTTTCCATTTCTTTCAATTGGAATAAGGTTAATGTGGTCAAAGTTCTTTATGAGTGAATAGAAAAATCTTGCATTTTACCTCAGTCATCCTGACGATCAAACTGTTTTAATGGATTTCAAAACTGTTACTCTATAGTTTAGCTCAACTACATTTTGTCTATGAATTTCCAGAAGTCTTGTCACCAAATTATCTTGCTTGGGACCAATATCTGCAAGGACTGAACACCCTCTTCCAATTAGTAACTCTCTGGTTAGAAAAATATTTCGGTCATCTACTGAAAATATTTTGACTGACATTTGGATGCTGTCCTTATATTGAATGTCAAAAGTGTTTTGGAAAACTAACATCATATAAGTCAATAAAAAAATCTTCTGAGCTATAGGAAAGACCAACACAAAAGGACTTGAACAGTAGACCAGTGCACTGGCAGATATTCCTTTGTATAATCTTTGATATTGGACTGAATGCTTATCTCATCGGCAGATATAGCTTTGGCTTAGGGAGAATTCTTTCCAGCTGAGTAGTACATTCAAGTTCCCAGATGTCTTTATTAAAAGAAGGTTATAAACATGCTGTGTTTTAGGCTGCTGGAAAATCTGGAAGTTGTTTTCCACACACACACACCTTGGGGGGAAAAAACCCTTTGAAGAAATGTTGTCAATTTTATGAACACACACAAACCAAACCTTCTGATTGCATTCTGTGCAAACATATAGCTGATGGGGTGAAATTTTCAGATTATTATGGCCAATCAGAAATAAGTAACAAATAATTCCAAAGAAAGAAGAAATAATTCCAAATAAATAATTCCAAAATTCAGAAATAAGTAACATGATTTGCTGTCCCTCCTCTCTCCTTGTGTGATGCTTATCCATCCTCACACAAGTCGTAATCTCTTATACAAGTCAGTTATAAATATTGTTGGCATCTTGCCTTTCTGATAGTACTCAAATCCTTTTTTTTTTCCAGGATCACTGGACCTCATAAAATTTGTTCCTTTAAAAATTTCTGCATAGTTCTATGTTATAGCCGCTTTAAATATTCTATCAGGTTATGCTCTAAAAAATTCAGTCGGATTAAATATTTTTGCCTTTGCACCTGTTGTTCCCCTGTGCAAAAGACAGATCTATATAATTTCTGTTGAGCACTCCATAAATTGCTTCACTCCTAGGCAATACCAGTTAAAAATAATGCCTCATACAAGATTAAGCCTACCCACTATCAATTAGAAAATCACGTTTGCGAGGCTTAGTTAATTGAAAGTTTCCCAGCAGGATTACTCTGAGAACAGTGATATATTTTCACTCTCAATTCTTGTTAATTAGTCAGTCATAAAACAGTTCTTATTCACCATAAATTCTTTGAAGTTCAATTCACTAGGACAAATTTCATTCAGCCCATTGTTTGTTTAAGTTCTGATCAAATAAAAATGCTGCTTATTATTTTTCTTACCAAGATGCATACTTATTTCTAACATACACATATTAATTTGCATATCAGAAAGATCTGTTTGACTAATTCTTTATCATATTTTTATTAAAAAATGCTCTTCTGGTAGCAGACAATAAATTACACTAAAATATGTACATTTTCAGGTACAATTATTTTGCAGGAAAAACATAGTTTGAAGTGTCCTGCCAGCAGTGTATAAAATGTTGCTAAAGGTTCGGGGTGTGAAGAAAAATTAAGTTTATAAAGAAGCTGTGGCCAAGAAAGGAGTGGAAATAATATAGAAATAACATATCATCTGGGCGACTGATAGCTTGACCAGTACCACATGAAGCACAGGTGGAGGCAATAATCCCATACCAGTTAAGACTAACCATGGAGACTCAAATACTCCACAATTTTTCCAGTACTAGATTTTTTCCAAAATAGACAACATCCCTGGTTTTTTTTAAAGTGTAAGTCTCACAAAAGGTCTTACCTGTGCTTCATTCATTTGCTTAGTTACCAATGTCTTTGAAAGGTGAACAGAATCTGGAATAATTGGTAAGAATTAATTGAGGAAATTACTTACTCTTTCTCCAGGGCATAATTTAGGGTTGTTGAACTTTTACAATTCAGTAAGATCACTTTGGCAGAGCATTTAGTACAGACTTCACTTCGCTCTCAGAAGAGTGACAGTATTGACACCTGCTCAGACAGAAATATGCCTTACAGTCTGCTTCCCTTCTCCAGTACCATCTCTGTGGTTAGGATTTCCCTTAACTTGCTGAAATTAAAATTAAAAATTTCCTCGAGGACAGATGGTATGTAAGCATGTTGAGAAAAGAACAAGAACGGCAGCAAAGGCTCCCAGGTTTCTTTGCCTAAGGCTTCATTTTAACACCTTCACAGAACTCCATTTTTCTTTCCTACCTTTTCCACTTTATTTTCCTCATTTATCCACCACTGAAGCAGACACTGAGTTCCATGAAGCATATGCCAGGAATATTTCACATGCCCTTTTTTCTGGAATAGCTCTTTGTTTCCAGGACTATCACATCTGTTCCAAGCTGAGTCATCATCCTTAGGCTGCACTTGCTGTGAAGGCAACTTGTAAATTATGTCAATAAAATTTTGCAAATCACAGCCCTCCCAAAAATGTGGCCTCACTTTGGCCAAGATGGTAAGAAATCCATGAATTTCTGAGCTGTCAGCTACATTTTTCTGAGGTCTACAAATTGCAGATTAGGAAGGGATGTGTAAGATGGCCTTTTTGCCCTTCTGATCTCAATCCACCTGGCTCCAGGACGTTTTCTCATGTGACCGAAAGGTTGTTACCAGTTAAGCCAGCTGGCAATGACCTCAAAGAGCTGATATTTTTTCACTTCGTATTAGATCTGCAGAAACCTCTTGCCAAATTGGCCTCTATCCAAAGCCACGGAAATTCTTTGAAATGTACTTGAAAACCAAGTTTACCATCTAGAAAAGATAAAGCCATGATAGGAGAGGCTCCCATCTACAGAGATTTCTGACAGGAGTTAGGCTTCTGTAACATGGCCATCAGATAGTAAAGGAGAGACTGTAGTAGCTCTTGTAATTTTCATTTAAGGACATAGGGACAGTGAAATCTGTTTGCACCAAAGGCTTCAGATAGTCCTTTAACTCCTTATGACACAAACAGGATTCCAAAAGAAGATGGTTCCTCTTTGAGCCGCTGTTTCAGTTGGTTCTGGAGTCTCACACAGGGATGTTTCTATACTCTCCATGAATGCTATGCACACTGATTGATAATCTGTCCGGAATGATGTATATATAAAACTAGGGAAGACTGTGGACCAGAGATACAAGATGTGTGTTAAAAGAGTGTGATTTATCTGACAATTACATCCACATAAGAAAAGACATTATTATATCATCAATACTACTAGTACTGATCGTCTTAATCAGTCTTTATAGACAGGGAATAATTTTCTCGTATCAAATTTTAATGTAAACATAAAATTGAAAAATTATTGTCAGGTTGTAGTCTCCCAGTTGTACAGTTTCTTGCACAAAGTCCACACGTAAATACAGAGACTGGAAGCACTTTCCTGACTGTAGATCAGAGCAAATACCTCCACTGTGTTCTGATTGCAAGCCAGTGGACTGTTCCAGCCCACTCTCCATGCTCTGGTGTGTTAGCAGAAGCAGCTGTTCAGTGTGTTCCAACATGCATTTTTTTGTTGCCTACACTTCATTCAGTAGAAATACTTATGTGTTCTGTTTGTGTGTCTGTTTCCTCTAGCTATATATTTTGGTTTAATAGGAGATATTATCTCTCTCTGCAATTATTCTATATATGTTATGACATGCATGTCATATGTGTCATGACAGATTTGGTGCAAACATATGTGACTTTTCTGTGAAGTACAGTAAAGCCTTTGTTTTTCAGCACGGCCCTTTTTTGAACTCTGGAATAGAAACTTTTTTAATGTAGATATTATTAATTCAGAAAATGTAGAGATGAACATCCAGGCGGTATAAAGGTACATTGTACCTTAAGTCTTTAATACTGAAACTTTCTTCAACCTTTTTTCTTCTTTCTGTCTATCATCCCAGGTGCTTTTTGAGTAGGGCTCATGCCACGCCTCCAGCCTTCTCTTGGGGCTCATCACACAATCAGATTTAATTATTTTTGTGCTGGTTGTTTTTGGCTGGGGGATGCCCTAAGCAGTAGGAAGCTGGTAGGAAGCAGCAGCTGAGCACATTTCTGCTGCATGGCCTGTTTCAATGGTGGGCTGTTGATTGCCTGTTGTTTGGCAGGATCCATGTAAACAAACTCACTCCAGCCAGAATCATTCAGGCATCTTGAGCCCCATGGAAATGAGTTCTTAAAAAGGTGGTGCTATTCTTTGACAAGATTGCAATTCCAGCTGATAAAGATAAGAGAATTTTGGAGATGTTCCTCAGCTTTTACAAGGTACTTGAATTACAAAAAAACATAACAAATGGGTTAAAGGTAAAAATGAGGACTAAACAAAATAAATCTGGGACACATGAAAGTGGAGCAAACCACGCCTTATTGGGAAATATCATCCAGTTACAGACTTTCTTCATTTGGTTTTCTGAGGGTAATTCTCACTTCAGTCTTTCTCAATACTTTAATTATTAAATAGAAGGAAATCTGAAATCAAAATAAAGACTGCAGGTCAGAGATAACAGGACTGTAAATTATAGGGGTGAGATATGATCAAAGATAAAAAATTATGAAGTCTTTCTTCTCACAGTTTTGTATTAGGTCAGATAAGAGCTGGAAAGAGCTGGATCATCACTCATAGGAAGTGAAAAAAGTACTCTTTTTTTTCTTACAGTCTGCCCACTGGAAATATCCAAAATTCAAAAAGTTAATGTGACGTACTTTTAAGTGGGTGAATAGAATCTCTCTAAAAGATCTATCTGAACAAAATATTAAAATACTTACTTGCAGATATCTTCATCATTAGATATTTAAAAATACATTTTAGAATAAGAAAAAGACACTTTCAGCACTACAAGTGACTTCTACAAAAAAAAATTCTATACTATCAAATATATATGTTTTATTTTTACAAGGGAATTAAACACATAAATGGAATTTGTTTATATTTTCAACATAGCTTAGTGGCATAAAATCTAAATTTTCCTAGATTTTAAATTATGGAATTTATATGTCTTTTCACACTTTAAAAAATGCATAACATCTGTTTTCAGTGAAAAAAATATTCTCTTGAACTGCCCAGACAGGAATAATCATTTGAAAGCCATGTATTTTGATTATCTATATTAAATTTCATTAAGGGGTTATTTTCTCTCTGCATGCCCCAGGTCAACTCTAGGTGACATCTTGAGTTAAGAAGAAATAAAGTATTTTATCACCTCTTGAAATTAACATGCTCAAAGATGATCCAGTTAGAGCAGTGAACTAGTAAAGAGTAACAATGATGGTAGCCCTTATAATGTGAAAAGAGGAAGACATAGATAAATTATTTTAGAAAAAGAGCTGAAGAGAAAATAATGTGAGCACTTCTACCTGCTAAAGATCCTTAATAGATATATTATCTTGCATTTTGAATTCATATATGTGATAGCAATTTTTTTTAATAATGTGTCAGCAGTTACCCTTGAATAGATAAAATGACAGTGCAGGTATGTATAATGCTAGGGGATTTCAGTTTATGAGATAACTGTATAGAAAAAAGCAGGCTTGAAATAGCTTCTAGTTCTTTTGCAATAGTCTATTTTAAATGCAGTAATTTGCAGTTACTGTCTCTTTTTCCCTGCAATAAAAATATAGCAACTGTCAATAAAACAGAAAAAGTGAGGGAAATTAAAAAAAAAAAATTAAAAATAAATATTCCGCAGCAGAGAAAATAAAGGAGCTGTAAACGACCAGATCTAAACTTGTATAAAATATTTGTAAAATGAATCCAGCATTTTACAAGACCTGGTATTCTAATGCATGGGGTTCAGTGGTGGGCGCACTGAATGGTTCTTAATAAGCCTTTAACACTACTTATGCCAGATGAATCCTTTCCTGCTTAATATAAAGATAAGGCAAAGCAATTTGCTTTGTGGAATGAAAAAGAATCTGAGGAGTCCAGACAGAGAAATCCAATTTCATCTCCAGACAGCCCCAGTGCTATATGCCTTCCATTTTAATGATTGACAGATTCTATTCCTCCTTTCCCCTAGTGAAGAATCAGTTAAGGGCTCAGTGTTATATTCTGGGGGGGGATATTTTAGTTCTAAAAATCTTGCAATGCATGTGCATACATTTATTAGTACCTTGCTTCCTTCTTCCATTAATTCAGCTAAAATAATTCAGGTTAATGAACTGTAGGCTTATGTAAATTCTGTCTGTCAGCCTTTTCTGAGTCTATTCCATTGATCCATCAAGTGTGAGCTGATTGCAGGTTTCTAAAACGTAAAATATCTTTCACTTGAAGACTGAAGCTGTACCTAAGCCTCTGAAACACTCAGGAACTTCTCTATCAATCTATAACACATTTTAAAAAGCATATTTCTTATTTTTCTTCTCCTGTCACAAAGTGTCAAGTTCAAGGTTTTTTAACTTGATCAAAGTCTGTCCTCAGAGGACTGACTAGTTTTATATGCTAGTTTCAATAAAAGACTCAAATTTGTCCTGATGTTGACAACAAATTTTGAAGGAAAATTTCCAGGTTTAGGAGGCAAACTTCAATTTGTTTACACATAGTGAAGTCTCTTGATCCTGTAAGTATATTAAAATAGAATTATTTAATTGCTTAATATCTGAGAAGCTTTTTATTCTTGTTAAAGGTGTCATTCAACTTTACCAGTAGTAAAGGTTCCTTGTTACACACTTCACTGTTTGCACATAAAACTGTTCACACATTCAGACCAGAAAAAACATAACTCAAATTTTTCATTGTGTGGGAAATAAAGAAGTTATTAAAAAGCCAAAAGAACTGATCTATCAAAAAAAAAAAAAAAAAAAAAGTGAATTATGGAAGGCAAACATTTCATTAAACAGTAATTCAAACTGGTTTGCATAGAAATATTCTTAATGAAAACATGTTAAAATCTAAATTCTTAGGCTTTGTTCTATGATTTTCAAGGGAGAACCCCTAAACTTCTAGTTTGAAATGTCTGAACGCTACTGGCAAGGAACTTTTGGATCCCCACACGGATTTTCAGATGTCCAGATTCAGTAGTACCAAGTACCATTTGACATTTGGAATGGAAACGTAGAATTTGGAGACAGTAAGCCTGGAGCTTGTGACCTCTGAGCCCAAGTCTCTGCATGGTTTTGATCCTGGCAGCCCAGAGAGTTAATAGGTAAGCATGCAATTGAAAAATAGTGGATGTCTTGGAACAATATTCTACTGAAAACTATTCCTTCAGAAATTAAAATGAAACTCGATTTTTCTTGTAAAATAGAAAGTGAATGTTGTGACTTCAAATAAGTGAATATTTGCTACATTTGTGGAAAAAGCTTAGATCCTTTTGGTCAATGTAGTATTTTTTTTTTCCCTTTGGAAACTGTCATAAATACTACATCACTTATTTCTTGACTGTAGAAATCGGGTTTCTCCTGATTAAAATGACTAAAAACTCATATAATACTTAAACTTAACAGTTGGTGTAATTGAGTCCTCAATTTCTTCTTAACCTAGTAGAGATCACTATGCCACTATGCTAGTCACACTTTAGTAATCTATTGGAAATAAGTAAATTGGGAATGTCATAACAAACTTTTTTATCTGGTAATATATTTTCTTTGTGTTATTCTTGTTTTGTGGCAGTAGGAAAACTGCATGAACTTATAAACGTATCTAAAACTGTGACATATCTAGCTAAATAGCAGCATGGACAGGAACTTAATCTTCACTTGCTCATATGCACTTCCTTGAATTTCTTAGTATTAGAGTACAGCTAAGCAAAACCTGGATGAGGTTTGGGGAGGTTTTTCTTGCTTGTTTGTTTGCTTGATTTTGGAGGTGGGGTTTGTTTGTCCTTTTTTTCCCTTTTTCTCTTCCCTATTTCTCTTAAGTTTCCAGTAGGAAAACAAACCACAAAAACCCAACAGAAGTTTATCAACTATTTGCTTACTGAATAACATTTCTGTTTTTTCTAAGTACTTCACTTTGAACTAGATCAAAAGGAAAGAATGTGATATGATAAACAGTTCTTTAAGCATCCCTAGGATATGCAGAGAGTAATTTGATAACATGTAGTGTGCAATACACTTATCAACTATTTAATTGCTCTTCAAATAAGGTCAACATACTTCCAATGGAATCCATTAGTATAACATTAGCATTCTAAATGCTATTCATTAACCCATATGGAATAAACTCATCCAAGATAGTAGTATTTTAAGAGATGTCAGGACGTTTGGGTTTGCTTACACTCAGCAACATAAGTAATGTTTATATTTTAAATCAATCTTGTGACTGTATTCTGTTTCATTACATTTCTTCTTCTGGTTTTCTCTTTCATTTCCTGACTAATCATTTCCATTTTTTTTCCTCTATAACTGTAAGAAATGAACTCGGCAGGTAATTGGTAGTCTTCATTTGATTGCTCCCTGCATGTGGGCTTCACAGTATATTATCTTTCAGCATTTTATTTTTTACCCTGGGAGCTGATTTCTAGAACTGATTACTCGGAAAAACTGAAATCTGCTCAATGTTTTTGAAGTCTTAAGAAAAGCTTTTTTTAGCAACATCATCTCTTTTGGTGTATTCTTCAACAAATCTTGAACTGTTTATGTTATTTATTGTTTTTGTTTATCTCTGTGGCCATCATCTGGAGATACGCTTAATCATATCAGCTTTGTTTCATTGCCAGACTCTAGTTTCGGGGAGATAAATCCGGCTTTTGTTGTTTCAGTGTACTGAGACAGAAAATTGACTTTCAGTTAAAAAATCTTGGCAAAGGGAGAAGTATGACAACAAACTCCCAAGTTAGTACAAGCTTTCCTAACATGGGATCTTAGATTCTGAAGTAAGAACTTATCAATTACTAGAGCAGTTTTAGGACTACTCAGGCTTACTGTCACTTAGAGTTGCTGTGACTCTTAGCACAGTTTTTTTGTCAGGAATTCTAAGCACGACAGTGACCAACAAAACGTGGTCTTACATAAATAAAGAAGTGGGCTGACTGCACACACCAATTCCAGTCCATGCAGCTGGTGCTAATATTTTCCCCACTTTCAAAAGTTACAACTGAACACAGCAGGAACCAGTATCTATGCAGAGTTAAGGGTTACTGTTATAATTAACAGACTGCTTAAATTGCCAGCAATTAGTAGATTGTATATAATATTGCCATAATACTTTTAATATTGTTGTATAGAACATCTATGATAACTAACTCCTAATTTGTGTTAATAAGTGACTTGGTGGCTCCTTGAAAATAGTGGAATTATGAAATTGCAACAGCTGAGAATGTTATCTATCACGTTTGCAAAATAAAATCCCTATACTTAACTAACTTAACTACTGACATCCTTCTAAGACAGCTTAGAACTTATGCACTTCAGAAAGTGTAATTTTCTAATTGTAGTGTTAAATTTCATGCATAGTAAGGAAAAAAAAGAACAAAAATAACAAACAAATCAAGCAAACCAAAATAGTAAGCAGAAAGAAGTTATAGAAGAAGATAAAACCAAAATAAAAAAAACTCTCCGAGCATGACTTCATGCACAAAATATTACTGAAATGTGTTAAAAGTATTTTAAACTCTGAAAAAAATGGGTTTATGCAAAGTTATTCATGATTTCTTTTTGGGTAGTGAAGAGCCTTTTCATTTTGCTTTAAGATACTGTGGTTAAGATGCAAGACACTTATGTTTCACTAGAAAAGTAATAATAGCAATTTAAAGGTGAACATGGTTTTAAGTTGCTACTTTTGCCAATTCTGAATATAGCAGTTCTTCAAAACATGATCATTCCTCAGAAAGTATTCATCACACTGTTTCCAAAATGAGCTCCAAGTGATCATGGTCATGCTGTAATAATGCTTTAAAGCTGTCTACTTTGCAGTTTATAAGCAATAATCTTCACATAATCATCACCCTGAAAGATGATTTGAAAATTGATGAAAGTTTTATTTTAAGATCATTGCTTCTTCAGTGTGATTTCATATAGAAATGGAAAAAAAAACCAACAAAAAACCAAAAAAACAGGAAATCTCTACATTTTGTACATTTATACCTTACATAAATGTAAAATAAGAACTACTGAGTTTGCCAAGACCAACTTCTGAGGTCTAAGTGGCAGAGCTATGGCAGAAAATAGGGGAATAAATTGGAGACAGTTCCAGGAACACACCTGAACTGGCAGACTAAGCCTTGCAGTCCGTGAAAAGTTCATTTGCCCTGGGTATTTGTGGTTGGGTCTGTTGCTTTCGGAGGATAATCTACCTGTGCTTCCTACAACCAGTTAAGATTTGAGGATACGTGCTTTAGTTTGAAGATCTGTTCTTGATCCAGCTACAAGTTTGAGTGTTTCATTTGAGGGAAAGCAAACCAATTATGAAAAAATAAAATTAGCTCAATAATTTCACTGTCTACTATGTTCTGCTACAGAAATACAATTCTAGTAGCCTTTCAAGACTCCAGAGAATTGAAGGTGACCAGAAACGCAATTTTTTGTGTTTCTTAAATTTCACGCTTTCCTCTCAGTTCTTTTGGTCACCTAAATCTCATAAATTGGTCTCCAGGTGTCTGAGTTTTACTAGGAGGAGAAATTAACATCTGTTTAGCATGTAACAAATGTAACACTTCTTTTAGTAACACACCTACGAAACAAACAGACAAGTTCAGAACAAACAAAGATAAATGAATACTTTATTAGACTATTGAATTGGCACAAGTAATGCATGTTCTAATCTTTTTCTCATAAAAGCCTTGAATAATTTCTTTTCATCTTTAGATATAATCTAAAATGTTGATCCTTAATTATACAGGCCTTATCATTATATCTATTGTTTGCCCTAAGTACTAAGTGGTTCTGCTCAAATCTCTACAATTGTAACTACCATGCTTATGATCCTGAAAGAAAGCATTCAACAAAATTCAATAATTTGTTTCCTGTTTTCATTATCTTTCGGAGTGTGTCTACTTACTGTAAAATATTTCTATTGATGTAGCTTCCAACTGTTAGTTCCAGGAGTTAGGTTTTTACAGAGTAAATAAAGTACAGGAAGTAACTCTGATTATCTTGGATACTGTGAATTTCATGCTGTAGCTGTAGCTTAATTAATTCCAGTCCCATACACCTGAAGCTCAAGACTGGCTGTATAGCCAAATATCTATCTATGTGATGAATTATTCCCCTCAGGAAAAGTTTTCTATTTTGTTTGGGATTTTTAAAAATGTATTTATTTTTTTATTTCCTTCTCTTTTTTTAAAGATGGTTTTTTGTCTTGGATGAGATTGCTATTCTACTGATACTCCTTTGGCCTTTCAAATGTAACTGATTGCAAATGGAAGGATCAAGCACAATTTGTGAAATAGATAAAACCCCACATATTATTGTTCAAGAAAGTTAATCTCTATGGCTCAAAGCACTTCTGATATATATGTATATACACTTTTTTTCCTCTTGAATACTAAATTAGTAACTCTAGTGTGTCCAGACCAACAGAGGTGATTTCCTTGTCTTTATTAACCTGTGCTTACAATTCGTGGATATTTTTCCACTGGTATGTTTCACATGCATCTGACTGTATGTATGGATATAAATCAAATTATTTTGAAGCATTTCGTTCTAGAAGGTACAGTTACTTGAATTAGAGAACAAACTTTTGAAACAAACAAACAAGACCAGACAAAATTAATTTCAAGCCTTAAGATAAAGTGCTCTCTTTTAATAATTTTATGTTTTTGAGGTTCAGGTAAATGAAAACTTTTGCAAAGCCTGGATAAGGATGGCAGCTGGTTAAGATTTTTTTTAAAGCAGTTTCTTTTTGTAAAGTGCTGATTTAGAAAACCCAAGTTTTTTATGGGCACCTGCCAGTTTTGATGGATCTTCAGTTAGAAAACATTTCTCAGAGCCAGGAGATTTCTCTCCAAAGTGAGAGGACCAGAAAAAGAAATCAGTTGAGGAATTCACTGAACTCTGGCAGTCTTACATTCATATCTCACTGCCCTCATTCGGGTCCAATTGCTGTCTGTCTCATCTCCCCCTTTTTTGGTTCACAGGTTTTGAGTCCAGATGGATGCTATAGAACTTCCTCCATAGGAATACCTAAAAAGTTTCTATAAGTGGAACTGTTACACATTGATTCAGAGGAGAAAAACAGCTTTTTTTTGCTATTTTTAAAAGGAAGAAAAAAACAAAGTTGCCTTCTACATGATATTTTGAGATGTTTGAATACCCCATGGTTTCATAACTCCAGTTTCCTACCATCACTAATTATGTGTTCACAAGAGAATTTTTGGTTACATACAAATGGGGCTGGGCAGTCTGTGGCAGGCAGCAAGTTTGGTTTTGCAATGTCATGACAACAAGGTCACAAATGATTATAACCCTCCTTAACAAACAATGATTAAATTGAAGACTACAGAAAATCAGCTACTTCTCAAAAGACTGATTATCTATAGGGTGAATGCTGAGTCTGGATAATTTGCAAGTAGTAAAAAAAACCCAAATCCAGTCAATAGTTTAAAGTAAAATGTTTAATTTAATAGATGATATGGCATACATTACTGCCTTTTTTTTACTTAGAGATTGTGTTGTAAAAGAAAACAAACCATGAAATAAATATTTTCCAACAGTAGGGGAGGTTTAATATGCACTGCCTATCTGTTGCATAAAATCAAAACTTAACAGGTAAATAGTTATATTTACCAAAAAAACATTAAATGCAGTAATATTTTTACTTTTTCCCTCCAAGCTGTATTTGCTGAAACAAATTTTGGAACTGTTGCAATCCAACATCTGTACAGAACACAGAACTGGATGACTCAGAAGACAATCTACAGTGAAACTGCCTTAAGACACCACCAAGTCTCTTCTGCAAAGAAAGCTACACGGAGAAAAAAATAACTCTAGACTGACTTCGAAGACATCTAGACTGTACAGAAAAAAAAAGGTGACTGCTGGAGGAAGAGGAAAATGTGGTTATACATACAGATCCAGAGAAATAAAAACAGGAGCAACACCTTAATTTAGATTTTTCCTTTAGTTTAGGAATGAGATATTGAGTCCATTATTCACAAAATAAAAACCATATTTGATCATCCAGTGTTTAAAAACAGTTTACTGATGTAAATTAATTAAGGGGGTGGCTAAAGTTTCTTATGTATTGGCATCATGCAAACTCCTGCTGAAAATATAAATGTGACTACATTAGCTGTTACAGAATGGTGTTAGGACAGAGAAGCTATGAAGATCTAAAATGCTCTTGTATTCCTCTGCAATAATTAACATTTTAATGTAATAGCAATGGAAGGCATCTGTCTAAACAGATGCATAAAATCTACTCGAGGATTCCTAATCAGGGGACTGGTATGGAATAGGAGATGAAATTTCCATTCTGTTATGAGTAAGTAACTAATGTGAGGTGATATACATTCAGACTTGCTTGCTTTCTAAAAATGGAAAGACACTCATAATAATACGATTATTAATACGGCCATAGTAGAAAGATATGATTAAAAACTGCAATTCAGGAGATTGCTTTTGGATTTCTAAGGTGCTCTGGATTTTCCTCCGTAGAGATTCCAATTTCCCAGATGTTTTGATTCATATTAGCAAAGTGCTTTCTTGATAAAATAGTATTCTTGTTTAAACAATGAGGAAAGAACAATACCTTCAGGAGGGAAGAAGAAAACTGGGAGAAATTCAGATTAAATTAGGAAGAATAAAACTATAATCAAGGTATATTAAGCTGTTAAGAAATCTGTTAGGTGGTAAAACGGGGAAGAAGTGACAGAAAAAGGTGTGTGTAATGTCTGTTGTTTCCCCGTGATAGATCTACAGAGCAGACAGCATATGTTGAGAAAGAGTTACATAAATTAGCTGAAGGTGACAGATTTTCTACAGGAATCTGAACTAGAATAAATATTTCTGTGCTTTATTACAGTACAATAAATTCTTTTATTATTTAAAAGAGGACTGGTATGAACCTCAAATGACAGAGAGCATAGATGCTCCCAGAAGACTTAACTGTGGGTCAGACACATGCCGTTAAGAAGCATGTTAATCACTGAGTATTTTACTAAAAAATCCCAAAGTTAGAAAAATTATTGTTTTGATTTCTGCATTCTCCGATCACAGAGGCACTGAGCTAACATCAGTTAATTCTTGAGCAAAAAGTAGTGATGACACCTTATCCTTCTTTAGCAAACTGGATTGAACACTAAAATAATCCTAGCTGTCTTGGCAATACAAAAAGCCCTCAAGAAAAGCCTACAAAGAAAATTCTGTAAATAGGTCATCCTGAAGATCACAGTGGTTAGAAAAATGATTTAGTGTGGATGCTGAGCACCTCTAAGTTTTCTTTTCTATACTGTCACTTGCCACTAACACAGTTTGAGCTTTTAACTTCCACCATGCTGGCTGCCATTTTTTCTTAAGCAGTATGGTAGAACTTTCTCTCTTGAAACAGAAATTTCTTGAAAAAGAAATAGGCAGGAAGAGTAGCCATTAAAATTTTGTAAGATTATGCATCTAGTTTACTTAAATAATTCCTATTTTTTGATGCTGCAAGTCAGAAATAGGTTTTTTTAAAGTGTCCTTCATTTTCTTTTTTTTTGGTGTCCTATTTTGCCAAATTTCTAGCAGTAACATTAATAATGGAAAAGTATTTTCGAGTTTAATTTTATTCTCCAGTTCTATACTGCACTGTATGTTCTGAACAATGTACAACGTGTGATATAGCCAGTTGTTTGATTTCAAATGGACAAATATTTTTTAAAATGTACAGAATTACTATATATTATAATCCAAAAAAATCTTGAAGGAAATATCACAGATTTTCCTATGGTGAAATGGGAAATATTAATGATGTGGTCTGTATAACAAGAAAGATATTTTGTTACATATTTTAGAAATACATCTTTGGTGATTAGTTGTATCAGGCATGGTGCTGCAGAAATTAGAAAGTAACTGTAGATGTTCAATTAAACATGTATTTCAATGCATTGTATAAATAAAATTATGATAATTTAAGTGGTTTTTTGCATCATAATAGTTATTTATTCATTGTTAAGTTCAACATGTATTATGTATCTTCAATATATTGTTTCAGTGATCCCTTCTTTCCACTGCTCTCATTCATATTCAAGTAATTGAATTAGTGGTCACTTATCTCTCTGCCTTCTCTTCTGAAATCTAGGGGACACACACACAGAAGTTTTTTTGGTTGGTTGGCTTTGGATTTAAGTAAGCCACCTGACAGTCATTCTTCCTTTTTTTTAAAGCCTTAAAATGTATTTTCTCTATGAAAATTATAGTGTAGAGCTTACAATACTGTGTTGGTTTTCATCTCTTTTCATCCTGCTGGCAGCTCTCTCAGCATTTTTAAGCCGTGGCTGTGTAGGATTCACACAAATAGTCCTGGCTACTGTGTGTCTGTTGTTCAGCCACTTGAGTGATTAGAAGGCTTGTAAAGGTGCCGTATCTAATCTTCCAGAAGAAATGCCAGCACATTACTACATCCACAACCCAGAAATTTAAATTGTCTTTAATAGTTGTTCCTTTGAGTAACATTTAGAAATTGAAAGTAGCTGTCTTACAGTTTACAACTATGTGGTGTGCAATTTGGTTTATGGACCTAGCATCTTTATTTGAGGAGATTCCAGAAGTTTTTAAAAATCAGTTGGACTTTGTTGTCTCTTTCATTTGAGTTTTCTTACAATGTTCTCCAGCATCTTATAAGAGCATATTAGGTTACACTGTTACTGTATGTCACATGTTGTTTATTCTCTCCCACAAGAGATAAGGACAAACAGCATGGGTATTGCTAGAGTGTGTTTTATGCACACCTATGTTTACATAGGTCCTGCTTCCTGCCCTTCTTGAAAACTGGGACAACATTCACCCACTTCCAATCAGCTGGGGTAACTGTCCAGATTCCCAAGATCACTCAAAAATCATCAAGAGAGGCTTTGCAATGACATCAACAAGATCTTTGAGGATTCTCTGATGAATCCCATGATACTAAATAGATTTAAGGAATTCAGCTGGAGCAGCAGATCCCACACAATTTCAGGGTCAGCTGGGAGTGTGTCATTATCACAGTCACAGTCCTCCAGCTCAGGGTAGAGACCCCCTTGGTCCATCTTCAGTGTTGAAGACAGAGGAAAAGAATGCATTAAACATCTCTGGCTTGTCTCTGTTGCTGCTTGTGAGGTGGCCATCCTCATCCATTACAGGGCAACAGAAGCATTTTCACACTGCCTTTGGCCAGCTTCATCTCCAACTGAGCTCAGGCAGCATGAATCTTCTCCCTACACTGGCAAGCAGCATCTCTGCAGTCTTCCCATGTCACCTTGCTTCCACTGGATTTATACCTGCATTTTTTTGCCTTATTTCTGAGAGATATTCCTGTTCAGCCAAGCTTTCCTTTTCCCTCATCTGCCATATTTCCAACATTTGGGAATTGCCTGCTCCTGTGCTCTTAGGAGTTGATGTTTGAAAAATGAGCAGCAGTGATGGATCCCAGCACTTGAAAAAACATTTTCCCGGGGGATTTCACTCACTAATTCTCTGAGCAGCCTGAAGTCAGTTCTCCTCATGTCCAAGTCCAGGGTTGAAGTTTTGCTGGCATTTTTCCTCCTGTTAACAGAGATTTTAATCTCCATCACTTTGTGGTCACTGTGGCCAAGACAGCCGCCGATCTCCACTTCATTTATGAGATCCACTCTGTTGACAAGCAGTAAATGAAGAAGGGCATCTTCCTGAGTCAGCTCCCTTAGGATCTGTTCCATAAAGTTGTCATCCAGATGTTTTAGGAATCTTCTGGCCTGGGTTGGACTAGCTGTGTGATGTTCCCAGCTGATTTCTGGGAAGTTGAAGTCCTCCATAAGAACAAGGGTAGTTTCTTTGGAAATGTCCCTTAGTCCCTCAAAGAATAACTTGTTGGTGTCATTGTCATGGCTGAGAGGTCTATAGCAGACTTCCATGGTGGCATCTGCATTATTTGTTTGTTTCTTACTCAGAGGCTCTTAACTGTGTCATTGCCAGCTGTGAGCTCCATACATTCTAGCACACCACCTCCTTTCCCCTCTGCCTGCCTATTCCTCCTAAAGAGCCTGTAACAACAAATTAATTACATATAAGTATGTATGTTCCTGAAATTTATGTTCTAATAATTCTGAGGCAACATGCTTTCCCCTTACTGTGGGAGCAAGAGATGTTCTGTGTGTGTCTACTTGAGCATGTTGGCTGGATGTGAGATGGAGGGGAGGATGGGGGAATGGAATATTTATTTTGCACTCAGTTAAACCTGTAGCAGATGTTGTCTACCACAGATGACTGTGATACATACCATAGAGCATTCAGTTTTCCACAGAAATCAAAACACCTATTGTGGTTTTCACTTCCAAATCTTTAAAAATGTATTTTAAGTTTCCTTGGAGGACATAAAGACTGTGATTTCATATTCCATGGAAAGCCTGTGTGTAGATTAGAAGAGAGGTCAGAGAAGTTTGTTATATCCTGAATAACTGGAGAAAGATAATGAAGTGTTCTTTTCTACCTCATAAGGAGCAGTAAGGTTCCCATCCACATCACTACCTCTATCTTCAGCCACTTGTATGTCTTAGGCTTCATCAGTTAATTTAATATTCCCAGTATACTTAAAGTGACGTCATTAAGTATTTATCTGTATTGCTATTTGGAGTTTCTTACTATTTCACTTAAAAAAAGGCATATATGATCAATTACAGTAAAGAATGACATAATGCAAAGTGGTTAAAAGGACTGTCTAATTTTTAAAATATTATCTAGAACTCTTTAAACCTTTTTGCACATAACATGTTTAAACTATGCATTCAAGAATTTATTTTTTAATTCCCTGGGACCTTGGGCAGGGAATATAGTATACATAAGAACTGGAATATCTAAAAATCTTTGATTCACAAAGTTTTCAGATTATTGCATTCTAGACAAACATTAAATTGATAAGAATTTTAACATATAATTATCTTAAAATCTTACTAATTTTTTAAAAAATATATTGATTTTTTTTATTCTTGTGCTTAGGCATATTCATCTCTGGATTATATTGTTTCTACTGTATTGAAACTGAATTCAGGGTTTAATCTTGCTTAGTCCACAATTCCTTATCTTTTCAAATGTTCTCCCATTTCATTTTTTCCCCTAACAAATAGTAATCAAAAATGCATTACCTTAAGATGTTTATTTAAAACCCTAAAGCTAAAGTGTCTAAGAATTTACATATGAGGCTAGCTGTGTATAAAGCTGTTTACTCAAATGAATGCATTTGCAGGCTGTTGAGTTTCACAGGATAATACATAGCCTGATCTACTACTTTTACCTGAAGCACATTTATCTGCACTGTGTTTGTCTGAAAATAGTTTCATTCAGTTTAGTATCTCTGCATAAGTGGTAATGAATTGCTTTAAAAAGTCAGTCTCTGCTTCCTTGCTTTCCATTCTCTGTGGTACAGCAGTGCTTCAGATGCTGTATTTTAGTTGCAAATCCCCATTCACTACCAGTGGCACTGCAGAAGCAGCTATTCAATTTTGTAAGATTGTACATCTGGTTTACTTAAATAATTCCTGTCTCTTAATACCAAAACCTCGAACTGTTAGAATTGGAATTTAAGAGCGTATAACCGGGGACTACAGTAACTCATAATCTCTGTTCTCAGGCTTTTAACATGGATTAAGTTATGATTGAGTGCATGCAATTCCTGTCAGAATTTATAGGTTATTCCTCAGAGCAAGCCTAGGAAGTTTTAGAAGGCATTCTTTGTCACTGTACCAAACAAGATCACAGTGAGATTGTCACCTTTTAATTGACAGGAAGACAAAAAATAAAAAAGCTATGTTTAATATGTTATCTTTAAAAAGGTCACTTTCAAAATGTGTTCTTTCACAAGGGCATGAGCTCACCAATTTTACTCCTGGCAGTTGGGATTTTCTGATGGATTATTATCATCCCAAATCTATCATTCCCAAAATTATAGTTTCTTTGGAGATTGCAGGAGTCATGCTCCTGCAATGCACAACAAAACAATTTCAAGGATTTTTCTTTTCAGACGCAGTGATCAACTTAAAATGTTTTCATAAAAGTTTGTGCCTATTTATGACACATGTAAATGCAAAGCATGCATTGTTCACACTCTTCAGGTATTCACAATAAGGTTTTATACGTCCAGATGAAAAATGTATGTGATTAATTAAAAATCCAGTTGTCTGAATTTTACGCTCTACCTGTGTAGAAAACTTGTGTGTAAAGTACAAAAATGCTTTTACAAACTGCATAATTTTACAGTTAAGGTGACTACTCCTGAGATTTTATTAGGAAATACAAGGAGCAAATGTGCATAGGAATTACTTATCTATATAGGGACATATGATGAAATACTGCGCTGCTTTTTCTGTAGTTTGTGAACCATACACTGCTTTCAAGCTTCTTATATTGATCATCACTGAAGTGTTTAAAACTTACTGGCATTTACAACTGAGTCTAAACTGGAAAGCAAAATACCATTTCTTTCTTAGTTCACTTGTCTGCATGCAGAAGAAGTTGTTGGGCTGCTGCTCATCTCATGAAGCTTAGGTATTTCAAAGCTATCAATAGGATCCACAGCAAACTGTCTAACCAGAAAATAAATACTTACCAACTTGGCAGATGTGTCACCCTCACTCTACCTGTCCCCATGTGTCAGCATGAAGGTATTGTTGGATATCCAGTCACATACAAACATAATTTAGTTATTTTATACTTGAACTGGTTTCCACTAGAGATGTCCAAGATTTTATAATTTTTCTGGGTCATCTTCTGTTCTCATCAGTGTTATTTGAAGGAGAAATTGCCATTTCTGCTACATTTAGTGCTCCAAAAAAAATAAAGTGATTCATGGCTTCAATTTGGCAGGCTCTGTGCTACACAGTGCTCATCCCTGTTTATTCTGGACAGTTCATGGTGCCCATGGCCTGCAACATAATTACAGTTCTCATTTTTTTCATTTCCAAATGTTTAAAATAAAAAAAAGGTCATCAGGGAAAAATAAAAGAAACCACCAAAAAAACCCCAAAAAACAGCACTAACACCAAGATGGGAAAAAACCTCACAAACCCCAACTGAAAAAACATAATTTTTTTCAACAATATGAAGCTTAAGGAGAGAGTTACACGTACTTTTTCCAGGCAAGAAAAAGAAAACTGGGGATATTTGAGAGAAGAAGACTCAGTGGGATAATGATGGCAGAATATAGGGGATGCCGTGAGCAAAACATTTTTCCATAGATATAGCTGTTTGCTGCAAAGCATTTTTATGCAAGGAGAAACTTGAAGAGTCTATTTTCAAGTTCAAATACTACCAGAAAGCAAAATTGGCAGAAAAAAAAGGATAAAACCCTTAAAGGATAAAAAAGCCTAACCACAAATAATGGTGTTTATAAATTCAAAAGACTACTGCTGAATTTATGTTACTACACTTTAAGGTTTATGAGCACCAAAGTATCACTTTTCATTTGTTCTCTATAAGATAGTTGTGTGGAGTTCAGCTCTCTTCCTCAAGGAAAGTTAAGTTAACCCAAGCTGGCACACTTTGTTCTTTCTAGCATTCTAAGATACATGTTCAAGACTGACTCACATCCTAAGAAATAGTATCAGTCCAAATGTACACCATCTCTTATTGCACGCATGGTCTTCTTAAAACTTTTGTTCTACCAAAGACTAGAGGAAGCCTGCAGGTAATATTCGTACACAGCTTGCAGGACCTGCTTAGTTCACAATTCAATATGATAATTCCACGTATGTTTCAGAGAATCACACAGTCTTAGAATGTCTTGTGTTGGAAAGGACCTTCAACACTACTTCCAACCTCCCTACCATGACAGAGACAACTTTCACTAGACCAGGCTGCTCAGAGCCCCATCCAGCATGGGCTTGAACATCCCCAGGGATGGGGCATCCACAACTTCCCTGGGCAACCTGTTCCAGTTGCTCAGCACCCTCACAGTCATGTCTTCCTAATATCTGATCTAAAGCTACACTTTAAGCTTGGAGCCATTCCACCTTATCATGTCACTACATGCCCTTGTAAATAGTCTCTATCCACCATTCTTGTAGAGTCTCTTCAGGTACAGTACTCTTCAGGTACTCTCTCCCTCTCTCTTTTTTCAGGCCAATCAC
Source organism: Rhabdornis inornatus (assembly GCA_013397075.1). Taxonomy (NCBI): domain Eukaryota; kingdom Metazoa; phylum Chordata; class Aves; order Passeriformes; family Rhabdornithidae; genus Rhabdornis; species Rhabdornis inornatus. The sequence goes on along the minus strand of VWZS01006021.1, from coordinate 1,128,667 downwards.
AACTCTCTCAGGCTTTCCTCATAGCAGAAGTGCTCCACCCCTCTCATCATCTTGGTGGCCTCCTTGGGACTCCCTCCACCAGGTCCATGTTCTTCCTCAGGTGCTAAGGTTCTCAGGATGGAGGTGATGCCTCACAAGAGAGGAGAAGAGGGGCAGAATCCCCTCCCTCCCCTGCTGGCTGCTCTGCTTTGGATGCAGCCCAGGACACGTTTGGTTTTCTGGGCTGTGAGTGCACATGGCTGGGTCATGTCCGGCCTCTCACCCCCCTGCACCCCCAACTCCTTCTCCCCAGGGCTGCTCTCCGTCTGTTCATCCCCCAATCTGTATTGACCCTGGTGCAACCAGGTATTTGTTGTGCTACATTATCTTTAGAAACTATAAATATTTAAATTTTTTTTTTTGAGGTAGGACCATAGTGTGTTTCCACTAAAAAAATATGAGAGAATCAAGATTGCCAAAGGAAAGTATGGACTTCCTTCTCTGTCTCCCAAGATCTAATTATTTTAGCAGGCAACAAGAAAGAAAGGGAGGAGAAAAAGCAAGAAAACTTCAGATACAATAAAGTCCTTTACATCTGGGGAAACATGCAAGGTATTGCTTGAGGGCTTAATTGGTCTTTACCAGAGTTCACAAACAGGACAGGCATTGTATAGCTTTTCTCCTTTTGGCCCAAGGGACTCAACATTTCTTTTTCAATGGCACGTCTACTTAACAGCAAAAATAACAGAGACTTAAAACTGGCTTCTAGAAATCATTTGGTGTATCGGAACAGATCCAGGATGACATGTTCTTTCCTTTGATGCACATTTACCAGTATTGTTATCAAGACATACCATCATATGCATGCAGAGAAACTTCTTTGTTTTTATTTCATTATTGGAGAACCCTGCCAGGAAAAATAACTATGCCAAAATTTATCAATTTATATTTCTGAAAGAGTTATTAACAAGGACACATTCCAACAAAGGAAAAAATATACATAGCTGTAAAAAGAAAAGAAGCTCCCAAATCAGTATGTAAAAGGCAAAGTTCTTATTTAGGTAGCAAGAATTTTTAAATCTTATTACTTATACAATAAGAATTTTTAAAATTGAGCCATGCCTTTTCATATTAAAAAATACATGGAAGAGGCTTTGCCAGGAGTTTTTATTGTATTATTTCCTTATTAATTAGAATATTTTTGTATTTATAGTCATTACAGAAAATTGCATACAATCATTTTGTTCCATGAAAATTTTTTTGGCCCACTTTCCACTCTTCCTATGACTTTACACAGAGAAATCAGTATTTACTTTTAGCATCTTTTGCCCTTTACTTTGGGTACAACACACAATATTTTTACAATGGTAAGTTATGAAAATTCATAACAAACCCCAAGGTATTTATTTTTCTCTAAAATATTTCCAGTCTAGCAATCAGTAAACTAGCTTATGCTGCACTGCTCTTAGGAAGAAAAGAAAATTAAAAGGAAAAACTTTGTGAAGCAGTAATAAAATAATAGGCATTTGATTAAAAAAAATGCTTATATATCTTATGATTTGAATTTGAATTTTGTTACCTCTTGGGACATTTTAGTTTTGGAAAAATATCAGTGTTCATTTCAATACAATATTAGTGGTAATATCTACAGTTAAAAATGACTACGTTCGGAAAACAATATGCTCACACTTGGTAATAATAAAAAAAACCTTTTTAAAATTACCTTGAAAAAGGACTTCTGTGGGTTTTGTGCTTGTTTATTACAGTTGAATATTTATTTTCCCACTCAGGTTGGAAAACTTAAATTGGCACAATCTTGCCAGTTATGTCCAATGATTTGTAATACAGTTGTTCATCTCTTGCAAGACAGTTTTTGTTTCCACATTAAAAGGGCTGTATTTACCTTGTCATCTGTAGTAGTGAAATTATTCCTGAAGCAGTTTTTCAAGGTGCCCTATGTGTATTTCCTCTGTAAATTTGAGCTTTTACAGAATCTTCAAAACACTGACACCAGACATGTTCAGTCAAAGCAATGTGGACTGCATGGGGTAACACCTCTCTTGGTATGTTTGATGAGAAATAGAGATATGGTGTCAAAACCAAGACATCCACAGGTTAATGCCCCCTAGAACTGACATTTTACAGATGAGTTAAACCCCCAGCCTTCCAATAAACTTGTACTGTTTTGAACCTTTGAAAATGTCTGTTTCTAAGCATTTTTGCTATAAGTAACAACTGTGGTGGGTTTTCAGTTTTGTTTTTTGTTGCATTCTTTTTTTTTTTAAATCAGGCAATCAGGCCTGAGATTTTTTTGAATGGCATTCTTACAGGCAAACTCTTGGGGGTCTTTAAAATGTCTAAGAGGCTTTGCTCCAAAGAAGATTTTTTTTTGGGCAAGACATCTTGAGAAAACAACTGTGTCAGCAGAACTTGAAAGATACATAGTCAGCTGTGTCCCTCCAAAAAACCCGTCAGTGTAAAATACAAGAGAAAAAGCCTTGTTCAACAAACCCTTTTAATGTGTTAATTTCTGTATGAAAATTTACAGTTTAGGTTCCTCTATTTTTCCTTTATTTTCTCTACATATGTGGGAATTCTCAGTTCTTCCTTTGTCTTTGTTCCCTCTGGGGAAATACATATTTCCCTTGTTTTCTATAAGACATTTTTTGGTTTTAATTTTAATTTTCTTAAAGACATTTCTGTCTTTAGCTCTCCAATGGACAGATCCATTCAGATCAGTCAGTTTTTTTAAAGTTAGGTCTTCCATTTTTGTATACATTTGCTTGTTTGTTATATTTAATTGAACTTTATAAAGGTGCTACATTTAAGTCTTACCTACACCCTGTCTTAAGTGATATTCTGGCACAGATTCCATTTTATTCTTGATTTTTTTTGATTCTTAACCACTCTCAAATTCTTAGTCTCTGTTTTCATTCTCTTGGAAAATAAACCACCACCAAGAGCAAAAGAAGAGTTAGAGGAGAAGCAGAAATTAAATATCACCATCTCCTTAGGGGTTTACTTCACAAAACTATTTCTTAAAAATATTTGGTTTTCCTTTTCCTTTTGAATATGTATCTTGGCTTCAATGAACCTTAACTAATCGGTTCTCTAAATTAATAAGAATCTCTCTTAAAATGACTTTAAGCTGTCTCTCAATTTACACTAAACTTCTTTCTTTCTTGTGTTATTAGAAAGAGCTCCGGGTGCACCTTCTGTATCTTATCTATTGTTTGGCATAACTCTATAGTTCTCCCCTTGGTTTCAAAACAAGCCTGTTTTAAAATTCAGAGCTGATGAAAGTCTTTACATGATTTCAGTGGCCTTTGACTCAAACCAAGCCTTATAGCCCCTCTGAACACCAGTGAGATTTTGCTAAAACCACAGTTGTGTTTCTGTTCAGCTGAATTAGCTGTGTTAGCTGCATCTTTCTGTTTAGTTCAATCTCAATGTTTTCAAAATCACTTCCTGGAGATAAACTTGAGAGAATACAACACAACTTTTTCTCTGAGTCATTACTTTTTCTTGATGATAGATTTCCTTTGTCACAGTTGCATTACTTTATAAAAACAGTAGGCAATAAAAGGACACAATTTTCATGGATAATATAGGATGCAGCTGACCTATATGTTGTTTTTTATTGCTTGTTTTGAGTAACTATTTAAAAAATGAAAATAACAAAAAATTGTTACATGAAGCAAAATTCTTTTTTAAAAATGTGTATGTATATACACATATACCCTGTTTGAGGGTTCTGTACTTTGTAATTAAATTTTTAGCTTATCTGATGAAGATGTTTTAATGATATCAATAGTGGGACATATAATCCTTTTCGAAAGCCTTCATGAAAAAGAAAAGAAAAAGAAAAGAAAAAGAAAAGAGAAAAGAAAAAAGAAAAGAAAAGAAAAGAAAAGAAAAGAAAAGAAAAGAAAAGAAAAGAAAAGAAAAGAAAAGAAAAGAAAAGAAAAGAAAAGAAAAAAGAAAATATATAGTTAAATACAACTGTACTAGCTTTTCAGAGGTTATGTGTTATTTGAACGTATTTGGAGGAAAGCTGGTCCTGCTTCTTTTATCTAACTGTATTTTGAAAATTTTTAAGCCAGCATCTTCTAGAGACACTTCAATTTAAGGCAGTGAAATTCTTTCACTGAACTGAGTGAAAAACATTTAAAATCTCCTTTTTTCATGAAAATATGACATCTAGAAATGCCTTTAAAGACATTATCTCACTCAGAAAAGAGTCTTCTCCATGCTTTACTCCTCTGTAGGCTATGATACAGTAAGTACACTGAGACACACATGCTAATGGCATTGCATTGATCTGTGGCACATTAGGAGGATCTTCCTGGGGATTTCCATATGACTGTCCTCAAGAATAGTGCTGTGAGGATGATGAGTTTGTGTGGGCTGAGAGTAAAGGCGTTCTGCTGCTGGTCGAAGAGCGGCCAGTGCAGAGCTAGGAATGAAATGCTGATGGGTGTGGGAGAATTTGGGAAAGGTCTCCCTCATTGCATTCAAATGGAGATGGGGGAGCATCTGAGGCTGCAGTTCCTACTCCTTGGAAGCACTTAACCCACATAAACATTCATTAAAAAGAAAGTAATTTTGGAAGTAGGAGTTCATACTCTGCAATTAGTAGTTTAGCCACAAGGTTTCCTTTTTTATTTGCTCTTCTGCTGATGCCTGCTCTTTTTAGTGCACTGTAGAAGGCAACTGCACAGGTTGCAGTCCCATGGGCAAGGCAGTCTTGAATTGTGTGAGATTCTGAAGATGAAATGGGAAACTAGCTCTCTCTTCTTGGTCCAATGCCCTGATATACTACTTACAGTAGTAGTTGCATGTTCACTTAAGAGCAAACATTTCTGCTGTCTCTTCATCATGACAAAACAACAGAGGAGTCTAAGCAAGATCTTTGAATAGGAACTCCCTACACCTTCTAGCCCAGAGACAGGGATAAATCCTCCATACCTCTTTCTGCTTCAAACCTAACAACAGCCATCTTAGATTCTGCCTGTAATTTATAGGTAGTTGTTTTTTTTTCCATAAGGAGCAGGTTCAGTGGTTTTATCAAAAGAAATTGAGATAGAATTAAATCCTGTGGCACCATTCTTACTGACCTCACTGTGGTTGTCAGTCCTGAAGGTGAGGCCAGACACTTAGTAACCTGCAAATCCTCTTTAAAATTCTCATTGGCAGCATCAGAAGTGTTATATATGCTGTTCATGTGATACACATGCAAATGGAATGTAAAAGCCTGTGCTGCCCTTTCTCATACTGCTTTATTTTCCTATGAGGCTTTTTCTTTCAGAAAATGAAATAATCTGGTCTACAAGTGGTAATTTAAGTTAGAAAGTTGGAGGTTAAATGCTGTAATTTTTTCACTTTTATACTAAATAAGCAATTTATAATTTACTCTTTATTAAGAAAATAGAAAGGAAAAGGAGAAGGAAGAAAAAGAAAGGCAAAACTCCTACTTCTCTGAGGAAGTTTTGCCTGAGGAATGACTTATATCCCTGGTGGTAGAAGTTTTCCTAAATTTTACAGGTGTAATTGTATTTACAGTTGATTTTTGCATTGCTTCCCCTTTTTTTTCCCCCTTCCCCTTTCCCTTTCTTTTTCCTTTCCTTTTCATTTCATTTTCCTTTTTATTCACTCTTTTGACTTACAGACTATGCTTGAAATATGATCTGTCTTTGGTAAGGGAAAGAGAAATACCACATTTATCACATTTTTCAGAGAGGAAACAATGTGTCTGAGAAAGTTCTCCCACTCCTAAAAATTGCCTTCTAGCAATGATGTAAGGATGGAATAATTTCAATACTAATGTCAGCGATATAGGAGAGCAGTGAACAAAGGGCGTATGTCCTAGAATAGAAAAACACATCCAGGAAGTATTGGACAGTGAAATGGTTCTCCTCCCAGATGCCAAACATAACAGCTCCCTATACTTCCTGCAAATGATAGAGAGTAATCTTTGTGCTGCAACCATGATATGCTCCAGCATCAGTCTTAGTTTCTTCCCTTCCCTTCCCTTCCCTTCCCTTCCCTTCCCTTCCCTTATGTTTCAGTCAGGAAGAGGATGAGCAGCAGGAGTGACATTAGGGCACACCCATGGCAAGGTTGCTGTACAGTGAGCTGCTTCTGCTAGCAAGCCCTGTAATTCCAGCAGGAATTATCCAGTGTGTCACCAAACTCCTTATGTAGATGCCTCCTGGGACAGGACTCAAACCTGGTTGGTTGAGAAGACAAGAGGAGTGATATGCTGAACCTTGTAAAACTTTCTGCAAGTGTCTTTATGGCTCCTTCTTGCCTGTTACCCCAGCGACATGAGGCACTTAATGACAATCTTAGTTTAAAATTATCTACCTGATAAATTTGAGGAGTATGCTTACTGCTTGAGCAAAAAGTACCTGATAGTCTGAGCAAAATATCCTGGAAATTAATAATCTGTGGATAAAGTGGACCTAAGTGCTGTTACTGTTAGCACATTGTTACCATGGACATTCAAATTACTGTGGGAAAAGTGTCACATATTGTTCTTCTGTCTTAAAGAGTGCATAGAGGAAATCCATGAAACCATCTATTGGGATGAGTTACCAAGGGCTCTATTATAGCTATCTTTCAGTCTTTGATTTCTATTCTATGAGTCTATGAGTTCATATTACTTTGAGTCTCCATCAACACTACTGTCTTTGAAATGCTCTAGTTCAAATATAAAATCCTTAGGTTATTATAGGAGTCAGTGAATGAAATTATGTAGCCTTCAGAGCCAACAAGGTCATTATGATGGTTCCTCCTGGCCACAGAAATTTGATAAGCTCAAAGTAATAGAAAGGATCTTTGGGTGGGAAGTGAAGCTTAGGTGAAGGGATTTCAATTCCTGGGCTCTAAGACTCTTGCCTGGAAGATTTAGATAAAGGTTAGAGAAGAGCCATCAGTCTGATGTGTCACTGATCATATAGACACCCTTATGCCAGATGAAATGGTCAGCCAGGGAAACATCATGCAATCATGGGAATACACAAATGAGCTTCACATTTCTTTCATTCACTTCTTGCTCTGGATTACGTTGTGTTCATCTTGGCTACAAATTCATAGGATTAATTCACTCTGTGGAAACAATTGGTGTCAGAATTATGACCAAATACTGGATCACTTTGCAGTTTTTACAGTAATATTAATATAAATCATCAATATCACATTAACAATAATTAGATTTTTTTCTTTTCTGTGACATTTAATAAACCTTTCTTTCAGTTATAAATTCCATAAAAACAGCCAAAAAATTTGTGCAGTCAAAAATACTACAGAAATATGAGAAAATGAACATGCACTTTGCAAAATGGATTGTTAATGCTTTTTCAGTATACTGCAAAATATTTGTATATTTTCCCCTTTTTTTCAGATTTAGAAAACTTGCACCCCTACCTATGTGTTACATGTGCCATATGCCAAATTAAATTTCTATTTACTTAAACTATTTCCTTAGGTATCTAGTTATCTTTTCTAGGGATTTTACCCTTCCAGAGCAATTCCTAGTAGAACACGATGATTTTGACCCCACTTCAGGAAGTTGTATCCTAGATTTTATTACGCTGTCTTATTGAGTTCCAGGCTTCATGAGAGTTTTATTTGGCATACATTGTTGTGTCAATATGTGAATGTACTCAAAAACGAGGTATCTACTGGTTATTGTATAAGTTCACATGCTTCTATGCTTTCATATGCTAAAGGATATGTTTTTATGCATACTTGGTTTTATTATTCCCTGACAGAGATATTAAAAGAGTTTATTATTTGCTAGGAATCCAGACTTTTCATGGTGTCTGGTTTAAAATCAATGAGGAGGTGATGGGAAATATAACTCATCATATCTGACATTAGGACAGGGTAAGAATGTATGGTGTGACAAAAATTTTCCCTGAACTGTTCTAAAGTATCTATTCTTGATATTAGCTCATTTGAGAAGAGTAAGAGCTGTAAAACTTTTACCCTTCCCATGTCCCACTTCAAAAAGAGGAAGAAAATCACACTGGTGCTGATAAGGGTACCTTCCATATCCAAATTCCATTTGTAATATGCTTGATGAGCATACATATAAAATAATATACATAATATGAGCTATTGTTTGTTCTCTGCAACACGTGAAGTTGGAGCCACCTTATTTTTATTATACAGATATTTATACCTCTTAGAAGCAAAAGTGCTCCATTCATATGACAATAGTTTATTGTTATATGTTCAGCATGCAAAGCTGCTTTTCTTAATAATCAGAACCAGCTGGCATAAGTACAACAATGATGGCAATGGGTCATGCATGCCTGAATTAGATGCAATGAGAGCCAAGAAAGGCTAATTCTTTAACTCTGTCTCATTTTTTTGTTAGTGATGTCTTCTGCAAAGAAAGATTACAAAATCTTGTACCCTTGAAATTCTGCACTGACATATAACAGATGCTGAAACAAAATACTCCATTGTACACTTTTTAGGAAGCTATATTTCATACCGTCAGCAATTATGGTGGTGAATAGATGTTTTCATATTGGTACAACCAATATAGCACGCGGAAAGAAAAACTGATTTTAACAGATTTAAACTAGTAGAACATTCTTAAATGTGCATGTTTTATGTAGCACATGTTTTATGTAGCAAAAATCCATGCCCTTCCCACTATATGAATGTTTGACAACTATACTACACAAGGTACAACAAGTAGAGTAAATATTTACAGATTAAAAAAAATCTTTCTGAAGCAATTTTTACAGCCTCTGACATACCCATCTATAAAATGTTAAAGTAGAAAATTGGTGAAAATTGGTAAAAATTGAGAATCTTAGAATATCTCCTTCAAAGAACGGTATTTTGGAAGACATTTATAAACCACCATTTACACTTTAGTCTTTTTTCATGCTAGTAAATTTTACTAAGTTCCCTCAAACCTCATGGCATGGATAAGAAGATGTTTTTCATACCTTTGGATGGATGAGTGATTTGCAAAAAGTCATAGAGAAAAAGGTGGTATCATAAAAATACAAGAGGTGGCATCAAATTTTTGTGTCCTATTCTGGAATCCACACTACAGTACATTTAAATCTGATGGCTGTACCCAGAAGTAAAAGTTAAAATTATAGCAATCTTTGGTATCAATTTTACTAAAACTGGCAATTTACTCCCTAAAGAGTAAAGCATTCACCAGTGCTGTTTATCTCCTGTTCATCTAATTTTGGCCTTCTGAATTGCTTACATTTGCTAATTTTAGAGGTATACAGGGCCTTGCAGGGCTTACCCTTTGCCATGTATTATATGCAGTACATTTTATAATGGACACTTTTGCTTCTCCTCTGAGTGTAAGTCGATAGCCATTAAGGTGGCAAAGCATATTTGAAACTACCAAATTTCCCAGCAGGAAATCTTAATTTTGTGAAGCAAGTAATTTGCATTCAAGGCCAGGAACTAGTTCCAAGAGACACATTTACCAATTGCTTAACAAAGTCTCAAGCCAAACCACAATGACATACATGCATAAAATATCATTTTGCTGTTTCAGATAAACATGGTGTCATATGGTGGCTTTAGAATTTATAATTATTATTTGTGCTTATCCCTAAAAACTTGGAATCAAGTATGCAATTCGAAGCCTGTGGCCTATTATGAAAGTATGTCAGTCACTTAGAATGTTAAGAAAACACTGAAGAGATGGTTAACATGTACCATACAATAACAATCAAAGAGAAAGCCAAAAGAATGCACGAAACATCCTTAATCAGATTAATTTTATTTATTTTTAAACTTTCTAAGATGTCCTGAATTTAGGTGTATTTCAGAGTGCTGAAAAACAGAATTTCACTGTACCAGGTAGGTCTGGAAAATCTAAGTAATTTGGTTGTTGAAGATTTTTTAAAAATAGGCATCAATTTCATCACTATAAACAATGAGAAACTTAAATTTAATGTTTTCTTTCTTCCTAGTAAAGAACTATAGGATACATCTCAAATCTCTGCTGGAGACAAAACAAACTCTATGACATTTTGCCTCATCAATCTGAGTTGATTTTCAGATTTGAGATTCCTATGTTTATAGCTTCAGATACAGCCTAAAATGATTCTTCTCATTTAGTTATTGTTAGTTTATATTTCTTATGTGACTTCTTACCTCATGAATAGTCTCATTCTCATTAGCTGTGAGTTCACTATGAATACAACAAAAAATAATAAACCTCTTGTGTTGAAGCAAACCGAGTGCAGATATTAGAAAGACATTTCTATAACAAACACAAGAATAGATTTTTTTTTTAATGGCAATTACAGAATATACAGGCTTGTTGAAAATGGTTTGAGTCTTAATAACCCTGTCTTGAACTAGGGTGAATGAAACTCTTGAAGTATATTCCACACCTAACCTATTCATTCTCTCAAGAAAAATGAGGTGGAAAGTCATGATTTTGATTTAATTTTAAATAGTTTTATTCTTGTCCACTATAAGAGGTTATAACATACAGGTTTAAATATTGAAATGTATGTTTCTCAAAACAGTCAAGTTTATTTCTTAAAAATGTTTTTAGGAGAAAAAGGAATTTTATATTCCAGTCTTAATTATACTCAGGTGTAGAAATGCTTCTTTAATGGACGTTGAGGTCAGGTTTTTAGTAACGCCTTGTGAGTGGAAGGTAGACCCTACTAAAGATTGATATATTACACAGTATGTTTCATTGCCTGATGGTGAACATGTGAATATGCTGAAGCGCTCTGTATTAGTGGAAACTTTCTGTGTGGGTTTTAAGTTAACAGTTGAGAGCTTTCCTTTGGCCTGCTTTTCCTTGCCTTCTTTGCATTAAGTGGATATCACGCCAGTCTTAATCCCTTTTAAATTACATTTCTGATTTTGGAACAGAATTGCACACAGTTCTCCTACCGTACTATTAAGATGTAATCTGTGAGTATATTTCCAAGGCCAGGGTTTGGTAACTATTACCCTTTAATGACTCTATATAATAAAATTAATTTTAGAAAGTATTTTGTGTGTTTATCTTCTATTCTCATCTCTCGTATTTTAGTCTGTTAAAAGTCTAAATAATAAATGTAGCTTAAAACCAAACATTACCACACTTAACAAAAAATTCTTTATATCCTATAATTACCCATTTCTGTGGTGAATCATCATAAGCAACTAATAGAGCATCAAAATAAAATATACATGAATACCATATAGAATTTTGATCAAAAACAGAGGCAGAGCATGACTGCATTCCATTTTCCCTTCTTCTGCAATTTGGAAGATACAGAACATATTTCTTGAAGTACCACAATTTTCAAAGTTAGGCATTTTAATAACTGGCTATGAACCCAAGGGCCTCATCCTAAGACTAAGTAAAAAGATAAATTCTACCTACTTAGTATTTTGCTTCTGCTTCTGTTATCCTACCACTTTTGCATCCCTTATTGCAATGGTAATTGACACTGCTCAGGATCTCTGGCATTAGTCATTTTATTAATAATGTCTACTAGTTCCTTGCTGTATCTTTTGTTTATCTAATGACTGTAGATCTGCTATGCCAGAGAGTTTATAATCCTTAAGAATAAATCTGAACAACCACTGTGAGCCTGTAATTTATGCTCTGCTTCTTATGAACCTTTACCATAGTCGAAAGAGAAACATGCTGTTTTGTGAGTCAGGAATATTGATCAAAATCCCAAATTGCTGAGAAATCACCATTTGAATATGGAATTATGACATGACAGTTACATTCCCTCGTGATTCTGGAACATCCTGCTGTGAATCATCCTTAGAGTTTAAAATCAACAATTTAAAATTAACTCTTATGGAAATCAGAAGGGAAGAAACAATGCCAGACGTAGGTTTGGATCTAAAGAACACTTCCAATGACAGCATGACAGCAAAGTAGTTTGCAAATAGATTCAACAACAATTGTAGATTTCAGACTTATAATACAAAAAATACTTGAATAATGTGACCAATAATTAACAGTTTTTAAGAACAGTGTTTAAAAAAAAAACAAAAACAAGCTTTAGGACTTCTGAACACAAACTTTCTACACAGAGATAGAAGAACAATGAAAGAAAAAATGTTTACATGAAGACCAAAGAGCACGTGATAGTGATGAAGTAAAGCTGTTCAAAAGGAACATCTTTTCCAAAATAATTTTCTTTTTGTAATTAATTCATGTTTACTCAGCTCTACTACTCTAACAAGCCATTCTCCCCAAACTGTGTCTTTCTAGATGAGAGGACAATAACACTATATATTCATATAACTATATTCATTGCCCTTCTTTAAGTCATATTTCTAAGGCTCGAGTCTTCAGTAATCTCTGCATAAAACAAGGTAAATATAATTGCTGCTGTCCCTTCGGATAAAAACATTGTGCAAAGTTTACTACATTTATTGTTCTGTATTTATTACCTCCAGCAAACCCTGTTCTAGGTAAAAGACAATTTGCTATTGGAAAGTTCTAGGTAAAAGAAATTTGCTATTGCTCAAGGAAGTACTATTGGGCTGTGGTTTCTGACCTTGCTGTGCCATCTATTTGATACTATGACATCAGCTGTAAAAAAAATAGCAAAAATATTCAACTGCAAAATGGAATGGACCACATGAGATACTGATCTTTGAAATCACACTAGCAAAGCAGTGATGCACACCACAGGGTTTTATACCTCAATGGGCTTATTGGAATGCAAAATATTTGTGCAGTCACAAATTGCTGTAGAATTGCCCTGAACTTGTTTCCCACTGTGTGCATGCAAGTGGGACATTAGTGGCACATAAAGAACTGATACACTTGTGACAGAAGCATAACCAGAGCTGCAGTCATGGAAGAGGTGAATGCCTAGGAAATTGACTTGAAGTTAATCAGATGAAACAGGGATAAAATGCAGATTTCATTTTAAATTAGACAGTGTTTCTTGCAGTCTATTATAACTTGCTCTGGTAGCAGTTCTTGTAAAATTTCATTCCAAACAATTCACCAATACAATAATTATTAATGTTAATAATTTCTTTTGACAGCTACTGACTGCTAAAAAAAAGTTGATTTATCATCCAAAAAATAATGAGAAGCATGTCAGAAAAAATATAAAAAAAATTAATACTTGTGAAATTTACTCCTTATGTCTTAAGATTCGGAATTCAAAAATCAAATGTATGATGACCAAAATAGGATAACCTTTTCCAAATATATCCACTTGGAGCCAAATGAACACTGCATTGCTACTATAGCAACTACTACTACATTACTAAGTTTTATTACCTTTTGACGTAATGACACATAACACAAAGAGCACATGGAGGTTTGAAGATTAATATACACTACTGGATTCTTTTTACTGTGACACTAGTTACAAGATATGATTAAGCTGGCTGAGCTTTGCAACTGGAAATGTTAGAACCAGGGTTTTATAAGATAAATAATATAAGATAAATAATATAAGATGGAAAATGTGGTCCTTAGGAAGAGCTACATTTTTCCCTTATAACAGAATCTATACTGGAATTTCAACACTAAAGAGGTTGTTCCTGATTGCACCTAGTCATCATTAATGCCTACATGTGAACTGGTCATTCTTTTCTGTCCTTTGTTAAAATTAGTCCATATTTAAGTCATTGCTGAAGACTTCCTTTCTCTGACCCTTTTATGTAATCTAGGTGAGTAATACTACACAACTTCTAGTAGGATAGAAAAATGGATGATTTAGATAGAGAGCAGAAAGATGCCATTTTTTTATATGAAGAATATGGCTTTATTTGGTGGTTATAGTGATAGTGAAAGAAATTAAGAAATACAACTGAAGAACATAAAAATATAAACACATGTGAACTAAAGTTTTGGAGCTGGGAAGCAACCTACTGGGAATATGTACAGGGGTCAGATTGAATGAAGAAATTAATATTTTATACAATGAGAAGGTTCAAAGCCAAAAGAATCTTGATACAGAAAAATAGATCCAAAAGCGGTGGATGAGGTAGACTTGATTTCAGAAAAACATTTTATCAATATCTGGGAAAGCTGATATCAAGAGAGAAGACACTGGAAGCTCTGGGACAATCAGGAATGAGCAAAAGTTTCTAAGAGGGTCACAGGAATTACAGCGGGAAGTGAAAGAAGAAAAATAGGAACAGTAGTTCCAAACTCCCTTTTGCAGTCTGTTAAAGAAAAAATGAGAAAGTTATCCTTTTCTAGCATCACATCTTCTACAATAGCCATGTGAAAGAGAATCCAAACATTTACGTTCAACTTTTTCTTGCTTGTATTTTTATCCGTTGATTCTGTTGGGACACATGTGAAGGGCAAAACTGGGTTTATTAACAGGTCATGTGTCATCAAGCATGCAGACATCTGTGCTTAGCCTGCCTAGGCTTCTTTCCCAACTCTGTGATACGTCACATGACCCTAGGGCCCCTTAAAAAGAGCTTTGATGCTTTCCAGCACAAGCAGAAGGAAAGATGAAATCGAAATTCAGGCTGTGTTCGCTCTCAGAATTGTAGGTGGCTGACCTACAGCTGTTAGCTTGCTTGTGTATGATTTACTGTGTCAGGCAGCCCACCTTATTTTATCTGACTCCATTCTCTAGCTCAGCAGCAGTATGGATTGAATTTTTTCAATAATCTGCAGCTGGGAAGTCTGGTTTTGAAGTTAGACTAAGCTGGGTACTATAAAGATTCAATTATCCCGCCTTCACTTCCAACACTTTTGGCTGTGTCCTTGACAGGTTTTGCATAGTTTACTTACTGCCTCATAGCACTAAGTGCTATAAACAAGATAGGAGGAATGACCAGCACTGAATACTTCTGTTAGACATCTCTGAAGGGGCTTTTGCTTTATTAGATGGGAGAAAATAAAGAAAGATGCAATTGATTTTGGCATTTGCTGAAGAGAAAAGGAAGGTTAAGAAAGGATTAGGAGACATAATATACAGGGTAATCTTCTTCTGCCTGAAGCCTGAAAACTCAGAGAAATCAAATCTCCCTCAGGATTTTATAGAGGAAAAGAATGGCCACTAAGTGCAATGTCTGCTTAGGGGTGGGCTGTGACAGAGCTGTGCTCCCATAAACCAACACAAGGATTGAGTATAAATGCTACAGGTTTCCATTAGCAAGGATAGAGACATTCCATGAAGAACAGCAGCTTTGCCTGAAAATGTGAATTTTCTTCGGAAAAGAGCTTCCTTTTGGTGGTGTCTGCAATCCGCTCCTTTCCAAAAACCTGTCACTTAATATCCTCATTTTATTCCCTTTTCCAGTGTAATCCCAAACCTCACAGACAACCAATCATGACTGAGACATTCGAGCTTCTTAACTATTTTCATCTGATTTACTGTTTTACTAGTGTTGCTGATAGTGGAATAATTTGTTCCCCTTTACTTAAATGTTTCCATTTACTTCAATCCATTTCATTCAAGATTTGCAAGCCTTGGCCAACTCAAAAGAACTTTTTCATTTTAGATTTTTTTAATAAGTTTGCTCACCAGGTGCTCTCTCAGCTCTATTTCAAATAAACTCCTCTTTTCTTTCTTTAAAAATAAAATCATAAAAGGTGAGTGTTCATTTATCTGAAAATATTCTGCGTGTTCATAATTCTACTTTCCTCCCAACCTTTTTCTCCCCCCATTTTGACGTAATTTACATCTGCACATTCTCAAGTGAATGGGGACAGGAGGGAAATGATTCTATTTCTTATACTCTGGACTAAACGGTATATGTTCTGCTGTTTTTCACATTTAAAGTCTGGAACGCTCTCCTCTGCTTTCAAACATGTATTTGACTGAACTTCCATCAACCCCAACAGTGCAACTGCACTGTAAACTCTTTGTGCAGACACAAGAAAGCTGTTAGTTGTCAATGAACACCTTGATGTATTCAAGTTTCGCAAATAAACAAAACTATTTTGCAAGAAAGAAAATTGAAAGAGTCATTTAAAAAGACTCCTTCTTCTACCACCTAATTTCTCTATAAAATAAGGCAGAGATGATTTTTTCTGTGGTTGAATGGAGGAAAATAGTTTAGGATAACTGGCATTTTTCAAGCATATTCCATCATAACTTGTGACAGGGAGTAACCACAACTACAAATTATATAATTCTCTTGAACTGAGTTACCTGGGATGAGAGGAAATTGAATCTTTTCCTAAGATCTTTTACTTCCGGAATTTAGGCTTAAATAATTCACATTGTTTTTCATGTTATTCCCTGCACTCTCTCCAGTATATAAATTGTGTTCTGTTCTAATCTGCTCCACTAACATCAGAGCAATGCAAACACATCCTATGTGGCAAAGGGAACCACTGAGTCTTATTTTCCTTTTAGGATTGAGGTGTAGGCAGCATGTCAGAGAAATGGGAACGGAAGGCACTTCTCACAACTCAATGATTTTAGGTGAGTTAAGAATAAGACTTTACACATTACATAGAGAAAACTCTGATTGTATTTGTAGTATCTCTTGACAGTCACATGTTTCCACACTGATAATTTTTGCTGAAAATCAGTCTCTGCCCTATCAGTTTCTTAGTTATCATGTGGAGAATAGTTCATCTGAAGTAGAAAGTGCTGAGGCACTAACCTCCCTGAAAGTTTGTCTTCAATAAAACTGTACTCCCATTAGGCCCTTCCTAATAGAGTGGCACTCTGCTAATATAGCCTACAAACAATTTTAAGTCTATTATATAAGCTGTGCTGTGTGGAAATATGAGGAGTTTAAATTGCCCATTTTGTTTACTTTATTTGCTGCAGATCAGACTTACAGACTATTTGGTGTTTGCCATCTAAGCAAGTTAGAAATTCTCAGTGTAATTTCCCTTCCCCTGGATGATTTCACAAATCAGTATACATTCCTAAGAGCTGCTAGAATATTGCATGTGCTGTTTTTCTGCTCGCTGTGGGTTGGACAATTGTTTTGGAAAAGTACTCCTTAATAAAGTTTGTTTTAATAATTACATGCTGCTACAAAGAAGATAAAGTAGTTTTAAAAGTGCAACCCATTATTTTTGTGCCAAGGCTCAATGACTGAAATTAAATCTGATTTTTAAATTATAGGAAAAAAATGATAGATTCTGATGTCTGTAAGTATCACAAGCACTGTACATAAGCTAGCTGGAGTTATAGCAACCATGATTAATATATAGGACACTGTTTCTCCTTCTATTCATTTTATCATTAAGAACAGATGAAATAACAAAACAGCATTTTAAAATATTTTTATATGTAAAGAAAATTGTTTCCATATTTTCTGGGGACTTAATGACAATGTCCATCAAATTAATTTTTAAAAATGCATATCTGAGCTCTTGACTAGATAGGCCCACTTAGGTGCCTGTGCTGTAGCTGTGTAGAAATTTTTTTAAAAAGATAAAAAAAGGAAAAAAGTTGCTTTGTGATACTCTGCAGGAAAAAAACCAACAAAATCCAAATCATCTACACGTACAGTGTTGAGTACTTATATAGCTCAAGAAATATTGCATATTTGCATGCTGGTAACCTAAGAATAAAATTAAAATTAATAAAATAAAATAAAAAAGGAGAATGGGAAAATTTCATTCTTCTATCAGGAGAGAAGTCAAGTTTCTCCTCCTGTTCATTCCTCATCTGACTTTCAAATTTCTACCTCCCCAGTGTTCTCTTTGGGAACAATTACCCAGAAAAATACATTGCACTTCCACTTACAGTTTTGTTGAATGACTCCCGCTCAGAGGGATATTGCTGCAATTAGCCTCCAATGGACCATTTCCTGCTTGTTAATAGACCTGTCCTTAGCGACAGAGTTCTCCTCACTTTGGGTGCTGAACCTTGGCTCGGAGAGCCTGAGCTTCTCTGTTTCAGTCAGACACTTCTGTTTGTTTCTCTAGTTGTTATATAGTCCTCTTTTATGGTTATGTCTGTCAGAAGGGATTAAAACAATTCATTTTTCCTCCTTGCCCATTTATAAAAAGTAAATATACTTTCAGCCTCAGGTTCCACTGCTTGTTATCATTAAGAGACGTAGATATAATCCTGTCTAATGCTGAAGCTACAAACGCTTTTCCAGTATTTGCAAGAAATGTTGATTTAAGCATCAATGGGCCTTTTTTCCCACCAGGAGAGAGACTGAAAACTTTGTAAAAACCAACATTAATTTTGCTTTTTTGCTACAATATTGCTTCTTGTTCCACGAAGCGTGTTCTTATGCAGCGTACCTTGAAGCATTCTGGGGTTTTGGGCTGTTAGCTGTCTCTGCAACATTTCAGATTGCTTTTTTCCAGAGAAAATCTGAGAAAGTGGGTGCCGTTCCTCCAGCTCTTTCAAATTAACTTTGGATTCTACAGACAGAGGAAACTATTGAATCATTTAATCTAAAATCAGACATTGAATATAGGCATAAGTACCTATGTGTAAAAGTCAAAGTGTCTAATTGTATTAGAAAGAAACAAGATGCTCTGCTGCAGAATTTTGAAATATCTAAAGCTAACAGTCTGATATTAATTAATCTGGTAGTTCTATCTGAGATTCCATAGAAACACATTTGTATTAATGCTAGGTAACTTTAGGTGACGGGCAAAGATCCAATTAAATAAGATTTCACAAGGATTAAATTTGCATAAATTTAGAGGGAATGGGAAAATCATCAGCTAGATTTAGTACAGGAAAATTATTGCTTCATGCCACATTAAATGGCTACTTTTCACTATTGAAAAAGGTGAGTAAGAGTCAAATAAGAAACTATATAGACAGGAACCAATACCACAGTTTTAATTTTAGAAAATCTCAGATTTGTTGTTTTTTTCAGAACATTAATAGCACATCTCAGAATAATATCTTGGATTCTTCTCTGCTTGAGGGTATGACCTAAAAGGAAAGGACTTCTGGAGAATTGAGGACAGACATTGATTGTGTCATTATAATCTCTTATCCAGTTACAAGAAATATTGCAACTAAAAAGGTTGCTTGCTGAAAGAAGTAATAAATAAAAACTAGAACTTACCATTCAACCCTCCATCTTACTATTTTATAGGAATAGTTTTTTTCCAGATCAGTTTTCCAATAAATCGGTTCCAATAAACCAACAAATCAGACCACAAAAATTAAAACTAAATAGGTCAGAATCTTATTTCTTATCTCAGCAATGAACTTTTTTTGCAGTAACTGGTCAAATAAAGGCATGATCTTAAAAGTTTTCATGGATATTCACAAAACTCTAACTTAATTTTATGGGAGTCACATGGCTAAACTCTTCTGTGGCACCTTAAATAGGGCTTGCTCTGGTGTCTCAGAAAATGAACTTTGCATACTGTAAATAAGGTTGCTCAACAACATATGTGAGGTTAAATAAATACATCACTGTATAAATGCTTTATTACCCATAAGAGATAAAAATGCATTGCCTAGAGGATATTTCCAGTTCTTGTGTGGCAACAATAAGTTAATCAGGTCTGCTTTGTTATTTTAGCTGCATTTGATTAAATGTGCAACAGAATAAAAGGGAAGTTTTAAAGGAAATATAAAACCCAAATGCAGTGAAACAGCCGATGAGAAGTATCTCATTTAATCCACACAGCTTTGATTGAAAAAGAAAAAAAAAGTAGATGTAGCAGTCCTTTGAGTTTTTTGAAGAGAGAGTCTGAAGAGCAAATTATTGATTAAACTGTCTCCCCAGAGAGTGATTTAAGGTAGGAAACCAGGAACATTTGCTTTTGTCCCAGTGTCTACACATAGCAGACCAAATGCTAGTGAGCACGGAAAACACAGTTAACTTAGATGAGATAATATCAGCATAAGAAGAATGTTAAGAGAATATCCACAACATTATTCAACAATTAGCTACTGTTTAGGATAATATTAAATTATATATCATATTAATTTTCCTTAAGATTTATTTGATGATATATTATTTGATGAGGTGTTGTCTGTCCTTATTTTGTGCATATATCAGACAAAAATCTGATGTTTAACTATTTTGAACAAGCAGAAATGACAGCTCACACTTTCAGGATATTGTATCCCAATAACTGCCATGGGAGTGTTCTTATTTCTAACATATCTTAATGTCACTCAGACATGAATATCTGCTCAGGAATGTGAAGATGTAGTGCAATTCATAATAATGTTTCTTTAAATGAACATGGTTCTAGGAACAAAATAAATCAAACTGTATATTCACTAAACTGGCAAGAAAAATTCAGAGCTTTCTTTTTTCTGAATGGAGTATTTATAAAACCCTCACTTGGAAATTTAATTTTGCAATTATTAAAAATCAGCAGTAATTAATGTTTGCTTAGCTGTAACTCAAAGGAAGCTAATCAGAACCATAATCTAAGGGAAATTACTAACACCCTATTATGACATGAAAAATGTCATACTGATTTGCTCCATCTATTCTGTAATTATCTAATTTATCTGAAAATCTTGAAGAAATATTAAACAAACAGCAAAGAGAGAATTATATTATTAAAGAAGAAAATAATCTACTGAACCACAATTAAATATCTGCATATTTTCATCCTTGTCTGTGCTGTTTTATAAAAATTATCACGGACAGATTTTACCTTTTGAGAAAGCATATATGCAGTATGTCACTTTTTTCTGTATGGAAAGTGAAATGTACTGAGATTTCTATTGTCTTTTCTGAACTCTGGATCAAAGAGATTAAAAATGTCTCCTTCATTGGGAATAATATAACAATGGAACTCAGAAAGTTCTCTGAGTGTGATCTGTCTAGTCAATTTACAGACAGAAAATACGATCAAAAGCTAACAATTCACAATGCACATTATCAATGTTCTTTCATTTCTATTGCTTCCACACATGTAAAAAGATCACTTTTTATGTTGAACATTATAAGTAGTTAACATAAATCTGTTGTGAAAATACACTTCTACTTTTTGATATGCACAGTTTCTTCCACTGGGATTGTACACACCAAACCCAAAACACTGGCCTTCAAATTTATTGTCATGGCAAATTCTTATGGTCACTTAATGAAAATAATTTCTCCTCGAGTTTTTTTTGTTTTGCCTTTTTTTTTTTCCCCTGGAACTGACAGAAGTCCCAGGTGAGTTGTTTTCATTTTTCAGGCAAAATTTCTTGGAAACCTCAGCTGAGAATGTATGCTGTGCAAACTACTTGGAAAACATCTCTGCTAATGTAGGGAAGATAGCTTCACAGCATACAGCTGACCACTGGGAAAGAGGAGGAAAAACAAAGGCCAAACCAGAAAGCACAGAGGAAGGCTTTGCTCCCAGATAACTGCTTTCATACTACCTACAGTCCCTTTTGAGCAGTATCCTAGATGAATTCCAAGCTCTTTTGGAATTAATTCGTTTAATCAATCTTCAATATTGCCTGCAGTAGGGTGACAAAAATCATACACTAACCAAATTGGCAAATAAAGTACAATAGATGACATACAACTGAACCGGTCTCTAGAAAAAGAAAAAAAGAAACTACAAGTATGGAAGGATATGTGTACAACAGGCAATAACAAGAATTTTAAGCACATTTTTACTAACCAAGGAGAATTCAGAAAATAATTCAGTTTTAAAGTGTCACAGGTGGTCCAATGTCAACCACCACACAGAATTAAGAGTGCAAAATTGAGATTCATTTAATGTTATGGATTACCCTATACATATATATAACTAAAAAAAGAAAAAAGAAAAAAAACACATTTGTGCACAATACCTGATCTGTATTGAGTTCATGTTCAGCGCTGAGAAAATATCAAGTAATTTATATCCATGTAAATTTCTTTCAATTCTACCTTACAGAAGAATGCATTTTAAACTCAGGGCTGTAGATCAAAATATGTGTGAAGGCTGATTAATTTTCTTTCATCCCATGGACACTCGTGCAGCTTTGAAGTCTTTGTACCCTTACTGTTCTTGCTGATATCTGTGGATTTGGAGGACATCTTAGCTGTATTTTGGTGTCTTTGATGTTTCACATGTATTTTAGATGGTAAACCATCAATAAGAGTATGTCAGACCTTCTTGTTTTGGGTTTTTTCTATCTAATCTTTTTAAAATCACATTATGTCCTGGTCTGCTCAGTGGCTTTAGAGGGAAGTACTTTAATTCACTCTGGGCAGTCCACAGAAGAAACAATATTCTCATGAGGCTCAATAACAAACTTTTACTTATGACTTCCCAACATTAAGGTAGAATAAGGTACATGACAAATTGGTTATTGATCCCTTCACCTTTGATGCTAATTTGGTCCTCCTATCAATCTTTTCCCAGACCAGGTGTTTCTGATCCCTCCAGGGGGTAATGTTCCTTAATGGTCATTTATCTTCTCTATATCTTCTGGCTACTCCCAATATATAAATTTTGAGCTTATCTTCTAATCTATAAATCTTGAGCTCATCAACCCCCACCCAATGAATAGAGTCTTAGGAAGAGAAACTTCAATTCAGTTTTCCAGCTTCAGAAGTGTAGTCTTGCCCCTTGTCTTCCAACTCAATTTGTATTTAAATATAAACCACAGACATTCCCTCACTTTCTTGGCTGCTTTCTTGTGCCACATCTCCTGTTTTTTCTGAGAGTGATGTAGGTCATTTACTGTAGAGGAACAATACAGTGACAAGGAGTTCACAGAGGAGTGGCAAGAGCAAATAATGTCAAGGAACTGACAAAAGAGAAATGTTTTTTAGTTGGAAATCACTGTTTTAGATCAGATCATATCTTTGTGCCACTGCAAAGTAGCAAGCTAGTATTTGATATTTTTCACATTACAGACAACAGCTTGCCTTTGTCTTCTTCATTTTTAGAAGACGGATTTTCATACAAAAAGGTCAAGCATTCAAATGTATTTACTATGTCCAAAATTTTTCAGTGTTATATGCAAATAATTTTCATAAAATTAAAATGTAGAAATTATATTTTCATACAAATTTTTAATAAGCCCATAAGTTAAAATGTATTTACTCATTCAGCACTGGAAATAGTACTACCTCTGCCTGAATGCTTTCTGTGTAAAGGATCTATATTTTCATACTTACATGATGTAATTTTGTATCTTATATTTACTTGGTTCAAAATTTACGTTAAAAGCAAATGTAAAACATTAAAGTTTGCACCTGATATGGAAAATACAGTGCTTGTAAGTGAGAAAATTATTTTCCTGTGATAAGAAAGCTGACAGTCTCTATGTAATTGCTTTAATTGCTTTATAAAACTGGCTGCTCTTTCCACTGTAATTTTCTCAATGAATGTTACATCCTCTTGCCAGCTCCCATTGACAGCATTAGCTGCCTTGTCAAAGTGAAAATCTTTCTTCTTTCCTAACCATCTGGGTCGTCTGGTCCACATGGCTTTCCACTGTTCTATGTTTCGCTGTCTAAATGTAGAATAAACAAATTGGCAATATATCAAAATCTTCTTCCACACAAAAATAAATCAGTCCTCTGTCTATTAAAAAAGTCTATCCGACACAGATTTTCATGGACTTGTCGGTAGTTCAGGAATAAGATAAGAACATTTAAGGAGAATCATCTAGGCTCTTTCGTCATTTCCCCCAAGTTATACATGCAAACATACAAACCCTCTTTTTATCTTCATGTCTGCTTTTTCAGAGAGATACTACATTTTCATGTGCATAATAAAAATTATAGGAATTTCCTTTGAGATGGTTTTCATTCAAAATTTCCTGTCTTTTGAATTGTGAATTGCGTTGTTGAATCATGTATGTAAGTTCTTTTTCATACCTTTAAATTTTTTTCTGAAGAGTTTGTTTGGCTTCAAAAGGTATAAAAGTTAAATTTATGTGGGTATTCCTTCACTTTTTCCCTCTGTACTTTAATTGGTAATAAAAAAGTACTGGCTGAGTCCTGATTTCTGTATTTACACTGGCTTTGCCATGCCATGGTTCCATTTACTTTAGTAAAATTACATTTAATTTGCACCACTGTAATGGAGTTATTCTTGTCTGGCCCTTTTCCAAACGTGTATATGAAACAACTAAACAAGGAGTTGAAAGTCTAGTAATGGGAAGTACACACTCTTTCACTGTGACATTTTAAATTTTTATTCAAAGCTGGGGAAAAAAAGAAATGCATCTTTGGCAGAAACAGTCTCCCACTCATGACTTATGTTCCATTACAAAAGTCTGAAGCGTCCAGCAACCCTAACCTCTACATATTTAGCCAGCTGTTTTCTGGTGGGGCACTTACACTGGCAGCCTTGGCTGCAGTAACAAGATGAGGCTCACCACCTGCAGCACTCATGGAGGAAAAAGCTGCTATCATCATCTTCATTAAACTGGGAACCTGTCATGGGACATATGCTATTCTGAGAAAGGTTAGATACTCAGAGTCTGTTTATGTCAGTCCATAAGAAACCTCAGGATATATCTTATGTCTGTTCTACAAGACAATACAATCTAAAAATAACCTTAACGGTGGTAAAAAAAATTCAAATCTATTAATACATTGCAATTAAAAATATAAAGGTGAATTATTAAAAATCCCTAGTTGTTTGGGTTTTCAAATTCTGTTACTTCAGTAGCAGTATTTTCAATAGATTCGTTTCCATGCAAGTAGAGTCTGTTATTTAGTAGAAATGTCTAGTTCTGTACCTACATGTTCAAAGAGCCTGCAAGTTAGTCAGAATACAAAACATTTTTGGAACGTTCTCATGATTTTAAATACCTATGAACTGTTGTGACATTATGGAAATCTACAAAGGACTTGAGGAGAAGCGGTAATGGAGTAGAAGGCGTTTTTCCTAAAGTCTTCCAGATATTTCCACTTTAAACTTAGAATAAGAAGCAAGTTACTAGATGAACCCTTTAAAATTATTGGTCCATTATCTTGGAAAAAATCTTATTTTCCTAGAAGGAAGAAAGAAAAAAAAAAGAAGTGTCCCAAATGGCATCCGTGTTGTCTTTGTCTTCATATATCATCTGATTCTAGCTGATCTGGTCCTTCAAGTTTAACTGCTTGAATCAGAGAATGTTTCCCACTAGGTTAATAAAAATTTAATCAGTATGTTTTTTGGTTATAATTAAATTAAAGCCAAGCTTTTGTTCAAAAGTATAACTCAGGATATACATTTCATAATGAAGCATGCATATCTGTGTTAGTTACATTTATGCTTGTCCCTATTTTTGGGGAATTATTTCTTTTTAGAATTTCCAAATTTTCCAGTCTTCAAAATGGAAAATAAATTAAATATATGATGATTGATGATGATGATGATAATAATAAATGAGACAGTGGTAATGAGGGACTGACGGTTTTATTTTTGATTTGATTATTTGAGGTTTTTTTTGGTAAATAAGATCCTGAACTTAAGAAAACAGTATCTGAACTTAAAAAAAACCTGTGTAGAAACCACATCTATTCTCCCCTGAGGAATAGCATGGGTCATAATAGAAAGTCTGTGGGTTAATCTGCTGTACATGAACCAGGGAAACACTCCATTTCCCACATTAAGGCCTGTATTTTTTGCTACATCATAATTCCTACTCAGGACAGAGCCCTCCTCAGCCTGTAGTTTCCTTGCAGCAAAACAAGATGTGCATCAAGTGCAAAGCATGACTTTAAGCACCATACATTTGATCTGAAACAGGAACCAGCATCCTAGGGTCTTGTGTTCCCCATCCTTCATCACACAGACAGAAGTACAATGTCTCTGGTTTTAAAGTGAATTTGTCAGCACTGCTGCTGTCTTTGTTTCACTTTTACAAGTTTAGTGATCTGAATGTGATGTAAATTTAAGAGGGAAACATCTTGGCATTGAAAAAGGATGTGTCTTCATAATTAATTTTGCAGTTTTGAAGCACAGGCAGAATATACCATATATACTATATTATACAATATATTTGTGGAGGAAGGGAGGGGAGCAAAGTGAAAAGAAAGGGAGAGGAGGGGACAATCTTTCCTCTCCTCTCTCTTCCTCGTGTTCTCTTCCTTAAGAGAGTATAGAAAGTTTGTTTCTATTACATCTGACTCCTGCAGTGCTCTCACACAGAGACCACTAACTGAGAAGTGTGAAATCTACATTCCAGCTTTCACCTGAAGTGCTGTGACCTGCATCTCTCCCTGGACAGAACTGAGTGAGTTAAGTAGCCTTAACACTGTGTTCACATCTTCTATTTCACACCACACATATAAAAACAGTGAAACACTCTTTTCCTGAAACAGAGGTAATGTATAGTTATCCTAACTTGCTGATATGTCAGAACGATCATACCACACGTGTGTTCAAATGTGGACATAATGAATACTTGAATTCTAAAGTTAGCTTAACTCCTTCCACTTCATACAGTTACTTCAGTGTTCATTGTGCCAGAAATCAAGTATGTGAGGAAGACTGTAGTCTCACAGTTAGCATTACAGAATCACAGATCAGCCTGAGCTGGAAAGGACACAGCAGGATCATGAAGCCCAACTCTTAAATGAATGGCTCATATGGGGATCAAATCTGCAGCCTTGCACCATGCTCTAACCAATGGAGCTAACCTGAGGGCCAGAATTCATCAAAGAACTGAAGCAGCTGCTTTTGTTCCATGTTTCTAGAGACTGCTATTGATTCATCTGGATAAATGCAGTATTAAGATCAGAGGGAGAATGACATGGATTCTGGAGTACACTCTGACCTGATTGATCTCTTTGGAAATATGGGACCAGAATTTAAAGAAATCGATCAGTACTGTTATGCTGGAGGCCAATGCGCTGAGTTGTTGTGTGAAAGGAACCTCTAGCAGTTTTGTAAAAGTAGTGAGGAAATGAGAGAAAACAGTCTCTAAATTTTGTTTAATAAGATGGCTAAATCTATGTTTAGGGGTAAAAAAAAATTAATGCTTTATTAAATATGTTCAGGATTCCTGAATCATTGCTTTTGAGAGACCTACATTAAATTAATTTCCTGCATATTGTGATATTCTTGCATTTCTAAATGCTAACTTAATTGCATTCAAAGTTAGAGAGCACACCTGCTTCTCAGTTCAGCTACTGTTTTCTTTCTCTTCTTTTAAATTTATTCTGGAAGAATAATAAAACAAATAAATGCAGTAAAATTATTAGCTACTCTTTTATTCACAAAATTTGGCAGTGAAGTCTGGACAGTTGAGAGAGATGTATGATTTGGAGTACATAAAGCCCACTGATGCACAAAGGAGATCAAGAGCTTTTATTGATTACAGAGTTTGAATAATTTGAAGATAGATTTGTGTTTGTTTGCTGACACAGAGCACATAGTAGAATACAATGTTAAAATCTGTAAAAATAAATGGTTTCTCCTACCTGCTATTTCTTGGTCATTGCTTTAAATACATTAGGAAATCTCTACACATAATTCTTACTATTTATTATATATATATATATATATACATATATATATATGAATTACTATTATAAGTATTTTTAACCTAATGCTCTTCTCAGATCCCTTTCAAACAATCAAGCAATTTTTTTCATCTTTTCTAGTTTAAACAAATGTGCCAGAATAAAACAAGTGAGTCCTATGTTTTTCAGATCTTATATCAATATACATTTCTATAACAAAACCATTTTTTGTTTTGGGTTGTGAAATACACTATAAACTTCTACAGGAAGAAAGCTATGATGCAGACCTTATCAAAATACTTGAAAGTGGCATATGCTTCTCTTCTGCAGCTAATATTTCTTAAGCAAATAAAATTTAGTAAGCAGACTGCAAAACTTGCTGCAGTCTGTTCAATATAGTACACAGACCTCAAATTAAATGTTCTCCCAAACAGGAGACTGAGAATACTTCATAANCCATGCTCTAACCAATGGAGCTAACCTGAGGGCCAGAATTCATCAAAGAACTGAAGCAGCTGCTTTTGTTCCATGTTTCTAGAGACTGCTATTGATTCATCTGGATAAATGCAGTATTAAGATCAGAGGGAGAATGACATGGATTCTGGAGTACACTCTGACCTGATTGATCTCTTTGGAAATATGGGACCAGAATTTAAAGAAATCGATCAGTACTGTTATGCTGGAGGCCAATGCGCTGAGTTGTTGTGTGAAAGGAACCTCTAGCAGTTTTGTAAAAGTAGTGAGGAAATGAGAGAAAACAGTCTCTAAATTTTGTTTAATAAGATGGCTAAATCTATGTTTAGGGGTAAAAAAAAATTAATGCTTTATTAAATATGTTCAGGATTCCTGAATCATTGCTTTTGAGAGACCTACATTAAATTAATTTCCTGCATATTGTGATATTCTTGCATTTCTAAATGCTAACTTAATTGCATTCAAAGTTAGAGAGCACACCTGCTTCTCAGTTCAGCTACTGTTTTCTTTCTCTTCTTTTAAATTTATTCTGGAAGAATAATAAAACAAATAAATGCAGTAAAATTATTAGCTACTCTTTTATTCACAAAATTTGGCAGTGAAGTCTGGACAGTTGAGAGAGATGTATGATTTGGAGTACATAAAGCCCACTGATGCACAAAGGAGATCAAGAGCTTTTATTGATTACAGAGTTTGAATAATTTGAAGATAGATCTGTGTTTGTTTGCTGACACAGAGCACATAGTAGAATACAATGTTAAAATCTGTAAAAATAAATGGTTTCTCCTACCTGCTATTTCTTGGTCATTGCTTTAAATACATTAGGAAATCTCTACACATAATTCTTACTATTTATTATATATATATATATATATACATATATATATATGAATTACTATTATAAGTATTTTTAACCTAATGCTCTTCTCAGATCCCTTTCAAACAATCAAGCAATTTTTTTCATCTTTTCTAGTTTAAACAAATGTGCCAGAATAAAACAAGTGAGTCCTATGTTTTTCAGATCTTATATCAATATACATTTCTATAACAAAACCATTTTTTGTTTTGGGTTGTGAAATACACTATAAACTTCTACAGGAAGAAAGCTATGATGCAGACCTTATCAAAATACTTGAAAGTGGCATATGCTTCTCTTCTGCAGCTAATATTTCTTAAGCAAATAAAATTTAGTAAGCAGACTGCAAAACTTGCTGCAGTCTGTTCAATATAGTACACAGACCTCAAATTAAATGTTCTCCCAAACAGGAGACTGAGAATACTTCATAATTAAAAAAAAACAAAAACAACAAATCCAGTTCAGAACTACTTGAATCTATGATAGGTCAGTCTAAAATTTTTCTTTAAGAGGAAGATGTGACCTAGAAGCTTAATCAGGCAAGAAATTTTAATATATTATGATGACATCAGGAGTTGCTAAAGTAGCTGAAAAAGTAGAAATCAGGCAAATTGACCAGGAAATAGAATAATTGCATAGACACATAACCAGAAGCCCTGAAATGCAATATAAGCTTCAATTAGTAGAGAATACAAAAGTAAGCAGGAAAAAATTCTACTTATAGTTAAAAGGAAGTTAAAAGGAAAGGGATAGGAAAGTTCATTAAATATTATGTTACTTTGTCAAACAGTAACAAATAAATCAAGATGTTTGAAATATTCAAAATCTTCATGCTTCCACCTTCACAGGAAAGAGAAAGCAACAAAGAAAGGAACAAGGAAGAACACTGGAAGTAACAGACCAGTTGTCATAACATTGTCTCCTTCAATATTTTTGGGACAAGTTATTAAACAATTTGCAATAAACAAAACCATAAAGAAGTAGCAACAGTAGGACACGGTCAATATTGACTTTTAAAGAGTGTTCAGTGTGAAACTCCCTACTTGGCTGGCATGAAGTAAAGAATAGTCAAGATTCGTACTTAATCTGAAATATAAAAGGGAGTTAAGTCTATCGCTCACAAGCACAGAAGAAGGAACGGCAAAGTGCAGATGTATTTTAGGTCATGGTCAGATCAACATTTTTGAAAATGCAATAGTTGCAGTAACAGACAAAAATTATACATTTGTGCATCAAACTAGGCTGCTTTTAGAAGGCTTGTAAGTTATCGAAGAGAAGATCATAATATGATCTTTTAAAATTTAGACTTCAAATAAAAAAAATATGCAACACAAAGAAGAATTTAAGGAGCTATATTTAAGAATATGAACTTGAATCAACTAATACAAAGGAGAGAAAATATCTACCTATGTGTAAATAAGACAAAAGCCAGTAGTGTGATGCATTAAATCAGTGCCATAATGTTACTGGAGAGCATGCAATGCATGTACAGAGAGAAGTCTGCAAGTTTTCTCAGGTGTGGTCATCCACAGTGTCTAGTTTTGACCCTTACTGCTCACAGATATTTTAAAAAATGGGAAATTTTTGATAGAAGAGCCAAAAATGTTAAATGACACGGCTTAGTAAAAAATGTTGGAATAAAGGCATCAATTTCAGTTTAGAGAAGAAAATAGTGAAGACATTTATTTTAAAGAGCTATCATATGGTGTTGGTGAAAAAGTGTTCTTGTGGCCTTTGTGAGATTCCTTCCAACCTGTGGTTAGGTTCTTCAGAGGTCAGAATCCTGGCAGGTTTTATCTGTACATCAGTGCCTCTAGTTCTCTGAATGGCATTTTGTAACTTCTCAAGATAAAAGATAACATTCCGCTAGTTGGAGCAAAATGGTGTAGTTCAGATAGTCTGCTTAAATATCATTATAATGCCCTTTGACTCAAACATTCAAACAGTCTATTTATTTCTCTTCACCTGACATGAAACCCACATTAAGACTTCCTGATTCTCTGCCAGTTTTATCGTCAGAGAGAAAGCACTGGCAAGAAAGAACATTTAGCTGATCATAGGCACTCACTTCCTGGATATGTTCCACAAGATTTATCTGGAAACTGGCTGGAAGCTCAAGAATGATGTCATCTGTGTTTCATCTATCTTAGTCTATTGCACAGGGAGACCTTTATACTCTTGATGCCAAATCTTGCAAATGTTCAGTCACGCATTTCACTTCAGCATGAAGCAACCAAAAACATCAGATGAAAGTGTCTATTCATCAGACTTGAAATATTCACACCTCAATAAGAAGTCAAGAAGAGATCTGGTATTGGAGGAACATATGAAGGAACTGCACATTATGTCAAATATTCACCAACAGCTTGATCATTTCTTACTGTCTTTTGGCATGTAACTTTGTGAATGGAATAAGAAATATCCATCATGGAACTGTCTCCAGCTAGTTTTACATTTACCATTCCTAAGCAATTTCATAAATTAGGCCTGGCTGACATCTCACAGTCACATCTCTGAAAAGTCACAGAATCACAGAATATTCTGAATTGGAGGGACCCAACAAGCACCATCAAGTCTGTTCACTCTTCAGTGAACAGCCCAAATGGGGATCAAACCCACAACCTTGGCATTATTAGCACAGTGCTCAAGTCATTTTATTAAATCACAACCATGTATGTAGCATCTCAGGAATTTGTACAGTCTGTATTACTTGCTTTTGGAAATAAACTCTAGATCAATATAAGTGCGATGCAAATACCCAGTGCGTGTCTTCTGCAGTATTATTAAATAGTTTTTATTAAATATTTTGCCTAGAAAATTTGCCCATGTTAGAATATTTTTAATTACTCTTATGCCTATTTTTTATCATGTTTTACTTCACTATTTCTGCATTATTTTTTATAATCTCTATCAGATGAAGATAATACTGCAGAGGTGTAGTAAATTCCTTGTATGTCAGGGACCCTCGGTTGAGCAAATGACATCTGAAAACTCAGGTCAATACCACTGAGAAAATTCACTGGGGCCATATCTTCCAAATGGATATTGCAGAGGGAAATGAAAATCTGTAAGAAGACACAGAACATTCAAAACATAAAATGGCTCTGATATGAAGAGGAACTGAATCCACTAAGACTCTTCTAAAAGCCTTGGGAAACGGAGACAAATCTACGCAAGACGCTATGAATGGCAGATACAGAATGGTACCTTAAGATACAGTGTAAGTTAACACAGCTTTTGAACACAAAAAGAAACACAAGAGCTGCAGAAAAGACTATTTTACCTTAAAATGAGCAGAAAGGGTCTAATCTGAGACTATAATTACAAAGTTGTTTCAGCAGTGAGAAGCCTTTTCATACTAAGTGTCTAGTTTTGTTCTAAGTATCAGTAAGTGCTGTCTTCTCCCTGATGCACTTTTGTAACCACTATTGATTTTAACAAAAAAGAAGTGCATGAAAAGTACTAGCCTTTTCTCAGAAAATAAAATGTGCAGAACATGGTCCCTAGTGTTTTTGCTGAGGGTTTAATTTGTTAATTTGGTTGGTTTTGTTTTGCTTTTTTTGTCCTGAAAGAGAGAAAAAAAAAAAAAACAACAAAATTTCAAAGGCTACCTGACACCTAAAATAAGATGAGAAGTAGTAGGACTAACCTGGAGGAGTTTACAGGCAGAAGCAGGGGAGAAAACAAACAGAACTCTTGATTTTCAAGGTCCATCATTTGCTTTGGAATAAAATCTCTCCCTGCTACTCTGGCTNAAAACCAAAAAACCAAAAACAAAAAACATGTAGAATCAGAAAGATTTGAAGATCAAAAAGATCATGAAAGATCAGAAGCACATTTTTTTATTTCACATTATATTCTTTTCCGGAAAAAAAACATAATCAAGCTGTATTTTTCAAGTTTTCTACTTGCTTAAATAGGAGGCTTTTATGAGTTTCATGTTCTGTTTGTTGCCAAAGATTATGCTATAAAAGCCTTATGACTGGTCAGGTCTGTTGAAGAGGAAGCAGTCTTGCTAAAGAGAGCAGATTTTTTTTGCTTTGTGTTTCAAATTTTCTGCTCTCTATCCTTCCATCAAATTCAGCTGCTTCTTGCCAGTTAGCTGTTTCAGATGGATGACAAATTTAGTTTCTCCTCGCAAGCAAATGAAACTTGACAAGCTGGATCTAGGTATCCAGGCAAATTACAACACTGGAAGCCCTGAGAGGACTTTAATCTAGAATAAAAACATTCTTCTAACCAAACATAATTTCATAATATTAATGGTTTACCACAAAGATTTTGAATTTTTTAACCAAAATAATTACATGTCCTATCCCTGGATTTACATTTTCTTTTGACTTCTGACTTTTCTTTTTTTTCTTGAATTTATTCCAATGTCCTTTGTATTGGGGGTTATAATGACAATATCCTTTGTCCACAAATACATGTAAAAAGATTTTCAGATTCTATTGCCATGTTTCATTTAAAAGTCAAAAATATTCCTTGGAATACAAGAGCAGATATTTCTTGTTTTTCTGCCTTTTATAGAAGCTGTTTAGAAATAATTTAAAAGCTGAAATCTGTATATTTTCCATTGAAATACTCAAAATTATTTACTTTTCCCATTTCATTTTCTATAGTCTCTCTTCACCTACTCATATGAATGTCAACTCCATAGACAATACCTTCAGTTTTCTGTTATATTCGATGTATCTTCTGAGGGAAAAATAACCTTTTTCATAAAATTTGGTTACACCTAGTTCTCCCTACATAATAGTCTTTCAATCTTTCATCTGAATGTTATCTCTTCTTTTCTAAAAAACCTTCCAGCTAAAGAAAGGTTATTATTCCTTCACTAAACCAGGTCCCAGCCAAGAGGAAATGGGACCTGATCCTTGCCTTGGCTATGTTAGTAAATACAGAACTAATCCAGAATCTAATTGAATTGAATCATATTTAATTAAATCAAAATAAAGAAATATAATAAGGTCCCTTGTAGGAAGGGACCCACAACCATTATCTGGTCCAACTGCCTGATCACTTCAGGACTGACTGAAAGTTAAAACATATTATTAAGAATATTGTCCAGATGCCTCTTAAACACCAACAGGCCTGGAGCATTGATCACCTCTCTAAGAAGCCTGTTCCAGGCTCTGACCCTCTTGGTAAAGCAATATTTATTACCAAATGACAAGTCTAAACCTCTCCTGGTGCAGTTTCAAACTACTCACACAAATCCTACCACTGGATACTGAGAGAAGTGATGTCCCCATATCAGAAAACTGTAGAGAGAAATGAGGCCACTCCTCAGCATCCTTTTCTGCAAACTAGACAAGCTTAAAATTCCCTTCTGCTCCTCACTAGACATTTCCTCCAGTCCCTTCACCAGCTTTGTTTATCACCTCCATTGGACACAATAAAGGACCATCACATCCTTCTTGGATTGTGGGGCCCTGATCCACTGCTTGTGGTGAGGCTGCATCAACAATGAGTACAGAGTGATGATCACACCTTTTCCCCAGCTGGTCATGCAGTGTTTGATGCACTCCAGGATGCATTTTGCCCTCTGGGCTGCCAGGGCTCACTGCTGACTCCTGTGGAGCCTGCTGCCAACCAACCTCTCCACATCCTTTTTTGCAGGGCTGCTCCCCAGTCATTCCTGTTCCCATTTATACTAGTATCCAATGTTATTCTATCCTGGGTGCAGAATCTGGCACTCATTCTTGTTAAATTACATGCCATTATTGCTAAACCATCATGCTAAAGAGAAAGATTATGATCCCTATCAGGCTCCTTCATTAGCTTTCCATGTTCATTCCCTCACTAAAATGTAGTTTAGCACAACTGAACACATAATAATTATTTCAGAGGTAGTCTTGGCAAATTAAATACTTCAATGATTATATATCATGATAATATAGTGCTAACTCATTAACATAGTGAAATAAAGTCTCAAGCCACAAAATTTTTAGCAAGGTGCAGATTTTTCTTCACAAAACTAGTCTGAGTATTGCAAGAGAAGAATGAGTGCCTGTGATTACATCCTAAAGCTCCATGTGACTGGCTCTAAAGGAGGACATGCACCTCCCCAGCTCACTCCTTAAAACTTTGGATCAGAGCAGCAGTATCTGGAAAGTCAGGAACACTCCTAGAGAGGAAGTACAGTCGAAAGTGCTCAAGGAATATCTCCCTTTTGTAGAAAGTATCTTCCTACCATCATCAACAAATTAAGAGGAGAGTTTTCCAGACCTTTGTTTCTTCTCTATGCACACTTTGGATATTTCTGAAACCGCCCCATCCTGCATGTAGTGATAGGAACTTCATTTACAGGGAGTTACAAGACATCATGGACATCATCTGACGTGCCAAGGAGTAAGGGAAATTTTTATTCCACCAATGTGTTTAGCGCATATTGAAAGAAACTAGGAGAATCTTTTTTCTTGCAGCCTCATAGAGCATTATCTTATGCAAATAGTCAAAACAAATATATCCTTTATATAAAAATATTTTAATTGTTAAAATTATAAAATCTATGGAAGTTGTCCTTGTTTTGAAGATAAAATGCAATATCCTAGAAGGCAAAAAGATCCATGACTTAATTCTGTTTCATTTGTGCCTTTGAAAGAATGAAAGTATCTGCCTTCAGAAGATTTGAGGTTAGAGATCCTAGGAGACAAATATTCCTTCCTGCAGCACTAATGACCACAGGTGGGTCTGTGTTCACAGCCCATTCCTGTGCCAAGTGTTGCCCTCTGAGCAGAGTCATTCCATTCAGGCCACATGAGTGTGTGGACTCCTGCTGATTCCACCTCACAGCATTTCTAAGACAAAGGGTCTTACACCTTTAAATGAAAGACTGTGGCAACTCTCTTCCAGTTGTTGTATACAAGAGTGATTTATCAAATTTTTGTTTGCTAGATTTCCTAATCTAAGAGTATATTGATCAATATATCATGACATATAAGTTAAGAACTTAAGCATTTGAATTTTGAGACCAGCAAGGGTTTGTTTAACTCTGCACCACTGTATATGAGATCTAGAGGCTTTGGTTAAAGAACAGGAATATTTGAGGCCTAGACCTATCCTTGATTATAATGTCATCTCTAACCCTGGCTCTAACCTTAATCTTAAACCCAGATGACAATGACTGAGAAGAATCTACCCTACAAAATAACAAGAGGTGCTTGGAGAGGCCTTTCTCATCCTTCTTGTCTGGACTTTTTATAACATCTCAGACAATAAGGGAACTTTCCTTTGCAGAACCACTAAATGAAGGGCCAAGGCTTATCTGGATTTAAAGTACCATTTTTGTTTTCTTATGTCATGGCTGGAGATGGGGTGCCTGCCAATGTATTCAGGAGAGGGAGGAGGTGACCCAAGAATCCATCCAATATAAATCCCTGAGAAAACACTTTGAGTAAAATGACATGATGAGAAAAAAAATCTGCAAGCAAAAGAGAGAAAAAGAATTCTTAATTCCTGTCCTGATCCTTTGTGATTCTTGGGCCATCTGTGGCTGATGGATATTTGTACATACCCCAGATATCTACCTGCTCCTCAACATTGACATCAACAACAAAGGTGTATGACTGACAAAGATCTTTCAGGAAAGGAATCTCTAGGAATGAGAAGTAACTGCAAACACCAAGATGAGACAGTGTTGTGCAAATATTCATGGACAGATAATCAGTCAAGAAATAAAAAATAAATTCAAACAAGCAAAAAAACAAACAAAAACAACACAACAACCCCACCTCAAAACCCCAATAATTTTTTGTTGGGATCTTGTGCACAGAGTAACATTCAAGGTGGTTCGAATACACATAGTATGACTGCTTGCTCTTCAAATAGCAACAGGGACTTTGACTCAATGGATTTTGCAGTCAGCTTATTAATATTTTTTTGTTCTTGCATGGTTATTTCTAGTTGAGCAAATTATTCAGGAACCTTGCATTATCTGAATCCACTGTAGCATATCTGGAAGGTTTTTCATGCTTGCTATGTCCATCCACTGTGGAGACTGGAAAGATAAACTGAGTGAGCTACAGTTATCAAAATGAACAACGTTTCCACTCTATTACCATGAATGTATGGATTTCCTTTCTGGAGAATGGCTGCTCTGTATTTTTAAAATACCATTTGGTAAATTATGTATAAGCTGTTCATCTTCTGCAAAATATTTAGAAGTCTTGATGACATCTACTGTACAGATGACTACTTCTTATCAGGTGCAAACTCAGGTCAACAGTTACTTCAGCACTAGGCGATATATCAGTGTCATCACAAAGTACTATAATATGTGTATGTACATATACTATACATTATAATGTGTACAAAGTGTGATTGATTACAGCTAAAGCCATTGTTTTCTTACAGACCCAACTAAATCCCCTAGATGATAGACAGCATTTAAAATATGTAGCAAAAAGAAATAGATCATGAATTTAAAATGTACTATTCTCCTAATTCATTAAAATATAGTCTCTGTGGGGCACCCTCTAGTACTTGTTTATACAGTGATAGCAGAGAATGGACAGCTCAGTTCTTCAGCAATATTATGTTTTTTAACATAATTAAGCACACTGCAAAACTGAAGAGTAATTTTTGTATTTTTCAACACAAACTATGTAATACAATTAGATAATTGAATCTGACACCAGAACATATCGGTGAACTCATGCCCATGCAATTACTTTGCTGTTGGGTAGGCAAGTGTGTTCTGGAGAAATCAAAAAGCAAAAACCCTTCATGTGGGTTCCCACCATCACTGTTTTCTCACAAAGAAATCAAAAGTGCTTAGAATTATGAGGCTGAGGCCTTGACTTACGCAGAACTTTGAATCAGTCTCATTTGCTTTCAGAGAATTTAAATATGCGCTGAGTGCTTAATCAGTGTTACAGGCAGACTGCATTTAAGGGAGACAAACCTTTCCTTCCTTGATCAGTTTCTCCTTACAGTTCCTAAAGTCAGATAAAAGAAGAAAACTAGGGTGCATAGGTGTTTGAAATGTTCTGTGAGGCACATATAACATAGTGGTAAACTGCTGGAAATTGAACACCTAATGCTAAGGCAACAAAGAGAAAACACAGCCTAAAACAGTTCATTGGCATTAGGAATCAAAACTTCCTTAGAAAAATCAAGACAGAACTATTAGATATATTTTGAGGTATCATTGGATATCAGATACAATATCAGACATGATATCATATAGAATTTTTCATGTTTCAAGTTTAAACATTTTACATCACTTAAAGAAGATATAAAAAATAGATCAGTTCAGTTGTATCAATATTTTCCTCCTCTCAAAAAACTTGCTTTGCCAAGATGGACAAATTTAAGTGCTTCAGTAAAACAAAAAACATAGAGATATTTGGGTTCCTAAGTCTATTGTTAAGGAGAAGGACTCAGTATGTCCTCTTAGGTCTATTGATTGGGAAGTTCATACAATTTTATTTCATGAAGGAGCCAGAGATTTATGTCAGTGGTATAGTTACACATCCTAGTTAGGGAAAAGGAAAGGACATCTCTCCTAGCTGCCATTCTTCAAGAAAATTAATGAATGTGCATTCCATTCTTTGACTCTATTCCTAATTTCTTTTCAGTAATTTCATGGCAGCAACTCTCCACATCCTTTTAAAAATTATGCTAAAAATATTATATATGTCAGAATGACATGCATTCTGGAAACTGGTTCATATATGTTCCAGATAATGCCAACAGAAGTGAAGATTGGAGGCTTTTTTCCCCTTGGATTAAAAAAAAGTGCCTAAAATTACATGCACTACTTTATGATCTAGCCTTCAATCCAATATTGAACTGGCTTTTTCCTCACTTCAAACTTACCATCTCAACTCATATATTAGGGAAAAATTTAAATGCCTATTTTGTGAGATTTTTCTTTTGGTTTGATATCTCTGTATTTTCTCCTGGAAAAGAAAGAATTTTAAATGCATTTGAATGTTACTGAAGTCTGGATATAATGTAATCATCTAACATGTTTCTAGTGCATTAACTTACTCCATTTTTCTAATTTCTATCATATAAAGGAAATGATACTCCAAACATAGAATGCGAATTTGACTTTTGTTCTGTAGAAATGCATTCACAAAAATGCAGAATAAAGGAAACAGAAACATAACTAACACACATATTTTTAAATTGTTTTCAAAGTAAATAAAAACAGAAAAAAAAAAAGAATACTTGAACCTGCAGATATTTCATCGATCAAGCACCACTGATCCCATATGCTTTCCATAAATACATTGTTACTGAAGTATATATAGCCAGTGTCATTAATTATACTGGGAAATCATTAATCTACAAACAAACACTATGTAGTAATATTTTCCTACACTAGATATTAATGCATGTGTATTTAAACCAATATGTACATAGATATACACGCACACGCACACGCACATATGTGCTGGTGCTATAATATCAGTTTCGTTTTTATTCACTTTTTGCTAATATTCAGAGGGATATTACATGTCCTCACTGAGAGGTATGTTGTCCTTCTTTAATGCTAAGACAAGGAATTTCTGATTTTTATACCTTCTTTTATCACTACTTTCTTAATATATTATGATTGAAGTAGATTACAGTTTAGCAAAGCAGAGGAAAAATGGGATGATTGTTATTAATTTATTTTGAAAGACTTTCTGGCCTGTATCTGGTTCTAAGTGAGCTGTAACCTTTATGGAGATTTATTGCAAAGAAAAAAATAAGACAGAAAACCATACTCCAAACCACTGACCTTCCATGTTGTATTTATACTTTGCTAAAGCAAACCAGTTGCAAGACAGACCAGCATATTAGGAAAACAAATTTCTCCCTCAGAAGATCTCAGTTGCTCATCTGTCTATATAATGTTCAATATATTTCTAAAATACGTGGATGTATTATTGTGACACTTGATATTCAAAGACTGGGCTCATAATTTATATCATCCATTGTAGAAATAGCACTAGGAAGACCAGAGGCAGATCCTCCACATCTGTTTCTGATAGACAGATATCAACACATTTTTGTTAGATCTTTTTCCAACACAGGCACTTCATGTGCAGAAAATAATTTAGGTTATATTATAAGCAGCAAGCTTGTGTGCTACTCCAGGTGTTTTCATGCTAATTTAAAAAAAATATGTATATATATACTTCAAGCTGTATAAAAAATTCATTTTCATTTTTATATGCTAATGAATGCTCAGTTTGGAAAGCAAACAACTTTATA
This sequence comes from Rhabdornis inornatus, assembly GCA_013397075.1. Taxonomy (NCBI): domain Eukaryota; kingdom Metazoa; phylum Chordata; class Aves; order Passeriformes; family Rhabdornithidae; genus Rhabdornis; species Rhabdornis inornatus. The sequence goes on along the minus strand of VWZS01006021.1, from coordinate 1,088,877 downwards.
ATGAAAATCAGAATAGTGCTCTTTTTGGGAATTTAATAAGCTACTGGAACGATAACTCCCAATGTGATTATTTTTGCAGACTTTCCACAAAATAATACTCATCATACTAAAGCACTGACAGAATGGCTTAAAATGAAGAAAAATTAGATAAGTTTAAAAAATCTTTTGGAAGTTTAAATCTCAGTATAATCCTAGAGCAGAGGCCATAGCTTTTAATTTCCTAGTTGTACCTGCTGCAAAAGTAGAAAAGTAAAATTAACTTCCCTTCTTTGCAGGGTAAAATGTAAAATCAGCATTAATTGTTCTGAAGGAAATATGATTTCTCAGGCTTAATATTTAGCAGATTTGTCTGTATTAGATTAACTGTTAATATTCTGAAAAGTTAGATAAATAAAATACTATTGCAGAACTGCAATCTGTATGAGTTTTGCTTTGGTAAAGTCACTGCAATTGCAATTTTGATGAGGTGTGTTTCTTTCAGTATATGTATCACCTCATTGGCAAAACTTGAGACACATGTTTCAAACACATTGCAAGTTACATTGTAATCACTCTAATTTTATCTCAGAAGACTATCACTGTCCTTTGTATTTTAGTGTAATTTTGCAAAATACTTGATGATATTAAAGGATAACATGAATTCAAAGTTCAATTTCTTACAAAAGATTCTGGACATATTTAAATATATACATAAACTACCCGTCTGGTAGCTATAAAAGCCATCTTTATTGTTACTGATTGACTAATTATATACTGTTCTCCTACACAGTCATGTCAATGGTCATCAAAATGTTTCAGTAGATAAATTTGCCTACTGTCACTTGTATTCTTGAAGAGACGATGGTGATTAAAAAAAAAAGTTGATGGGTGACTTCAACAGTGACAGAGTGTATCTTGCCACCAAACCAGAAAGGCTGCATTAATAGAAAAGTAAGGTTTTGATAAAATCCATTAGTGTCAAGGCCTCCAGAAAGAGAGTAAAGCATGTCCGTGTTGATAAAAAGACCTTTCATGTCAGTCAGATTCAGTGATTCTTCCTGTGTGGATTCACATTTAGACTAAATGACATGCAGCTTTTTGGCTAAGCTTAACCATAAGTGACATCAGCCTCTTTAGCCCAGAATTAGAATGTTCATAAAATGAATAATAGTTTAAAATCGCATGTCACCAGAATAATTTAATTGACATAATTCAAGTCTATATAGCTTTCCTATATGTTTGAAACCTTAAGCAATTTTCCAGGTTTTCAGATTTTAAAATCTTCAGTATGCTAGACAAAAACCTTTGATAGCACCAAGACAGAAAAAAAAGCATAAAATAAATAATGAATGATATTTTATCTGTCACATACCCTGAATGCAAAGATACCTGGTAGTTCAACTTAGATTATATTAGTAATGTGTCAAATTGGCAGGATGTGATTAACTGTGTTAATGATTTATAATGCCTTTGGTGTTCATCACATACTTATCCTTATCTTCCAGGCCACAAATCAAAGTATCTCATACTTTCCAAGTCTTCCAAGTCTGATGAAGAACAGGTAAATTTTCAGTTTACAGGGAACACAGGACAATGATCAAGAGTTTGTCTAAATTATTGTCTTCTCCTGTATGGATGAAACTATTGTTGACCGTAGATTTACAGTCACACTGACAAAGTGCCATTTTAAATGGAAGGTGAATATGATTGATTTGATAAGGTAACCCCATAACAATACATTAGACTGATATGTTAGAAAATAGTAAACTGATCATGATAGCCTTGACCTGAATCTTCAATAAAAGAAAATTAAGAGTAATTTTAGGTGTCACTTTAAATATTGCTCTAAAAGCTGGTATGCTGACACATGGGAGAAAATGAAAATGAAGCAAGCAGATGGCCTGGAAACCTAAAAAGGCAACATCAGCTGATTCCTGACAGCAGGGAGGTAGAGATTTGGCAGCTTTTACAATCTCCAGTTACTGTTTTCATTCTCATTATGTGGAAGCCCAAGTCTTCCTCTTACCACAGGCTGATATAAGGCAAGTTTCTATGCTGGCCACCCGTCGTTCATATTTCATGTGTCATCAGGTCACTAGATAGATGAACAGGAATTATACATATTGCTGAGTGATTATAGGGTATAGAAGACTGATTGATGTATATACTGGAATTTACTGACCCATGAAGCTGGTGTTCTGAATGCCTTTTAAAAGAAGGGTTTGCTGATACAAAGGCAGGATATATGGGTTCAGTAGATACAAAGAGCATGGTTGCTAGCCTGGAGCCAAGGCTGGAAGAATCGTTCCAATGACTGCCTAGCCCTTCCCTTTTACAGAGATATCTGCTGTGTGTCAAAGTAGCAGCATCTTCCTGAATGAGCGTTCTCCCTCTGAAACTTTTTGGTATTTTTCTTCTACCCATTCTGCTGATTGCTGACTGCTCTGTGTTTACTGCTGTGTTTGGTTGCTCTGTAGTTCTTTCAGGAGTGCACAGGTGATGAATGCTGAAACACAGACTACAGAACCTGCCTTCAACTACAAAGACGACAGACGAAGACTATGCTGTTTGGATGCAAAATTATATAACTATAGTCCTGAGTTTCCTGCTTTCCATGGGAAGAAAATCATGTCTGGTACTGAAAAGCAATATAAAAAAGATGATAATTTAGAAATGTAATTTATTAAAAGTCAGAGGCTGCTGTTCTAAGTTCTTTGATTGACTAGATGGAGGAATGTATATGTGTTTTTCTCTCAGTTTTTTCAATTTAACAGAGTTTATGGGTCCATTAGGGCTGTTCTGTTTTGTAGCATGTGACCTGAACCATCTCGTGCAAGCCCAAACCTGAAGAAAATGAAGCCAGGCATCTGTCTCCTCAAATAACTTAGCCAGAGATGAAGAAAAGGCCAGCAAGTCTCCTACCCTGCTACTTCAAACATTTGTTTTATATTTTCCTCTTTATGACTATTGTCACTTACCCAGTCAATGAATCAGATACTTTATTTTTATTTCTGCCTCTAAATTAAGTTTCTTTCACTCACAGAAAATTCCAATTTTACTTGAAACCCTCAAGAAACAACAAAAGATTGTGAAGCCACATTGTAGTTTCATTGATTTCCACCGAAATCCATCACAAAAATAAATTTTCATTTCCCTTTTATTTTCGTTTATATAAACTTAATCATATTGTGGATTCTTTTTTTTTTTTTGCTTTTGATTTGAAGATAATGTCTCTGAAATTGTATTTGAAATCTCTCTTTTGGTTTAATATACATTTTGCAGTGTGCATAACTGCCTAGTTCTCCTTTCTCCTGCATATATTTTTCCAGCAGATTTTGCTTCTGCTGTTTTCTTTCTCTGTTTTATTAATTTTTTTTAAGCAGACTGACATTGTCACTGAAAGAGATGTATTATAAAATGACAGTAGTAATAGAGAAGTAGAGGGACAGTTTAATTTATTAAAAAGTTTCAAGGCCAGACAATCAAAGTGGACAAATACAATATAAATTATTTGCACATTTTGGACTATTAAACCACAAAG